>CP126890.1:189945000-190265000 GCA_030440675.1 Furcifer pardalis | reverse complement strand
TGATCCCAAAATTGATTAAATCCCACTTGAATCCATCTTGATGGAAGACACCAGCTTCATCATTACTGGCCTGGAGCTGATGAGGACTTTGTGTGCCAAAAGGGCTTAGGACCAAAAAAGTGACTTGAAGAACTGGAACAGTGGTATGGGAGTCATGTTGCAATACTGAAGGATGGAAGGCCTTATATTTGTGCCCAGGACAATCTTCATGGCTGATTGCCATGAGGATTGCCAATATTCAGGTAGTATGAGTGTCACACTGCAATGTGGAAGGCAAATGGAACATTATAATGTTCCCAGGACAATCTTCATGGCTGATTGATGTGATGATAGGCAATATTTAGAATCAGATATGGCACTTGGAGAAGATGCAGCTGCAGCTTTATACTTACTGCCAGTTTCAAAAGCTTCCTGTTATTCCAGTCCTCCCATGGAGGTCAGGCCATAGAATCGGTTATAGCTCTAAACTCTCTGGCATGGTGTCTTGCCATAGATCAGGAGTTCTCAACCTTTTCAAGCCAGGGGCTGGGTCACACTTCCTCAGACAGCTCCGGGGTCCAAGCAGCCATTTTGCCCTTCTTCCACCACATCGCACTTCTGGGTGTGGTGGAGGCATGAAATGGCACCACGGGCCACAGATTGAGTCTCCCTGCCATAGATTATTCTACTAGCACCTTGGTTTACAATATTATTGTTCCTGACAAGATAAATACAAACTGAAGCCAAGCTTGAGTGAACTATGTCATGAAAAGGGAAAGTAAGTGGCTCTTTAAAGCAAAAATGACCATGATAAAGGACAAAGATGGCAAGGAGTTAGCTGATGCAGAAGAGATAAAGAAAAGATGGAAAGAGTACACAGAGGAACTCTACAAAAAGGACTTCAACACCCCTGATAATAACAATGATGAGGAAATTGAACATGAGCCAGACATCCTAGAGAGTGAAGTCAGAAAGGCCTTAAAAACACTGCAAACAACAAAGCCAGCGGAGATGACGGTATCCAGGTTGAACTTTTCAAAGCCCTAAAAGATGATGGAATCAAATTATTACATTCTATATGCCAGCAGATTTTGAAAACACAACAATGGCCTCAAGATTGGAAAAGATCAGTATATGTTCCAATCCCCAAAAAGGGAAATGCCAAAGAATGTGCAAATTATTGAACAATTGCGCTCATCCCACACGCTAGCAAGGTGATGCTCAAGATAATACAGGATAGACTGCAACACCATGTGGAGAGAGAATTACCAGAAGTGCAGGCGGGGTTCAGAAGAGGCAGGGGGACTAGAGACCACATCGCCAACATAAGATGGATCATGGAAAAAACAAAGGAATATCAGAAACAAGTATACTTCTGTTTCATTGACTACACTAAGGCCTTTGACTGTGTGGACCACAACAAAATGTGGCAAGTAATTAAAGAGATGGGAATACCAGAACACCTTATATGCCTTATGAGAAATCTGTACATGAATCAAGAAGCAACAGTTAGGACAGAATACAGAATGACAGAGTGGTTTGGAATAGGAAAAGGAGTAAGACAAGGCTGCATTTTGTCACCCTGCTTATTCAACTTATACACAGAGCACATAATGTGCAATGCAGGGATGGAGGAATCACAATTTGGGATCAAAATTGCTGGGAGAAACATCAACAATTTGAGATATGCAAATGATACCACCCTAATGGCAGAAAGTGAGGAGGACCTAAAGAAGCTCCTGATTAGGTTGAAAGAAGAAAGTGCAAAAGCTGGCTTGAGACTCAACATCAAGAAAACCAAGATCATGGCAACAGGCCCTATCAGTCACTGGAAAATAGGTGGAGAAGAAGTAGAAGCAGTGACAGATTTTACTTTCTTGGGATCAAAACTCACTGCAGATGGTGATTGCAGCCACGAAATAAAAAGGCGACTGATTCTTGGGAGGCAAGCGATGACAAACCTGGGGAACATAGTGAAAAGTAGAGACATCACATTGCAAACAAAAATTCATATAGTCAAAGCAATGGTATTCCCTGTGGCAATGTATAGTTGTGAGAGCTGGACCATTAGGAAAGCTGAGCGCAGAAGAATAGATGCCTTTGAGATGTGGTGTTGGAGAAGAGTTTTGAGAGTCCCCTGGACAGCAAGGAGAACAAATAGTTCAATCTTAGAAGAAATCAACCCAGAATGCTCCTTAGAAGGTCAAATTGTAAAGATGAAGCAAAGGTACTTTGGACATCAAATGAGAAGAGAGGATTCACTTGAGAAAGCCTTGATGCTGGGAAAGGTGGAGGGCAAAAGAAAAAGGGGACGGCCAAAAATGAGATGGTTAGATGGTATTGTAGAGACAATGAGAACAGAACTGAGCGAGTTGAGGAGGATGGTGGAGGACAGAAGTGCCTGGTGGGCAGTGGTCCATGGGGCGCAGAGGGTCGGAGTCAACTGTGCGACTGAACAAAAAAAAAAGTGGCTCTCACTGTCTTCTGAAGTTCAGTGGTTCTATATCTCCCTCACTTTTCAAAATCAGTCATTTCCCAGTGATAGAACACAATAAAAATACCAACCATATGACAGGAGGTATTTTCTGCTACATGACAGCAAAAATGATATTGCAACTGATTTTGAAATACAATTTGGAAATGGTTACTGAACCTATATTATAACTCATATTTTTCATGGAGACCAGAGCTTAAGTATAAATACCTTATGTTCTAAGCTTCAATGGTAATTTTGCTTCTCAAGCATCTGCTCCATTTGGGACAGCATACATAGTGTTATGATAGCAACCCTGGAATAAACGTTTATTGTATGAAGTATTTACATATAATCCACATTTCCTCTGGGAAGTACAGGACTACTCTTGCAGATAAAGCTGAGGAACAATGATTCACTCAAGGTCATCCAATGGTTGGAGCCGAACAAAGCTGTGAACCTGGATTTCACTTCTTCAAGCCAATTTTGTAGTCTATCAAATTGATTATAGCTTAGATCCATACAGGCCACTGATTCATAACAAGATGCATATTTCTTGCTTGTGACCTTTATGGTATGATCAAGGGCCGGGCCTCCTGTTAGGCAGAATGTTGTGGTTACATCAGTCTTGCAGTGTTAGCCAGGAGAAGCCTGAACTTTGTGACTTAAACTTTCCCCATCAGCTAGGTTTCCACTCTTATGTATAATAAAAAATGCTAAATTGGTTGATTGGTTGGTTGGTTGAATTTGTATTCCACACCAATTAGTGCAAATGCACTAAAAACATTACATAAACCTGCAATAGTAAAGAAGAAAAACAATAATCATTAAATAAAAACATAACAGCAACAAATACAAAAACTACAACCAATACAAATAAGTAAACGTTCCCCCACCCACCCAATGGCCACTGCAAGCCAATGTTGAATAATATTCAGAAGATAGTCACAACTTCCAGAGATGGTAATAAACACACAAAAATCATATACACCGCATCGGTGAGGCAGACGGGGGGTTCTGGGACCAAGCCACACTGCCTGTGTCCTTTCCGGGCAGCCAAAATGGCTGTTGGGAACTGTGCATGCATCAAACCTCCATTTGATGCATGTGCAGTTCTATTTTTAGTGTGCATGCATCAAATGGAGGTTTGACGCATGCGCAGTCCCCAGCAGCCATTTTGGCTCCAAATTTGAAAAAAAATGGGCTGCCGGTGAGGCATCCGAACCAGACGCCTTTTAAAAAAAAACAATCCTGGGTGGGTTCTCCCCCCCCCCCCCGAGAACCACCCAGGATTGTTACCACCGGTTCTGGCGAACCGGGGCGAACCGGCAACAACCCACCACTGGATGTGGGCCCCACATTGGGAAACACAGATCTAGAGGTGATAGGTTCATTGTGTAACAGTTAATGAAAAAATGTACTTTAATAGCATAAGTGCTTGTAAGTCGCATGAGGCAGTGATACGTTTAGATTTGTTGGCTAATTATTCCTTGTTATGGTGTTTTAAATTGTTTTCTTCTTATTCAAAACAGACTTGTGGGAAAGGATGAGAATGCTCTAGCTCATCAGTCTTACTCCCAAGAGTTTCAAGCACTTTATTTTAAAATGGATGATTATGTTTTGAAAGCAGTCTCCCCACCAATTTGCTTACAAATAAAAATGCTGACATTTTGCAATTCTCAATTACCCCTACCCCTCAGATTGCCTTGCATTTCAAGCATACTGTTTGAAGCAATGTCTACCAGCTGAAGTGGTTCAGTGTTTAATTTTCCTTTCTTTTAAAATCTGTTACTTTTCTGGGTGTTAATGACTGAATCTTCACCATCCCTTGATCATTCATGTTTACTCTGGGGTTCTTTCTGAGAAATGAGATGTTTCAGTGATAGAGAGAAAATAGTGAGCACGGCACATGTCATGTGTACATATTTACAGAGTGTGTGGAGAGTTATAAGAGAAACAATATAAATTGATATCTAAAAGTGAAGTAGAACTAATTTATTGTACTTTACATTCTTTTCCATATTTAGTACTAGATGAAAGATGCCTGAGAAAATGTCATTCTAAGGGTGGAGAGAAAAACAGATTTAAAGGAGAGGGTGCCTGATAACTCGCATCCCATTCACTAAGATTTCAGAGACAAAATCTGAGGCTAAGGGAGAATGCCTTGTGATGTCACAGAGGCAGAGCAGCCAAGAGCATGGAAGCAAATAGTCATATGCATGTGCAAACACTTTTGTTATGGAGCATGAACCTGGGTGCCAGCTAGGCAGGGGAAAAAAGGCTTTCTGACCACATCAGACACACAATTAATATGTTTTTTCCCTACCACTTGCCCTGAGATTTACCTGTGCAGCTCAAGATCCAAAGAAACAGAGCAACCTCCTCAGACTTCCATCAGCTTCTTATGATCTCTCAAGCCACATGTGAATGTCAATCCATTTGGTTTAGAAGAACAGAGTCCATATGAGAACAAGTTTTCTGTAAGATATGCATGGCCCATGTGGTCCAATTAACATAACCTGGAAGACTCCCCTCCCCAATTAAACACAGACTAGTGGTTAAAGTTGATACTTTATTGGTATCATATTAATGATGGATGTGAAAAGGCCACAGCTTAGACTGAATGTGGCAGAAATTATTGGCACAACATAAGGAGCAGCCCCCAGCAATGGTTAACTAATCTGCCATCTGATGCTCACCTTACCCAGATGATTGCTGAGATAGCCACCCTGGTCACCAGAGATGAACATACATCTCCAGCACAAAACCACTTAGTGTGACCCCCTTTGGTACCACTTGTGGGGACTGTAGTGGCTTTCCTAAGTCAAACCAGTCCCTGCCAACCCCTCACTTATTGATCCTCATGGGAAGAGGATATTTTGCCTAGGATAGAGCCATGCCCATCTCCATCACTGAGGAACAGCTCCTATGTACAAAATTCCCCCTCACAGCAACCAGCCACACTGCCTTGAAATACACATGGCATTCCTAAATGCAGTAAAACCTCACATAAAGAGCACCTCACTTAGAGACTAACTTGCTTAAAGAGCAGAATTTTCTCTGAATGGTCGCCTCGCTTAACAACTAAAACAACCAAAAACTCACTTAACAACTAAATCAGGCTTAGCAATCCCTCCCCCCTGCAAGAAGTCACAATTGGTCACTTACAATGGTGTTCCACTTAAAGAGCAAACTCTCTTAAAGAACAATCCCATGGAACACATTATGTTATTTAAGCAAGGTACCACTATACCTGTACAAGATGCCCCCTTCTTCCACTCATGCAACTATATAAAAGAGCCAACTAATTTATGGGAGGGCAGATGGCTAGTGACCCAATAAAGATTGCCAAAGAGGAATTGGAGCACCTATCCAGCCCACCAACAGTCTGAGGGAGTGTGATCCGGCCCCTGGCTTTAAAAGATGGAGGACCCTTGGTTTATACTGAAGCTAACCTTGAATAACTTGGAATATAATGGGGAGTATGTATAACAAAAGGAAAACTAAGCTAAAATCAACAGCAATATAAGGACTAATATATTTATTTCCATAAATACATTCAAGGATTACATGCTGAAAAATTTACACAATATTCTGACTCTTTTTAGGAAGCAGACTATTGAGCAATGCAGAAGCAGGAGAATTGCAAAGGTGATTGTGTTCGAAACAATTTTCTGCTTAAATGTATAGCTTTGTGTAATGGAACTCTAACAACCTATCATTAGAATATCCCAAAAGCAACAGAACTAGCATGTCTCCATGCCCCAATATCTTCAAAATTAGGGGAAATGATTCATTCAGTGCAAATGTCCCTTAAGTGACCAGCTATGTAATGAACTGTAATATATGCCACATAGTCCAATAACAATGTTTAAAAAAGGAAAGGAGGGACAGGAGAATGAAGGACGGAATACACTTTGACACTTCAAACAGCTGGAATATTATTTCAGAAACAGATGCTGTCCAAGATTAATGTTTTGTTTATACTGCAAAGTGATATCATTCATTATGCATATGTAAAATAATGCTTTGGCATCCAGTCATGACACCCTGAAGAGTTATGATCCTAACAAAATGGACAAGTCTTGCCTGAATAAGAAAATAGGAAGCTGTTTTGTACTGAGTTAGACCTCTGGTCCATCTAGAGCAGCAACATCAAATTGACTGGCTCAGACAATGGAAACCACCAACTCCAATGTCAATAGGGCAGTAAATCTGCACCAGGGGAACTTAAATTCCCAGAAGCCTAAGTCAGTGCATTGGCTGATCAGTGCTTTGGGGATTGACTTAGGTTTCTGGGAATTGAAGTCCAAAAACCAAAGGTTGGGAAATACTGATCTAGTCAGAAAGAAAGATTAGATTCACCTCCATACTGACATCAGAACCAGCAGTTTTCACTGGCTGCTGAAGTCAAGTGAGTTGTAGGGGCAGCATGGAGACTCCAGTGATTCTAAGTATACTTGTCAACACCAAGTTGCCACTTGGTAGTCATCTTCTGGGATGAATCTCTCTGATTCAGCTGGGGTTGTTTTTCATCAGTGGAAACAATCACCTTCTAAGGCTGTCCTTGAACCTTTGCTAGGCTGATAAAGCCCATTAGAACTTGCAGTCTGCTGACATCACCTAATGCCCAGAACCATGATTGGGGTCAAAACAGAACTTTGTGGAAACCAGTAACAATAGCTGGAAATAAATAACATAGTTTTTTCCTAAGAGCAAAAATATGTGAAGAGTTTTTTGGCCTCCTTTTTTTTAAAAAAATAAATCCTTGGGGACTAAGTAACTTTCCATGCTGTTAGCATTTAATTCAGGTATAATATTTTATTTGGAAGCAAAAACACAAAGTGTGTTATTTTGCTATATATAAAAATGTGGACAGAAATTGGCTGACTGCAGTGTTGATGCCTTTCAGGTGACCTAAAATTTTCACTGGTTTGTAAACACTGTGCAAATATCTTTATCCTTAATGTTGAGCTTTTTGATGAGGCATTTCCATCTTTCTCACCTAACTAGTCCCTCAGTAATATTGCCAGGCAGTTCGTTTACTTTCTTACTGGATGTTTCCAGGCTTCCAGCTGAAGCCTGAATGAATCCTCTGAAGTCAGAGCAATTTACTGAAATTATGCTATTTTTATTATGAAATATATGGACATGGTTTGATAATCATGTAAATGGCATACAATGTATTATGTATTCCTGGTTTGATTATTGCTATTTTAAAATCACAAAATTGGCTTTTCCCCCCTGTGGAGTCGTCAATACAAACAATCGTATCAAGTAGGGGAAGTGTTTCCATTGATTTTAATTGAGGAGAACTCCTACTCTGAATAATCTTGATACAGCTATATGAGGATGCTGCTTATAAAGCACTACTGGAACCTGGGAGAAACTGAATTTGTATGCATTCAGACCTCTTCTCATATTAAATTTCTTAGGAGTACACTGAAGATTCTTTAAGACTGCAGACTCTATGTGTGCTTACTTAGGAATAAATTCCACGGAGTCTGTTGGGAATTATGTCCACGTTAGCATGCAGAGAATTGAGCTCCATGAATTGTTCATTGAAAAGATACTGTACTTTACATGTAAATTTATAACTTATCACCATTGTTTGTTAGCTACAAATGAATGTGTTTTATTGGCAGATATGCCGCACTAATTGAATATTCTCTATAAGGAGATTTTTCTGCAACCAATACAACTCTCATTTGAGGCAAAATTATTTGCCTGGTTATCTGTACATCTGAACAGCTGGTACAGGTTTAACTGTGTGCTCTTTCACAGTACAAAAAAGCTTAGATTTTCTAAAGTTTTTTATAGATTAAAAAAATAAAACACTAATTAATAGCTGTGTGATTTTATGCTCCTGCCCAAGTCCTCCCCATCTTCATTTTGGAAAATACCATTGAGGGTGAGAGGGGGCAGGATCCTTCCTGAAGGATGAATATCTCAAGGAAGGATTCCAAATATTATCTTTGTGTAGGCAGTTATGTGGGCTTTTTCTTCCTATACTTTTTTCCTAGTAGGACGTATACAAAAGAAGAGTATGAGATTGTATTACACTTGCTTTCAATGGGATTCTCTTATGCTTACATTTTTCTTCAGTTGAAGTGGACAACTTGTGACCCTCCCTCCAGATATTGTTGGACTGCAATTCCCAGCTACCATAGTGTGAGGATGAGATGGAAGTTATAGTTGAGTAACAATTGAAGGGCCACACATGGCCCATTTATGCTGTGAACTGAGTTAGTAGCTTAATGGAAAACGTTCTTGTAATTTAATTGTGGTTCTTGTTTTGCAATAGATTTGCTCTCACTAGAGTTTTGTAGCAATTGAAATACTTTTATTATTAGCCATGGAAAAGTAAGCATCATTCAAAGGTGAAAAGAAACTAGGTTCCAGCCAATTCTTAACAATTAGGCCAGTCATGCATTCTGGGTCATATTCTATATTTTGTGCCTCATAGCTGGAAAAAATAATAAACTCATGCTTTGGCTATTGCTGGTTTTTCCAGCTGTCGGGGGAAATTGAATGTGTTTGCTATTCCGACGATTAAATGATTCTAGATCTAATGTTCTGAGAATTCTCATTGATGCAGCTCTGAAGAAATCATTCTACCAGCAACTCATATATTTACTTTTTAGTTTCTTTCATTGATGAATCAGAGAATGAGGCATCAGGTAAAGCTTGGCATCCTTATGAATGGTAGATTAGACTTGATCACTACTTGAGTAGAATGGTTCGTTTAACTCACCACTTTATGACATCAAGATATACTCTCCATTTGAAGATTTTCTGTTCTCAACATTGTAAGGGGCGAATAATGTTTTTATTACTGCACTGACCTTTGACAATTCCAGCAAGCCTTGTGCTAAAATTAGTTTGAGAATAACATGCAATTTCTTCAGAGGGTTATTATATTATAAATACGCTCAATTAGAGTGGGTGGCAGTAAACTAAATTGGGTCGTTTAAGATTGGGTAAAGGTCTAGCATGCCATTTGATGCTTTCTTTGCATCCAAATGGCATGCACACCTCAAACAGCCCTTTTTGATCCATTTCTCTTTAAAAAGTAAGGACAAGTGAGAAAACTTATTTTTTTTTGTCCCCTCTTGCTTCTAATAGGAACATTTCATTTAAAAAATATTTAAGAAATGCAGCACAACAGCACTAACCTAACTGCTTAAAAATGGTTGCTTCCTCCTTTTGCTTCATGGAGGGGCAAAGGAAGAACATTTTTATATTCCAATCTCAATCTTCTTGTCTCCCTGTACCCTATACGTCACCCCGAGCGCACCAGGGGGCTCTCTTAGCCCCGCAAAGTTTGACTTGCAGGAGGGTCCGAAAATTCACCCGAGGCAGTGATCAGCTTCAGCACAGGTTGCTGAAAGGAAAGAAGTGAGTGAGAGGCTGCTCAGAGCAGCCTGGACGCTGCGCAGTTGCTGCCTCCGTTGCCACCACTGCTGACGTCAAAACTGTCAGCAGTGGGGCAACCCGCCTCCGGCCCCCACAGCTGTGTGTCAGGGGTGGGACTGGCCCACAGGGAAAAAGGTTTGGATACCACTAATCTAGAGGAAAATTCTGGCTTACTTGTCTCATGTACGCAGAGATTTCCTATATATCTTAAACCTAGGCCCATGATTGGAGCACATGTGACGTCCTCTTTTTCCCCCTCCTCTTTGAGGTGAACTGCTTAGGAAGAGAGGGGAGTGAATCTACAATGCAATCTTTGCTTCTAATACTGCTGCTAGACCAATAAGGTGGGGCAGGGCAGAATGTCATTGGAACCTGAAGCAGGAGGAACTTTACAGTAATCCATCAGGCATAACCTAGTTTAACTTTTGCAATTACTTGGAGACACTTTAAATTCCAAAACATCTCTAGTCAAATGTAAAGTTTAAGTTTAAAATGTAAACTGATGCACCCTCCTATAAACCCCCAACATTAACTCAGTAGCTCCATTAATTTTTGTTAGCGTTTCTCTCTGACAAGACACATCAATAACAGTGGTTTTAAAACATCTTGCTAAGCCCCCTACAACTGTTCATTTAGTGATCCCTTTTGCATGGCACATGCAGAATATATGATAGCATAGTGTGCCATAAAAGTCATTTTGCTACTCCTTCTGGATGACCAGCATAACTTACAAACAGCAAAGCATTA
Organism: Furcifer pardalis; assembly: GCA_030440675.1. Lineage (NCBI taxonomy): Eukaryota > Metazoa > Chordata > Lepidosauria > Squamata > Chamaeleonidae > Furcifer > Furcifer pardalis. The sequence continues at coordinate 190,254,385 of CP126890.1, read as the reverse complement.
ATAAAATCTTTATATCAATACAAAGTATATATCAATGATATTGTACCATATTACTGTATAAACTATACTAACATAGGCTATAAAGAACCAAGGTATAGCTTAGTCCCAGAGCATGAATTTATTTTCAGAAGAATTATCAGTTTTACCTGAACAATGGAAACATTTAATAAATTTCCAAAACACAGTTTGGACTCTGCAATACAGACATGTGAGCCTGTGTAATAAATCTAGTAGAAATGAGTATGGAGTGAGTTGATTACTGAAGAAACAATTTGATTCCCTCAACATGTCCTATTAGTCTTCTTCTCCTCATAATCTATTGTCCATATTTTGTTATTGTATGTGGCTAGTACAGCCAGATGATTGCCCAGCAAAGTGAAATGAAATGAAAGATTTCTATTTGATACATTCATCTTTCAGATACAAGAATAAAACCCCAGCTCAAAATAAGCATGAAGAAATGGCAGCCCTCAATTCAAAAAGCCCTCTTGTCATTTTTACTATATTTAGACCAGGCAAAATAGTGTTCTTGAAATTCTACTTTTACAGAAAAGATGCAATAAGGGTTTATTGTATTTTACCATCCATCTATCTTATGGTGGAATTTCCTAGAAGCATATCCACAGCCCCCTCCTTCTTTGCCCAGTCAGCCAGTCAACCAAACAACTGAAATATGCATTCTTTCAGTACCTTGCTAAAAACTGATGCCAATTTTATTTTACAACCTAACCATGCATTAGAAGGTTGCTCCAGGACTATTCATATGCACTGTAGCCACTGGAGAATGCAGAATATGGTCATCTTCATTTTACAAGGTGGGCATTTGAATTGAATTCAGTAAATGTTTGTAAAGATGACAGAGGTTAGGCCCAGCAAAAAGGCGTTGTGTCATGTGGAAACATTTGTCAAATCAGTTGCATATTCCCAGCACAACAGATTGTGCAATGCACTGATGTAAGTGTTCCAGGGATCGCTCCCCTGCCTCTGCTGTTGTGTAGCTTCTTCAAGTACACCCACAACTTGCATATGCATAGTTGTGTAACAAGATTTGGGCCAGTCTCACAGATTTTGCTTGGTTTTCCTTGAAATAAATTATGCCTCCCAGCCTATCTGCTTCTTCTGGATGCAAGAGGTCTGACATCGTAGATAAGACCTTCCTTTGAACTTGTGAATATTTGATTATTAGAAATTGTGAATATTATGAATATTGAATTCATAGACGCCAAAGACTTTTGAGAAATTCTAACTTTGTGTATTCTGAAAGAAAACTGAACTGGTTTCTATTTCTTAGACCAGGGGTTCTCAGCATTTTTCAGCTGTGGTCTGGACCATGCCCCCTCAGGCAGCTTAATGGGCTGGACTAGTGGTTTCTCCTACCCTAATTGTTGCTGTAAAACATGTCCCCAGCTGTTATAAATGTGTTTACAATGCCTGCAGACTCATTTACAGCTGTAGAAAACACATTTACGATGGCTGTAAATGAGTCTGTTGCTGATTGCAGCAGTGGCAGCAGCTGGAACGAGGTCAGGGGCTGGATTATTTGGCACCATAAACCAGATCCTGCCTGTGGGCTGTAGGTTGCAAACCCCTCTCTTACACTAATGCATAGAGATTTCTTCAGATTTCTTACTTGTGATGCAGTTCTTTGCCTAAAAGAATGTTAAATTGAATTGCATTTAAGATGCATTTAAATGTGTTTTTAATTGTGTAGAAATGCTTATTTTGAAAGAAAATATACACTCTTATTTTTGTGAGGTATTACACCCAAAGTACTGTACCTGTTTAAAGTACACATTTAGATGAGAACATATACGTGGATCTTTTAAAATCACATATTAATGATGAAAAGGTACAAAACAAATTTAAGAATGAGCACACATACAAGTGACAGTTGGAGTGTCCATCCATTTCTAATAGTGATAGGATCTACATATGTATGTGTTCGCATTATAGAACTTCATGCTTCATAGATATAGTTAGAAGAAACTGTCCATGAGTCTTATGGTGTCCAAAGTAATTTGCTAATCACAGAAAATATCTTTTTTACAACCTTTCAGTTTGATTAAGTCTTATTCCTATATGAACTGCTCATAACTCCCTGGAGAGAAGAGGAAAGAAAAGGGCAGCCAATAGATTGGTGGATGGGTTTAATAGATACATAATTAAGCTAGCTATGTAAACATAATAGCAGTGCATGTTACACATTAATACTCTATATATTGCCATATATAGAGTTCTAAAACATGGAGCACTTAATGTCAGTATAATATAAATGCTATTTGCAGGAACTGAAAATAACTCTCAGCAAGCTTTGATCATCCAAGCCCCAATTTTCCAACCAAGCAATTTCATAGATGGCAAAATGCAATTTAACTTGTATTTCAACTGGGGCACAACTTTTGATATGGCAATTGGAGAGTGCCTTGAAGAAAGAAGAGAGAGTATATGTGAAAAGTACAGAAAAATATTGGTTAGATGTTACTACTGTGTCTCTGCTTTCTGTATTATGAATTATTCTGGAGGTCAGTGTCCCTAACATAAGTGGGGTAGTCCTACAATGCAATCTACTTCAAAAGAGATGTCTTGCTCTAAAGCTCTAGCCTTTAGAACTTCCCAATGACCTTGCCATTAGTTCTAACTTCTTATTTCCAGTTCAAAGGCTTCTTAGTTAGAGCTGATCCAGAATAGTTGGGTGGAAAGCTTCCTAAATTTGAAATTCTACCACTTGCTGTTAAGGTGTGGAATCTGGGCATCCTTCTTGACCTGGCTCTTACCTTGGATAACCAGATCTCCCCTATTGCTGGTTTTTACCATCTGCAGTGGATTGTCCAACTTGATCCATATCTGGACAGAAGGTCCCTGACTACCTGCCTCTTCGTGCTGATAACAGTGGTCAACACAAATTTTCTGCCATGAGGTACTCTAACAATTCTAAGGTAATTTTGAGGTGCTGATTCTGAATCTGGCATCCATTTTTTTCTAGCACATCAGGTTTTTGAGATCTCAAATATTGCAATATAACTATGAACAGCGAATTTATCATCATACACAGCTATACAAAAAAAATTTTTTCCTGGCATGAGCTTTTGCAGTTGTTTTATACTAATTTCAGGCTGCTGATTACAAATATGATCTCAGATTTGCTCTATCACATCACATTTTTATGCTATTGGCCAACCCAATTGTCATTCCTGACTGCATGTTGGTGTGAGTCAGTTATAGAATTATAGTGATAAAATTACTGACTAGTCAACACAATTTTTCTGGCATGAACAATTCTATAAACTTTTAAACTTTTACTTAAACATTATTAGCTTAGTTGGAATCAGCGTGAGCAGATATGTCACATGATTGGAATATTGTGGTAATCTCTCAGGCCATGACTGTCAGAGTTCATCCCCCTCTCCATGTGATATTTAAAAATAACAATGAGAAAGAAGTCCAGAAAAGCCTGTGTAATTTCCCAGACCAGGGACAGAATTGGTTGGAACAAGTCCTAAAGGTTATCAAGTGGACTAGCCTCAATCTACATGTCTTATCTATAGGTAGACATTAGGTCAAGGGGATTATGCATGCCTCTATGTTATAATCTAGCAAAGCTATTCCTACAAGTTATAACAGGTTGTTGAGTTATATTGGGGAAATCCCTCTTAAAGAGAATTACTGCTGATCAACATTGCCAGAATACTGTTTCTATCGTAGATAAAGCTCTATTAGGTGTCTCCCTGCCACTTCATTTTCCAGCCTTCCTTTCCTGTTTGCCAGTAATCATTACGATTGGTAAGAATAAGAAACACAAACTAGTTTGTACATAGAGAACATCAAGCCTCTGTAATCAGTTTCAGAATTATTATCCTTTTCTCTAATTCTACCTACAGGTGCAATAGAATGAAAATATGTATGCATTGAAGAATATTTATAATACCACTCAGGCTGGCAGGTGGGCTGTTAAATAAACCTAATTGTTTTTGAAGTAGTGAAACAGATTAGCATGAATTAAAGCATTTATTTTCAAAATCATGTACCTCATTTATTGGCATCTCTCTCTCTTTCTTCCATGCCTACAACCAATGCAAAGCACCCCACAAATGGTGGGGTATTTTGTTTTATTATTTTGTCTTACCTGGAATGAATCAATTTGTAAGCAAGATAAAGAAACAAATGCTGCCCCCACTGGAAAATGAAACCACACAAAATTTTATATTTTTACAGCCAAAGTATGAATAAAATTAGTTGATGAAATTTTAACAACAGCATCCCAAAACCAACACAGCACACTGACTTTATTAATTTTATTAGAAAATTTAGTTTATAGCAGCATAAAAAGCTGTCTTATACTGAGTCAGCCATTTGTACATCAAGTCCAACAATGTCAACCCAGACTGTTCAGAGGTTCAGAAAACTGTCTTTCCCTCCTGGGAATGCTTGGGATTGATCTCAGGACTTTTGTTCTCTGAAGCAATTGTATGCTACTGCTAAGCTACGGTGTGATACAGTCAAACTTTGCATAACGAATTTAATTCGTTCTGCGAGGCTTCTCGCTATGCAAGTTTTTCACTATGTGAGTCTGACTCGCATAGCGATTTTTTCGCTATGCGAGTCGGACTTTCCCTATGGAAAAACTCGTATAGCAAGCATTTCAAGGGGGGAACTCGTGTAGTGAAAATTTTTCACTATGTGAGTTTTCCCCATAGAAACAGTCTTTATGTGAGTTTTTCCATAGGGAAAAGTCCGACTCGCATAGCAAAAAATTCTTTATGCGAGTTGGACTGCTTAGCAAAAAACTTGCTCGTTATGGAAGTTTTTCACTAAGTGAAACGCTCGTTATGCGAGGTTTGACTGTATTAAGGAAATCACATGGTACATATCTTGTGTCCAGGGAAATTATTACATATGGACCTACTTATCAAACAGTGTTTTAATTTAAGAGATGTAATGAGGAACCAGTAGTCTTCTTTTTCATAGTGAACAAGTCATTTTTCTAGCCATTGTTGGTAGAATAATATAATAACTAACATTTACTAGAAGTCAAGTTGGATCAAATGCTATAGTTGGCTCAATACCAGATGTTGGGTTGTGTGAAAACTGATCTAACAGAAATGAAAAAAAAATGCCACATTTTTAAATCTGTCCAATTTATGACCCTAATGCATGAAGCATTTCTAGTTAAACAACTTTATATTTTCTTTTCTCATGCACAAAACATATTTCTTTACATATATGAAATAAATATATGTAATACAGACAACAGTACAGCTGTAGTTTGTAGTTCTTCCCATGATGTTTTAGAGATGTAAGCACCCTTGGGAAAGTTGGAATTGTGTTGAGAGAGTAGCAGCAGCATCAGAGCAGGAGGAGATTTATGACATGCTGTAGTTTTATGTGCAATAATTTCCACTTATTTGGGCAGCTGAAACGCTATGAGATACTTCCTGTTAAATATAGGAATATAGCAAATATGCTCTTCCTTTTACATATTAATCCTGGCTGGATAGTTGCTGAGTTGAGTTCCAGGCTACAGAGTTAAAAGCTAGTTTCCTTGCTGTGCTTCCCTATATAGCCTTGGGCAAACTACATTCCAGAGTGCTTCCAAAAGAAGGGAATGGAAAACCACTTCTGAGTACAGATCATGGAACTGTTTGCTATAACTAAAAATGCTTTATAGTTACTGTTCTTGTTCTTAGTTCAGATCAGTTCCTTGGTTCCCTTACTAGCATGTAGAAAACATGCTTTCTTCTGTAACTGCCTTTTTGAATTAGAATGAATAAGCCAAAATAAAAGATAACAAAGAACCCAAGAATACCGCCTGTCCACTTTGATTTACACTGCTGAATTTTAATTAAATGTCATCTAAAAATGTAGTTGCCATTTTTAGTCTTCTAGAACTTTACAGTGAGATTTGTTTAAAGCCTAAATAATGAAATAAATGAATACATAGGAAAGGATGGCAAAGTTTGGCCAACCAGTGCTTTATTCAGCTAAAGAAAAGTCTGATTTTAGAAGCTCTGCCAATTTTACAGCACAGAGTCTCAGTGGTGCAATGTGAAAATTTCCAGTGGGAAGAACGGGTATGTATGAGATTGCCCAAAAAAAGAGTCTGGTTTTAAAATAAACCCATTCATAGGCACATTTGCTTTGCTTTATTTAACCAAAGAGTAGAATGAAGCTGAGTGGATAGCTCAGTAGTTAGGTATCTATCTGAAGAGGTTGGAAGTTCAGTTCCCCACTGTTCTTCCTGCAAGAAAAGCCATCATAGCCCTGGGCAAGTTGCATGAGAAAGTAAGGATGATTATAAGCAGAGATCAATCTTTCTGTTATTATTCAGAGCATCCCCAGAAGAAGGAAAAAGTAAATGCTTCTCTTTATCCTCTACCTAGGAAACCCTGGAAAGAGTTGACATTTGTCTGAAAGGACTTGACTACATGCAATTACTGTTATAAAGATTAGAAAAATCAGGTAGTTGACGATTTTGTGTGTGGCCTCATTTTCATTAGAATATCGTTTAAATTTCATCCTCATATTTTAAAGATGTCTTTAGCAATTAAACAACACAAAGCACATATTAGGATCAGAAGAAAAGCATTGCTTTGTGATCTACTTAATGGGTAGCTGGAGAACAGCCAGACTAGCAAAAGGCCAGATCCCTCTTAATCCTCTTTCTAATCATTTATGAAAGGATTAACTGAATTGAGAATTAAAGAGGAACACAAAGATCTTCCTTTTGAAAAAGGAAGAAAAATACACATTTGGCAAATGGTTTTGCCCAAATGTGTTGAATGATAGAAAAGAAATGTGTAGATTGATAAAGCAAGAGATAAACATCTCAGATAAACTGGTGTATATCCTGGACTTTAGGGCATTTTTAGGTTGGGTTGTCTAGGGTCCCCTCCCCACCAACAAATCTATACATGTTTGGCACCAGAATGCAGAAACTTTCCCCAAAGTGCCACTTTCTGAGCCTTAGCCAGAGGATTCTACCATTTTGTGGTGCTCTATTTTATCTCATTCTTTATGTGTGTGGATGCAGAGGATGGGATGCATGAGAAGCTGTTTCCATTGTCAACTTCTGGTACCAAAAATTGAAAACTTCCCAGATCATCAGGGAAAGTGATTTTAAAAATTCTTTGCCTGTCTGTTTATTGCCTGATTGTCTAGGGGTGGTGAGGGAAAGTGAAATGTTGTTGTTGTTGTTCTGGTTGTTTGTTGTTGTTGTTGTTGTTACTACTACAACATTGGGCTAATGATTGCTATAGTGATGCATTGCTTAGATTTACTGTGACCAATGCAATGCAACAGTGATCATTAACCTACTGTAAAAAAAAACTAATACTGTATATACACGAGTATAAACCTAGTTTTTTTGTCCCAAAAATGAGCCCCAAAAAGAGGAAACAGCTTATACTTGGGTCAATGACCATGAGGGTCCAAAGACCGCATCAGATTAAGACACGCCCTGGGCAGGGCCCAAGATGGTGAAGTCCTATTTATTGTGAAATTTTGCTGATCCAAAAAAGTGCTGCCCAGGGTCCCCCCCTCCCCATGCTACACCACTGCTTTCAATATGAGGAAGCTTTTGGTGGTTTTGAAATGGAGGAGAAACTTTTAATGTCTGAAAATCACCACCACTATACTATATACAACACAAACTTTCAGTTGGTGATCTAGTTATAGAATCCTAGTGGGGCCCACTATTGAGCAGAGTGGTGATTACCTCCAAAGGCAGGTGCTGGGGAACACTACGAAAAGCACTAGAAAATACAGCTGAGCTAGCTAAGTAATAACTTTCCTGCTTACAGGTGTGGTGGGTCCTATCACCCATTTTGGAGACAGATACAGCTGCCAATCTAGTTGGTTTTTATACATTCAATGGGAGGATCCACCATTTTATTCTTTGCCTCTGGTAGGAAAAATGTCTTTTGTCAGCCTTAAATGAAATGAAATGATAAGAAAAAGTAGTAACATAAATGTAAACAACAATAGCACAATGCCAGCCAAGAATGCCACAGCTAATATGGGAAGAAATGGTAACAGATCTGCTCTTTAGAGTATATATTAAATCTTGATAGATCATAACCCATCTTTCCCTTCCATCTACCATGTGTTCATCTTCCATTGTAGAAATGTAACTGCTTAGAAATAAATTTTAGATGTCATGCTGCCTCTTAAAGTTATGGTAGGATAAGTGGATTGTGCTGTTGCTGCTTCTTTAGGCCCTGGAAATTTATGGGACGGCTTATGTGCAAATTTGGTTAAATAAATCAGTGTGACAAATTGATAGAGGTTGCTTTTTAAAAACGGATTACTTCTCCCTGTCCTAGACCCAAGATCCACAAAATTGGTTTGAATGTTGAATTAGCCATTGAAACGGTACTCTCAAATGCTATTTGATGGTGGGTATAGACCACATTTTCATTTTATTGTATTTACATTAAGACACAGGTGTCCGTTTACATGGTTAGAAGCACCTGGAATCCTATCCTACATAATCCAGCTAGCAATGACCCATGGGGTGCTTTACAAACATAAAGACTTTGGAAATCAATAGAATAATAAGAAAAATAACATAACATTTAATAAAATAACAATGAAAACAAAGTCAGATGGTTTTAGGCTAGATGCAGACAAAGATGATAGCAATACTTTGAGACAGGTGCATTAAGATATTTAATAGCCGTAAATATCAACAGTAAAAGTAAGAAGATGAAATGGCTGCCAGACAAGGAAGGTCTTCCCAGCAGATTCCCCTGAGGGAAGGCATACCATAGACGGGAGCCACCACCGAGAAGGACCATTCCTTAGCAACCAGCAACCATTATACAATTCTTGTGACATACCCCACCCCAAACCCTCAGATGTCATATGGTCCAATGTTCATGTGAATTTACTGTGTGTTACTTAATAATTCTCACTTCCTTTTTATTATCATTCCACATATTTTTATGTATATTCGTAAGGAGAGGTTAATGTAGAAATGCCTTTTCCTATGAAACCTTCCAAGGCTACTTAACATATTTTAGCTTCAGCTCTGTACATTCTTCTTTACCATTTATATAGCATTTTCTTCTGTGTTATTGGTTTACATAATTCCCATCAAGTGATGAAATAAGCAGATAAAATAAGAATAAGGAGGTATTCACATATACTATCTCCATAATTATAACAGTCCTGCAAGGTGGAGAGGCAGAAATTTTCTCAGATGGTGAATATTGATGCTGAGAGCCAGTTTAGTATAATAGACTTTTCCTTAGCCTGATGTGATCTGACTCATAGGGTGGCTGTGATTAATAGGAAGAAACAGAGCTGTATATACTTCCTTGAGGTGAGATATAAATGAAGCAAATAAATATTTAGGGCCACTCAGTGTACTTGTGGGTAAGCTTAATTTTGGAGAGGGAGCTTATTCATCTTCTTAGTGCCTCTGTCAGAGACCATAATCTCTGTACTCTATTTGGTTGTGGAGGTTAGGGTTAATCTAAACAAGGGAGAAAAATATTTGGCACAAGATTTTAAAATAATATCTGCAAAGTGGAAGCTGGCCTTTCACCTCCCATCATTGCTTTCTTCACATAGATAATCTGGAAAAGAGAACCTGTGCTCCATGTGATCTAGAACCCAGAAAAATCAAGATTCCAAATTATATACAGAGGGCAAATGCTTACAGGAAACTGTCCTCTTCAGAACTATCATCCTGCATATGAAGAGTATGGTAGACAGATTGATGATACTCTGTACCCTTTCCTGAAATGCCTGAACCCTGCTTGTGTGTAATTATTTGTGTGTAATTAATGCACCTGTCTGCAAATGAAAACTGAGCCCAGCAAACTAGTCAACTGCAATCAATATTTACATTCAAATACAAAGCTAGGGCTCTCAAAAGCATTCAAGTGCATGTCCCCCTGACAAAGTCCTTGTTGGGTATTTTTGGTACATTTGATAGATGCACAGCAAGAAAGCAGGACAGAGTCAGACTTAATATTAAAGCAAGTTCCCAGTTCCTCCCAAACTTCTAGTCAAACTACAATGGTTATTCAGACAAAAGTTTAAGGTAAAAGAGAAAAATATTATTAACTTGCTACATGTGCTCAGATATCTTAATAGGGTAGCAACATGTTAAAAGTACAGGTAGGGAAATTTAGGTGAGTTAGTTAAAGCCTAGGTAAAATGGCTGCTACTGCTTCTTAGCCATGTGGGCTAAGAAGAAGATGTTGATAAAAGCCTCTTTCTTCTTGGAAGGAAAAGAAAACAACAGTAACCAGAACAAAGAAAGGCCACAAGACATACAAATAGGGTCAGGTAACACCTGCAGTGGTAAGACTGTCATAGAGTTGGAAGGGGCCTATGAGACTATTTAGTCCAACCTCCTGCACATTGTAGGAATCCAAATAAAAGCAGATCTGAGAGATGGCTGTCCAATTCTCTATTGAATGTTTCCATCAGTGAACATTCACCAACATTCAAGGTAACTGGTTCCATTGCCGTACTGCTCTAACAGTTAAAAGGTTTTTCCTAACATTTAACCTGTATCTGGCTTCATGTAACTTACGTCCATTATTACATGTCTTGCACTCTGGGATTATTGAGAATAGATCCTACCCCTCTTTTTATGACTATCTTTCAATTATTTGAAAAGTCCTCTAGCTGTTATGACTTTCCATGGTCCTGAAGCTTTAATCACTGCTATTAACACTTTTTAATTGCCTCCCCCAACCTCTTAATGCCAATGAAAGTGAATAATATCTCCTAAATACCAAGCTCTTTAACTGCTTGGGGCAGCATAAAATATCACAATAATTTAATGCTACCAAATAGAAACATGTGTAATTATCCTAATGAGTAACATGACGCCTCCATAAAACATGGCTGACATTTCTGTCAGTACTGATCACCTGCTATCTCACCTTCACAGCAAAATTCAAGAAGACAGACTGGAATCATATGTGATCCCACTCCAACAAAGACAGGATCTCTCAACTATGAAGTGGCTGGGGTGGGATACTTTGTTCAATTTCCACTGTAATATGAACTTGCTTGAGTTCACACTTTGATCTAAAATTTGAACCAAAGTTCAATTATTCTTCAAAAGGTTTTGAACTTTGCAGCTGAATCCTCTAGTTAACAGATGCATAAAATATGTCATGAAAATATGGATGCAGAAATATATATATTTGTGAAAATAACATTCAAAAAGCTATTCAAAAATCAGAATTATTCTGAGAAGCATATAAGGATATTTCCCCTTATGGTTAATTATCTTTTATTTTGTTTGTTCTATTCCCAGACCAAAAGTTCTACTGTTTGCTAGTTTTATAGATTTTTTTTTAATTTTCATTACGGTACTGCTGCCAGGAGGGTTTCATGGGTTCTTCATTCTTATTGTTTTTTGTTGAATTTTAATGTATTGTTGTAAACCACCCAGAGTGGGGAATTCTCTTCTCCAGATGGGTGGTGTATGTATGTGAAGATATATAAAATCACAAAATGCATTTGATGCAAAACTGTATATACTACTAAACACATTACTGTGAAAAATCTATATGATAGGAGAAGCTGCAAGCTCCCAGTTAAAATACTGTAAGTATTTTTTAAAAAATAATTGCAGGGAAAACTGAATTTAAGATTGGAAAAATGAAAAATTGAGAGGAATTGAGATTGCCAACTAATAAGAGGAGACCTCATTTGCCAAATGCTTTCTCATTTCTCTCCTGTATTTCACACCATTTACTCAGTAGCTTATTATATAATGGAGCTAAAAAGCTCATAGCCCATAAGAGGTCATCCTAGATATGGGAGATGTAGTCCCCGAAAGAAGGTTTTCCATCTTTGATTATGGAACTGTTCACCTTTAGTGTATGTGTCCTCTAGTCTCATGTTCGGCTGATCCTTCTTTACCGTATCATCTGACAGGAGACTTGCAGAACTGAGGGATTCTTCTTGGGCTGGCAAGCATATGAAGTAAGTTTGTGACAGATTAACGTAAGGGAAGCCAGAGAGTGGGGAAATTAATCAAGTAGAGCAGGGGTCTCCAATCACCAGGCTGCGGACTGGTAGCGGGTCATGGGTGTGTGTGGCACTGGCAGCCCCGAGGGCAGCCTTCTGCCCTCAACGTATTCTGCTGGGTCTGCCTGGCAAATGGAGCAAGAGCATGGGCTTCAGACACAGCAGATAGGCAGGAACCCAGGCCCTTTCTCCATGTTGCTTAACTACGGCAGTGCTCTGCCCCCACCTGTGCGCAGTGAGGTATCACACTGCCCATATTCAAGCTGTGGCTGACAGATGGGAGAGATTTAAAAAAGAGATTTTAGCAAAACTGAAATACATACTCTTCACTTACCAGTCTGTGGAAAAATTGTTTAGCATTAAACCGGCCCATGGTGCAATGAGGCAGAGGCTGTATATCTCCTTCCTCTTCTTCAGCCGGCTTTTTAGTTCATGCTAACAGTTTGAAAGGTAACAAATTTTTCAGGGTTTTTTTGCATTTCTGATTTTAAAAAAACCTGAAATTGCTACTTAGGAGGTCAGAAAGTTCTGCTTAATAGGAAAGTTGTAATGCAGGGAAGGAAACCATCAAAATCAGATATAAGTGTATTCAGGGAACAAAGTGCCTCTGCAAATGGAAGATAGTACCACTGTGTTTTACAAACTGAACCTATGTAGTTAGAAGCAGGTATCACTACATTCATTAGTGTTTGATCTGCTGTAGTTTTAATGGAGGGGCAGTGTACAGGAATGCAGCTCTAAGCCTTTCTTTCAGAACAAGCATGATGCCATTGTCTGCTGCAGCATCATTAAAAAAATGATGTCAGTTGAACAAGGTGATAACAAGCCTTTCCAGTTTTACTATTATTTGAGACAGATTAGCATAGAGGAAGTCAGTGTGCATGAGATCTGAGTCATGCCCTACAAACCTAACAGAGGGGTTTTATTGTTTCTGTGTTTGTTTTGGACATCTCTATTTCACAATTCAATTCTTAAAAGAAAAAGAAAAAAACAACTCCAGTTTGTCAATGTGAGATACCATACTTCTGTATCCATGATTCAAAATGCCAGGGAATGGCTTGATATTGCTGTGCAATATCATGTTCACATTGCAAACAGAAAAAAGGATGCCAAAGTTTACACAGCAAAGGACAAGCTAAATGTTGATTGCACCGATTGCAGGAATCAGGATGGTCTGTGGGATACCCTCTTATTCTCACTACTATTCACAAAGAGAATTAAGCAGGGGGAAACCCCAGAGCCCAATTCAAACCATATGCTGTATGTATTTGAGTATAAGCTAACCCGAATATAAGCCGAGGTACCTAATTTTGACCTGAAAACCCAGGAAAATAGATTGACTCAAGTATAAGCTGAGGGTGGGAAATGCAGCAGCTACTAGTGAGTTTCTATAATCAAAATACATGAAAATATGGTAAAATTAATTAAATTGTTGATGCATCTCAAACAGGCATGGTCCTGGGAGCTTCGTGGTCATTTACCCAAGTATAAGCCATGTCCCCTTTTGGGGGCTCATTTTTGGGGCTAAAAAATTTGGCTTATATACGGTACACCAAATGTCCATACACTCTTTGGTTACCATCCCACCTCTCCCAGGAGAGCAATATTAATACAAGAATAGGGAATGCTACCAGAGGGGAAGCTGAGGGACAGTAGAGCCACAAGTATAAGCCAATCCAAATTTAAGCCGAGGTACCTAATTTTACCCGAGATACCAGGAAGACTGATTGACTCGAGTATAAGCTGAGGGTGGGAAATGCAGCAGCTACTAGTGCACAGAAGGCAGGGAAAGAAAGAAGCCAGATAAATCCACTGCAAGCCCTGCCATACCAGGAGGCAATGGTGGAAGGAGTGGGTGAGGAAGATTGCTACAAAAGGAGCAATTTTGTCCCCCATCAATGCTGGCTGCCAGGAGGCGATGGACAAAGAAATGGGTGCTGTGGGATGAGGGGAGCCTGGGTTTGTTTGTTTTTTTGTTTTGTTTTTTTTTTGTAGTGTAATGGGGTAGAAATAGGTCTCCTGTGAAGTCTGTTCCTCCCATCCCACAGTTGCTGACTGTCAGCAGCTAGGGAAAATGGACTTTAAATGAGCCCTCTTCCCACCCCATTTCCCCTACCCTGGTTGCTGGCAACCAGTGGCTGTGTTATGGGAGAAGCCCATTGGGGGTGGAATGGGGTGGAAAGAGGGACCCTTTGAAGTCCATTTCCCCCATCCCACAGCTGTTGGCTGCCAGCGGCTGGGGAGTGCTCTTCTCACCCCATTTCCCCTACCCCAGCTGCTGGTGGCAGTGGCTGTGGTGGTGGGAAGCCCATTTTTGGGAGGTAGAATGAGTTTGAAAGAGGACACCTTTGAAGTTCATTTTTCCCCTATCCCACCACCACCAGTTGCCAGGAGGCAATGAGGGAAAGATCAGGTGAGGAAAATTGCTCCAAAAGGAGCGATTTTACCCCCACACCACTACTGCTGGCTTCCAGGAGGTGATGGGGGAAGGAATGGGTGAGGAAGATCACTCCAAAAGCAGTTCTCTCACCCATCCTGGTCCCAGTGCCGCTGCCTGTCAGGAGATGACTTGAGTATAAGCCAAGTCTGCTGTTTATAGCACATTTTTGTGCTGGAAAAAAATCAGCTTATACTGTACGGTAAATCAGAAATTTGAAAACATGGAGATAACAAAGTACCCAGAGACACTGGAGAACAAAATGTATTTTAAAGGGTTGGATGGATTAGCTCCCATCTTTACACTCTTAATTCAGATACAGAGAAGGACAAGAAGCATGCATACATGCACACACAGAGAGAAAGAGAGTGGGTTTGCATCTACAGATTTTTTTTGGGGGGAGCATAGTGAGCTTCCCCACATCAACATTTACCACTGGTCATTTCTGCCCTCCTCCTTGCAATGCAAGCAGTATAGGTCAACTGCTTTTAACTGTTTAATATGTAACTTTTTCTGAGTGAGGGAACATTGCCTGTGCATGCATGTAGGCGGCAGTGAAAATTATATTGCAGTTGAGAAGGGGATTGATTATTCC
This sequence comes from Furcifer pardalis, assembly GCA_030440675.1. NCBI lineage: Eukaryota > Metazoa > Chordata > Lepidosauria > Squamata > Chamaeleonidae > Furcifer > Furcifer pardalis. Next base: position 190,239,356 of record CP126890.1, on the reverse strand, counting down.
AGAGTGCTAAAGACATCAATAATTCACAGGTGCACTTTTGTATGATTTAGATCAAGATAAAGACATTATGAACATAAAAATATGTGATTAGCATATTGCTGTCATGATATATGAGTTCTGAAATATACTGTGTACAGATTATAGGCAAGGTTCATATGGTTTCCCTTCCAGACCAACTTGTTTCTTCCTTTATTTCATTTTCCATTTTATTTTTAACTAGTTCTGCCTTTGCAGATTTCATAGTAATCTAGGTTGAAAGATAAATTTATACTTTCTCTGCTGGCTATACATGTTCAGGCTGCACGTACAATCAAAGTGTCAAGACTGCAGCAGAGGAGTTCTCTAGTGAGGATGAACCTGACTAAATGCATACCATATACAAATACCTCGGATAACGTTTACCTCGGATAACACTAAAATCACATAACGTTAAGCAATCTGGGGTCCCATGGGATAGATCGGATAACAACGGTTAAAGCCTGTGCGGTTACAATGTATCTCTATGGAGCTTTAACGTTATCCGATCCATCCCTTTGGATTTTAACATGGATAGGATAACACTAAAAATTGGATAACACGAAGACTTGTGGAACCAAGTCTTAGAGTTATCCGAGGTATTACTGTATACTCGAGTATAAGCCGAGTTTTTTAGCCACAAAAATGAGCCACAAAAAGGGGACCTGGCTTATACTCATGTCAATAACCACAAGGATCCCAAGACCATGCCAGATTGAGATGCACCAATAATTTAATTAATTTTACCATATTTTCATGTATTTTGATTATCAAAACTCACAAGCATCAGCTGCATTTCCCACCCTCAGCTTATACTCGGGTCAATGTATTTTCCTGGGTTTTCAGGTCAAACTTAGGTACCTTGGCTTATATTTGGGTTGGCTTACACTCAGGTATATATGGTGTTCCAAAGCCTGATGGAATGGCAGATCTGCTTGATCCTAAACATCCTGGCTGTGAGTGATGGGTACTCAGGAGCTTTGTCTGAGGAGAAGATGGAACAACTTCCCATCCCTTGAGAGAAATGAAGGGTAAAGCCATAAACCTGGCTTGCAGCCCAAATGCTCAGAATGCTCAGGGTTGAAAGAGAAACTTATGTAGGGAAGGGGTCTTTTCTCATAAGTGCGCCCTTTCTCCCAGGGAGGCTCAGGGACCAAACACTGAAGCTAGATTCATCTCTTGCCACTTGAACATCTGGGTATGTTTCCACTTGAACATCTGGGAACATCTGAGTTGGGTATGTTTCGCCTTGAAAAGAGAATATTTGAGAGGGGTCATGATAGCCATCTTCAAACAATTGAAAACCTGGCATTTGTTTTCTGCAGCTTCAGAGGTAAAGACCTGAATTAATGGATTCAAATTAAAATAAAGGAGAATTTGGCTAAGCATTAGCAAGACCCTCCTAATAGTAAAAACTGTTTAGCAATGGGATGGGCTACTTTAGAAGGTGGTATTCTCTTTCATTGAAGGTTTTAGCTGTGGCTACAGCATGGGGTTGACGTTTAAGATTTTAGGCCCTTCTAGTTGCACAACTCAATGATTCAATAATTCTGTAAGTTTTCATACAGACCCACAGGAATCTTGTATTCTCACCTGTCTAGGCTTATTTGATTTATGCTACCTATACAAACCCAGTCAGCAAGTAAATTGTATGATGGCTCTAGCTGGCTTCTGTCTCCCTCACCCAGGTGTCTGTCATCTTGTTCTCCCTACCTAAAGTTGGAGGGAAGAGAGATGGTAGCAGAAATCTGCAAAACAAATGGGTCTGTCACATAAATTAGGAATGACAATTTCATCTTAAATCTGAAAGGGTTTCACACCAGGAAAAAAAAAGGATTTCAAAATCTGATTTCACTTATTCACTGGTGATGGTTCCAAGAGAGAAGAAAAAGCAAGGTTTACTCACTTTTATTTTCCAGTAAGAAATTGTCACCTAAGCGGAAAATGTTAATGCAGACACTAATTCATATGCATCTCTGTAACAAACAAATCAGCCTCTTGAGATAATGTTTAACAAATATTTCAGACCCTGGATATCTCCAACCAACCATTGTCAGATTTTCATAAACCATAATTTTATAAAAGCTTGTGCATTATTGTAGACAAATTAACTTTAGGCTCCTCAAAGAGCGCTGAATTGTTTTGCATATTTATTCCTCCTTTGCTTTCCCAGTTGCTGAAATAATTGAATCTGTGAGAGTTATAAACTATTGCAGGGTTCTCTAGCAATCTGTTTTGATTCTCACCTTAAAGAAGTTCTGGCTCATTAAAACATCATATTTCACAGCAAATAATAACTAGCATAAACTTTCAAAAATGTTCTCAAATATATACCACTCTACATGTATGATATTTGCTTGTAGTAAATACATGTTTGCATTTATTTATGGTATCTGAAGGAACCATAAACATTTATTTATGGTATCTCACTGTATGAGCCTATCCAAGTCTTAACAGCTTCTGGGAAGGCCTTTCCTGGCCCACCATCTTCATTTCATGAAAATACAAAAGAGGCCCCGTTCAGTTCTTCTACTCACACATAACAATCTTGTTATTTATTATTATTCTTCAGGTGTTGTATCCATTCTGGATATTGGCTATAATCATAGCTATAGTCTTCCTGTTCCTAACTCCTCATAACAGTTCTTCCGAGGACATTCCACACTAGTCTCTCAGGTTCTTCAGCCATAAAGTCTGTCTACATCAAGGGTCTCTTTTACCAGGGATCTTCCCTTGCATAGCAAACTGGAGTATTCTGTATTTCATGTCATTCCTTATAATATGGCCAAGGTATTGGAGCTTTCTTTGCTTAATGGTCTTTAAAAGTCCTTGGTTTTTATCCATCTGGTGCAACACTTCTACATTATTCACATGGTCAACCCATGATCTCCTTAGCAGCCCTCTGTAGATCCACATTTCAAAAGCTTCTATTTTCTTTTCAGATGCTTTAGTCAATGCCCAAGCTTCAACTCTATATGGCGACACTGGGAATACATAACATCTCACTGTTTGGATCTTTGTAGCTACAGGTAGATCTCTACTGCATAACAAATGTTGCATATTTATGAAGGTGGATCTTACTTTTTCTGTTCATATTTTAATATCTACCTTAGGATCCCAATTTTCATTTAACATACTCTCCAAATAGACAATTTTACCCACTCTTTCACTTTATTGTATTCCTGCCATTAGCTTGCTGTGAGTTGGTGTAAAAGCATCTATGGCTGTTGTATATGCATTTACGACGACCATAAACACATCAGCTGCCATAAATGTGTCTGCTGCTGTTTCTGCCGGTAGAGGCTTATAACCAGATATTTTGTCTTCTTGTTGAGATCCAAACCATTTTCTGTGCTTAAACCTCTAACTCTAACGCCCTGAGTCGCCACGGTGAGTGGGCGGCAATATAAATTTGAACTAATAAATAATAATAAACTCAGGGGTTAGCAACCTGCTGCCCACAGGCTGAATCCAGCCCATGGTGCCAAATCCTCCGGCCATTGCCCTTGCTCCAACAGCCACTGCCTCTACCGGTGGAAACAGCAGCAGACACATTTATGGCAGCTGATGTGTTTATGGTTGTCATAAATGCATATACAACAGCCATAGATGCTTTTACAGCAGCATTTACAGTAGGGGGACCACCAGTCTGGTGCCCTCAACTGTCTGAGGGATCATGACCTGCCCCCTGATTTAAAAAGGTTGCTGAACCTGCTCAACTCAATCCAGCATCAACTGAAGATCTGCAAGGTTTGTGGCCAACAACACTATGTCATCAGCATATCAGATGTTATTCAGGTATTCCCCATTAATTTCAATACCAATGTTTAAATCTGATAGTAAATACTTTACGAGGATATATTAAACAGTGTCGTGCATAGCACACAGCCTTGTCGCAAACCTCTACAAATTTGAACCTGCTTATCAGCTGTACCTCAACTCTGACTTGAACTGTCTGTCTCCAATAAAGGTTGGTGATGATTCTGATATCTTTATCATCTACTATATACTTGTTATTTCAAGAAATATTTGGTCATTGACTGACTGCTGAGACGTGGTCTTTTAACATTGGGTATCATACATTTTCTTTAAAGGGGGTTTCCCATTATTTCATTCAGTTCTTTTTAAACTGATTCAATTGTTTGAGATTCTAAATTGTTGTAATCTTGGCAGTTTTTGTTTTTTCATTCATGATCCATGTTGGGTACTCAACAAATAATTTGAAGACACACATAAATGAATAAACACTGGGAGTATCATATTGGAGGAAATAGAGAAGAATGCTGTGTATATAGCATGGCCCCAATTCCAGTAAAATGATATTGATATCACTGTATGAAATTATGAGGTACAGTTCCTATTTCTGCTTCCTCAGAATCAAATTGTTTCCCATCCTATACATTAACAATCATGGCTATGTTTTCTTGAGAGAGCTAAATCAAGTCTGGCTGTACAATGTTAAAGAATGGTTTAATCACTGTCTTCAGTGCAGTACTTGTTAATTTGAGGATGGTGCAAATACTGTATTACAAGAACAGATCTTCTTGTAAAGATCCATGTATCCACAGCATCTCAATAGTAGCTGTGGATGCAAAGAAATAAGGAGAAATCAGGGCTATGAGTTAAAATTGGCCACAGCTTTATTTACAGATATTTATTAATTGCATGTGTTTACTGCATGTGTTCATTGCCTTTCAGCTCAGCTGGATTCCCATTGTGATTTAGAATACATTAAGCACTAAAAACAATTTTAAAGCATAAAACACAGATTAAAAACATCCTTTAAAATCTGATCTAGCTGTTTTCTAAAACCTGTTTATTAAAAAAGTAGAGACCAAAGTCTCCTTGATACTGTTGGATCTGCCTGTTGGAAGCGCAACAGAAATGAATTCAATCTATTTTCCCTTGGGAAGGGAAATCTACAATGAAGGCACCACTACAGGGAAAACCATTTTATGTACCCATCCACCTAGGCTGCTAGGCGATGCACCATCAGTGCTCCAGCTGCTTGGCAGATAGCTCTGATTAAAAAATCAGCCTTCTGCAGCTGCTGAGGCCTCAATGAGATGCACATGACAGCACTGTGGGGAATGCTATATAGGAATTGGCTCTTGCCATTTGAAGTTGTTTGAGCAATATACGGTAGATTTCTAAAATTGCTTTTGTGTGGACCCTCTTCCTGCATCGCTCCAGTTGTGAATGTATCCTGCTTCAGTTCCTTTCCTGAGTTTCTGCTCCTAACTGGCTTGAACGTGCTGCCTTGCTCCAGTCCAAAATGTATCTTGCTTCCTTGATTGCCTGACTCCTGGCCTGCTTGGACTATGACTCTTTTACCAAACAAGCCCTGTCCCTCAGTTTGCTACTGGCATTGACCTGGGAACTAGAATAGGACTTGGATAAGTTTTGCCTTTAGCATTGGTACTCTGTGTCCTGGTGCCTTCGCTTCTAGTCAGCCACCTTTGTTCATTAAAGATGCCAATCTCCAATGAGGTTTGATAAAGATGTGCAAAGAGATGGACTATGTTATCCAAGCCTTTTTCTTAGGGTCAGAGGATATATCAAGAAGAGGCTTATAGACATAGGGACTTGACTATAGATACATAGTTGATGGAATCAAATGGAATTCCTCTCAAATGGGGGAAAAAGGAATCTTTGGTTTATTTCATCAACAGCATAATTATTCTGTTGGGGAAAAGAGCAGAGCATTTTTTTCTGTCTGGACATTTGGATTATGGAATGGCTAAAGAAATGGTTCTAACTGCTGTGGGGATGAAAGCTTGGCTGAGCTTGGACTGAATGGAACAGTATGGGAAAATTACAGATGTAGATACTTTCAGTGTCTTCATGTTAATGTTGTACTCTTTATTTATTATTTTTATTTACTCATATTTACTATCCCGCCCCAATCGGGTAGACCCGACTCTGGGCGGCTTACATCATAGATTAAAATCACAGGTTAAAACCTTAAAAATTCATAAGAAAAATTACAACAATGCAACAGATAAAAACAAGGGCAGAAAGGGGTGGCTGTCCCTTAAATCCCTTAAATCAGCCAACCTGCATGGGATCCCATGCATTCCTAGGTCCCCACACTTGCTCCGCCAGCCAGGTCTTTAAGCCTCTTTGGAAAGGCAGGAGCTCTGTCTGTAGGTGCAGCTCAGTTGGGAGAAGGTTCCAAAGGGCCGGGGCGAACACAGAGAAGGCCCTCTTCCTAGTGCTAGTGAGGCGAGCCTCCCTAGCTGATGGAATAACAAGAGAGCCCCTCCGGTCCGCCCTAGTGGGACAGACAGATGTTCTTAGGGTGACGCGGTCTCTTAGGTATCCTGGCCCACTACCATATAGGGCTTTAAAGGTAATGACCAGCACCTTGAATTGCACCCGGAGACATACTGGCAGCCAGTGCAGCTCCCGGAGCAGTGGTGTGGCACGAGCATATCGCCCGCGCCCCATTACTACCCGGGCCGCCGCATTTTGGACCAGCTGTAGTCTCCGAATGGTCACCAAGGGCAGCCCCATGTAGAGCGCATTACAGTAGTCAAATCTGGAGGTGACCAAAGCATGTGTGACTCTGGTAAGACTCTACAATCACATCATTTGTCTCAGAGAAAAAAATGCTATTTTTAGACAGTACGGAAAAGTGGTATAATTCACTTTTTCTTCTGAAATGCCTTCTCACATTATAGAACTGAATTTTACAGTCATGATGGATAAGAATCCAACCAGAAGTCAGGAATCACTGTAAAGGGGGGGGGGGACAATTGGCCCTTAACAGAGAAGTGTGCACACATTTCAGTTTATTTTTCTTCATGACATAATTATGTTTTGCAGAGTTTAACTGAGGTAGTTGGGCCTTAGTCTACCTTTTACCTAAAACTGTGAGGGAAGTGTCAGGCTTTCACAATGAGTTATGTTACTTCTTTTGGGAAATTCTACATTTCATTATTCAGAGTTTTCTTCTTTGTGAGGCTGAAGTGTATGCACCCGGCAGCTCCTTCTTCAGTGGCCTCCTGGTTTGTTAGCATACTAACATTTGACCAGTTGAACCATTTGGATGACTAGCATCATGTCTTGTGAGACTTTTTTCCCTACACAATCCAATACAGCCTGGAAAGATGGGGGGCATTCCCACCACCACCAACCCTATCTCTGTGACATAAACAGGCTAGTCTGCCTCAATCTCTTATTTTGGTCCTGAAATCTGGGATGTATAATGTTGCTGAACCGACAACTCTACCCTCCCTCTGAGCTCAGCTCAGCAATTTCCTGACATATGATGTGGGGAGATGGTTATGTAGGTTTATATTAGTAATAGTTATTTAGGAAACTATACTCCTTAACATAAATTCTTCAGAATTGTAAACTATAGAGATACCACATGTTTTTGAGAGACAGAGGTTTGAAGGTGGTATAAAACATGAAATTTACTTGGCTCACTATGAGGTCTAGTTGATTAGATAATAATTTCTTGTCCAAAATTATTCTGGGTTGAAAGGATTTTTGCTGGAGAAACTCTGTTCAGGGAACGCCCAAATGAGGCTCCTTTCATGTCCCCAAGATCTTTTCCCAACAAAGTAGTCCCTATTTATCTACTTGTAATTTCTTGCTTTCCACCTGCTAGGGTGGCAAGAGCTGGGACAGAGATGGGTGCTCAATGCATCATGGGTGCTCAATGCATCAGGTCTCAAAATTGCCAGCCTTCCAGCTAACAAGGAGAGCTTCTTAACCACTTAGCCACTGCCTCCCTGGTTGATTAGATATAACAGGTTGAATATCAGAAACCTGCCAAACTTGTCTTCTAGAGAAGATCGTGATGGGAGGAATAGATACCTGTGTTCTTTCTGTTCTTTCATACGATTTCTGCTGTTTCAGAATGTATTATATGAATCAAAGCCTGAATTACCAGAATCAAATGTTCATCTTTAGGAAGACACACATCTCTAATACCAATTTCAGTTGGAACTTTGGAGGAAGCTTAATTGCTTTGGTTACAGAATATGTATAAGATATCGTATCACATACAACAAAACAGAACTGCTCCACTTTGGGTTCTCTTTTGCTGCTATTGGTCTGATTAATTGAATCACTTCAATGACATAAGTCATTCTGTTGATAGAAGTACAATGCAAAATATGTGTAATTTATTATGCCCCATTTTTCTTATTTTTTAATTAAAAAGATAATGTTCAGAATGTCTATTCAATAAATAGTTGGCAGTTAAAATAGTGTCTCAGTATGTGACCCTGTGATTCAAGTGCAGTTATCAGACAAACAATTAGGAGGAAAGAATTTTTCCTAGTCCCACTTCCCTTGTGTTATGATTTTTTTCTTCAGAGCTTTATAAAAATCCAGAGAATGATGATTACATCACACACAAAGTTAAATGCATAGCATGTATATATATATATATTTAAAAAACCTAAAATCAATTGTGTGTTTATCTGGATTGTGAATTAAACATCTTATTTTGTGTCCCTATCAAGTCCTGACCTTCCAAAATGAAGCCACTTTCTTGGTCAACCTTAAGTCCTGATCAATGCATGTTTCTGGTAGTAATTGACAGACCAGTGAATGAGCCAGATTCTGTATCTTTCCACATTCATACTGTGTGTTGTTCACTGCCAGCAGCCCCCATTTAAACATGTTGGTCTTGCATTTAGGGACTCTGACCCTCAGCCTATTCAGGGTCCTCCAAATGACATGTACTCAGCCATATTCCTCCTTTAATGTTGATCCTTATCCAGTAAGCTCCTTCCTCCATCTTCTAATTTGGTTTTGCTTTTGCATGGCCTTAAGAATGCTTGTTCTTGCCATAAAGCTCTTCCTGGATCTGAGCTGGTGGACTTGAAGCTCATATCCGTTCAGAGGATGTCAAGAAGTACACAGAAGGAGACTCCTCGAAGATTGTGAATACAATCAGACATACATTGGGTGGCAACCTTGCTGGCTAATCTTTCTAACACCAGATCTAACCAAAGGAACTAAACTATGTATGAGGAAAGGTGTTAAACCTTAAACCTTCCCCCATCTCCCTCCCCAGTAAATTTATTCCTTCCACTCAAAGATTAAAGGGGAAATCTTAATCAATACCAACTGAGGTTCTTTTCAGTGTCCATGCAAGGTTATTGGAAAATGCCAGTGGAGTGAGGAAGCCCCTCTAAGCATGCAGTAAAGCTTACTTAAAGCCTTCCAACCACCACTATATCAGGTTTTTTTAAATCAGTTCTTTTCTACCAATCCTTTAGTGGACTTTTGGCTGTTTCTGGTTTTATTATGTTTTCTCATTTTGTTTTCATCTGGTTTAATTAGATGCACTATGTGTAATGTGAAGTTTAACCCTGAGAGGCTCCAGAGACAACAGAGCACAAGGCTAGACTGCCTTGAAGGTCTGTCTGGCTCATTCTGTGGAAGAAGAAACCAAAGGGAGGGCAAAGAAGAAAAACTCTCCCCCCCCCCTCTCTCTGCCATTCTCTCTACTCTGCAGATGCCAATCTCTACTACAGTACTTCCTTAGACGTCCCTGCTTGAGACATTCCTACTGAATTAGAGGTTGTTGTCTCAGAGGCCACTGTTTCTTTGCTAATTTAAATTAGAAAATTGAAAGGAAGGACCAAGTAAATAGTGGCAGAGCTCATGTTGTTTAGTGTAGTAAATTGCATTACAATATGTTCTCTGAACCAGTGAGGATTTGGTGAGACAGTTCCACTGTGATTCCCATTGATGCAAATGGGCCTATTCTAGTTACAACAGGATTGTAGCCACTGAATAAATAATTGTAAAAGGAATATGTGGGGACACATGGATTACCCCAATCTCCCCAGGACCCTCAATTTTTTCTCTCCCTCCTTCAACTCAAATTTTTTCACAAAAGACTGCATCCTGACTAAAACTTTCATTTCCCGCAGTCATCATAACCAATACAGTTGTACCTCGCTTAAAGAGCATAATCATGCGTTCCACAGGATTGCTCTTTAAGCGAGTTTGCTCTTTAAGCGAAACACCATTGTAAATGACCAATTGGGGAGGAATTGCAAACCCCGATTTATTTGTTAAGTGAGTTTTTGGTTGGTTTTATTTGTTAAGCGAAGTGAACATTCAGAGAAAATTCTGCTCTTTAAGTGAAGCACTCTTTAAGCGAGGCGCTCTTTATGCGAGGTTTAACTGTACTCCCAAACAGTTTTTTTAACCTATAAACAAGTTTCCTTGGCCTCTGATTACTCTAATTGCCTATTTTCTTAAACTGGAATTTGTTCTCCGCAAAAGCCATGAACTGTGAAGGAAAATGTAAAATCTAATGTATTTTTTAAAAAAAAAAAACATTTAAAAGGGAAATATATATATAATAACCCTTGATGGATGGTTCTGCAGTTTTTCAATTGTACATCCTTCTGAGTAATTCTCACATCTTCCCTAGAGGACTGTAAGACAACCACAAGAATGGCTAAGAATAGTAATTAACTTTTATCCTGAAAGCAAACACTAGGCTTGGGAAATATTTGCAAAATAATTGTAACATGCCTCTCTTTCCCATTAAATAAGGGACCTAAAGCGGACCCCATTGGTGGTCCCTAGCTGGGCATGTTGCCTTTTTCACCGATGCCAATGGAACTGTTTGCTTGCAAAATAGCTGCCCGGTTGAGCCCAGACAAATTCATAACTCTTAATCTTTCAGAATTACAGTTGAGCCTTGTTTTATCTGTATGTTAGTTTGCCACTGAGACATTTCTGGCTCAGTGCTGTAATGCTGTTCTTTTGTCATGAGAAATAAAAAGCTTGTGGCTATGTTGTGAAAGGTTGGGTATCATTTGGGATTCCTCGAGGCATTGCTTTGGGAACTACTACGCCACAGCCCATCATTGCCAAATGAAGTTTATAAGGAATTCTGTACTACAATGGCCCAATCATAATTCACTCTATTTTATTTTGTTTGGTTACTTATGAGATGATTTTATAGACCAGAGGCAAAGTAAAAAACCCAAGCTTGATGTTTCAGGAACAGTCTAGCTCTTCTTGTTAGCAAAACACTCACTGAGGGTGCATCTTGATTTGCAAGAAGTTCTACATTTGCATTGGTTTTGCCAGATTCAGAACAGATTGAAATACCGAGGAATACAAAACACACAGCTGGGGTGTACATTATCTTGTGGAAATGCAGTTTATCTTGCTGCTGCTGCTGCTTCCGTGTCTAGGCCAGATGTGATATTGCCAAAACAAAGCCACCTTTGGGTGAATTCATTCTGTAGTTTCTTTCGCCTGACCTAGTGTGAGAAAGATTAGCTGGCACAAGGTTGCCATTTCCCGGGGTATGCCCAATTGTGGTTCAAAAGTACCACAATCTTCAAGCATATCAGAAAACAAAACAAAATAAACAAAATAAAATAAAATAAAATAACACTGTAGCATTTAAAGACTAACTGCTATATTTTTATTGTTAGCTTTCGTGGATCAAGTCCACTTCATCAGACAAAGAGTGAAACTTACAGGCATGTTCTTTATATACCAAATTCAGGGTCTCAAAGGGAGAAGGGGTGTGGTCAAGCAAGATGACAGACAAGTGAGCATAAGAATGCAGTATCACACAGCCATTAGCAACAATAGATTATTCAGATAAACTCTAAATGGCTACTATTCCAAAAAAAAAAAAACTTCAAGGAGGCTCTTTCTGTGTTCCCCAGTTTATCTTGCTGAAACACAAGGTTTATTTTGTACCAATTCCTAAACCATTGTTTTCTTCTGTGTGCATGCATGTGTCAGGGCACACTGTGTATTTTGTGCCTCTTGCCAGATTAATTTTGCAGAATTCCCCACAGCCTGATTTCCTCTTCCACCCGTTACTGTTATAGCACTACAACATTTCAGCAATCATCTATGTTTTATTTTTTAATGAATTGTGAGCCGCCCTGGGTCACCTCAGTGAGGAGGGCAGTTGATAAGTATGACTAATAATAATAATAATAATAATAATCTATAATGGCAAAAAAACTGTTTTAATGCTATAATAATAAAACACATTGGGCATAGAGCAGCGACATTGGACTGTGGTGATAGAAGCAGATTCTTTTCACTTCAGAAAGGAGGCTGGCGGTGGTGACAGTAAGTAAAGAAAAAACAAAAAACCCTACAAGGGTCCAGAGGAGAAGGGAAAAATCAGGATGGTAGTCAGCTGTCGCAATTACAGGTGTGGTTTTTTTAACCTGTTGTGGCAAGGTAATTTCCAAGGACATGGAAACTGGGTCAAACATCATGTGTACTTCACCTCATTTAAAAAAAATTGGAACACTAATTCTTTTAACAGTCAAGACACACCCAAAAATTTGAAATTTAGCAACACTTTCACAATTCTAAGTTCTGAATGTTAACTGTTGTGGCACCTACAGTGCTTGGAAAAATAATTCTAATTCTAATGGACCACAGCTTCACACATAGCATGAGGGTTCTGAGAGTTGTAGTGTATGCATGTAATTCTCCACCTCCTGGCTGGAGATGTGGAAAATTACTTCCTTTTTTAAAAAAGTATTGTCATGCCAAGACTTCTCCTGAGACTTCCCCAGAAAGACTTTTTGATGTCCTACCAAAAAAAAAAAAAACCTCACTCACTTTTCTTTCTTTTTGTAAAGATTTGTTTATTTGTTTTCATTTTTCACCTGTTCTTATGCACAGATATTTTAAAACAGTCCTTGCAAATTCTGCTATGCTCAATGCCATAGCTGGGGAATTTGTTTCAGGAAAATATGTAATTTTATGCAAGAATTGTATTAATTCCACACAAATTGGTATGTGTTCCAGGGAGAAAATGACAACAAATCTGAGAAATCCTATGAGATTTCTCAGAGAGAGGGAAAAAAGGAGGAAGGAGGAAATCAACCCCACACAAACAATTAGTGGTTATGTGCCTTCCAGGGAGAATAACCATTTAGGCTGCCTAACCCAAGAAGAGGAAAGAGCATGTGAACATTTGGGTGTATATAGAGAGAAAGGGAGTGTCGCAGCAGTAATGTTCTCCCTATTCTCACACTCAAACACCAGAGAAGCTTCAGTTCAATCTCCTGGTGGATTGAGTCATTTCCTTCTGCTGCTGCTTCTGGTGCTATTGCCACTGCAATAGAAAACAGCTGATCTATGCTGTTTTGTGTCTGTAATTAGCAACATATTAGCAAATCTAGTTTGACATTGTTGCAGTGAGCATCTCATTAAATCAGGAAATATCCATGGGGATAAATTCCATGATCTTCTGTGGATATCTGAAACTGCAGAAAACAGTGAAACCAGTATTTAAGCACAAATATCTGGGTCATACGAATGGCAGGATGTGTGTGTGCAAATGTCTCCTTCATCCTACACATTTGCTAACAAAATGGCTGCCAGATAACATGATCTTTCCTTCTAAACATTACATTGTGGACAGTGGCCTCTAGTGGCCAGCTCTGGTAATGTTCCATTTAAACAATACTGTACATAGTTTTGGACCTGTAGGAAACTGAAACCACAGAAACAAGACCCACGGTTATTGGGGGGGGGGGGGGTGGCCTGTGTGTTACCAGGGGTTCATGCATGTTTGCAGCTAACCAACAGTAAAAGGTTCAGCTGGGGATTATTGTGAGGATCTGGTTTCAGCCGAAGAATTTGTAAAATAACTATACCTGCTATGGTCCTCTTTGCTGATGTTGGATTTCAAATCCCAATAGCCCTAGATAGTGGTTAGAGATTATTGGAAGTAGAGTCTAGCAACATCTAGGTGGCATCAGTTCTCCACTTCTCCTCACAGACTGGAATAGTAAAGTCCACATCACTTGAGGAAAGCAGTTTAATTAGGTGGAAGATTTTAGAAAGCTGCAGATTTTAGACATTATTTAATAATATATACTAAGAAATGTGAAACTTACACCTTCAACTCTATATTTTATTTTTCACTGAATGTGTCACTGCACTACATCTGAGTAGATGAGTCTCTCTTCTACTCAATCAAATTACTAGTCCACATAGTCCAAAACTTCCTGTTGGCATATACTGGTGACTTTCTAGGGACTTTCTAAGTCCTTCTGTGTAGCTTGGAAACACACTGTTTGGATTACAACTTTACTTTCCTCAGATGCATGGTTACTCTTCTAGTCCCAAAAAGTAGCTTTTTAAAGGCTATGGATGTTCCCAGAAATACTTGGACTGGGTTTTTTTCCATCTTCTCTCTATAAAGAAGTGACTTGATCATTAAGCTATTAAGCCTCACCTCCTCTTTCAACTGATCAAACCACTTTGATCAGATGCTACCCACCTTTTCTCTTCATTTTTAAAGGAACCTTCCTTTGTGATAACTCTTGATACTGGTATTTGAAGGAAATAATGTCATACTTCATCTTGTCTTCAAAGCAACCTGCAGCTTCTGAGATCAAAGTATACAAGCAGGGGCATCTGCTTTTTTATTGTCCTTCTGTCTCCTCAATAGTATTTCTCCTTTTTCCCTATTGCACTTGGCTTTTGAAACTAAAAAAAGGACCACAAACCAGAACTTCAGGACTGATTGTTTAAACATTTATATTGTTATAACAACAAAATGTCAATGTGCCTTGCTGACAAATTTGAATTAACTGAGCTATAAATGAACTCGAGCCTAAAGGGCTAATGGATAGGGAATTTATCTCTCTTTATATTCTTCAACTAAGGTTGTGGTGGCTTAGTGGTTAAGATGCTGAACTTGATGACTGGAAGGTTGGCAGGTCACCAGTTTGAGACCTGAAAAATGTATGACAGAATGAGCTCTATCACAGCTCCTGCCAACCTAGCAGTTTGAAAGAAAAAAAATGCAAGTAGATAAATAGGTACCACTTAGGTGGGCTGGTAAACAGTGTATCGTGCACTCCGGTGTCTAGTTATGCCTGCCACATGTCCACAGAAACATCTGCAGACACAGAGTGCTGGGTCTTTGGCTATAAATTGAGATGAGCACCAAACTCTAGGGATATACTTGAACCTTTGGAATGGAAGTAAAATGGCAACCTTCACCTTGTCTTTTGGATTGAGTTCAACCTTCACCTTTCACAATTTGCTATTCTATGTCAAGATGAATGGAGAAGTGAATCATATCAACTATTTTCCTACCCTCTTCCTTAATACTAAAATTTACAAATCACCTCCTTGTGTTGGAAACATTGACAACATTTCAGCTTTAAAAATGAGAGCAGCCACAAAGATTAAATTCAGCTGGTACCATGTTTCATCAGAAAGAAGGAAGGTTCTTAATGTAGATGGGAAGAAAGAGGTAAAATCTTCATCCTCTGACTCTGCAAAATGTAGTACAGTACAGTATCTGAAATGTGAAGTATAATCAAATCTCTCAGTGCATACTGACATTGAATACAAGGGCCAATTCACACACAGGTATGATGCTATCAGTTGGTCCCCCACAATTAGAGGTTTCATCACAGCTATTGATGACTGTCCATATTTTCCAAGCAACAGACAGCTAGAGAAAATGCCAAAAAAGAGACATGACTATGTTTTAGTGAAAAGTGATTAACTGATGAAAAAAAGAACTTTTGGGTTGTATTCAACACCAGGCAGTATCCACAGTGGTTCCCAAGGGCGGCATATGAACCACAAGGAGACTTCAATTCCCAGAAGCCTAAGTCAGTACATTGGTTGATCAGTGCTTTGGGGAATTAACTTAGGCTTCTGGGAATTGAAGTCCAAAAACCAAAGGTTAGGAAATACTGCTGTAGACCCTTTTGACTTTTACCACTCGTATCATCAACATTCAAGCTGGCCTTCATTGTGTAAAACCGACACCCTTTTTCCTGCGGGCAAGGTAGAAACAATATTTTGTGGCAGTATCAGGGCATTTTCTGGACTTCTGGATCATAGCTAGAGAAACACAATATCAAGTATTTATTCACTAGAGGCTTTTTGAAAAACTGAACTGTATTCTACAAGTTGTGGAGGACCTTTGGTCTTCAAAATGTTTGGGATTACAGTGTGTACTGTCATTTATCACTGCCCACATTGAATGGGGCAGGAAGGAGGATATTATTATTATTATTATTATTATTATTATTATTATTATTATTATTATTATTATTATTATTATTATTATTATTATTATTATTATTATTATTATTATTAGTGAAAGGCCAAACGTCCCCACCGTTTCTTCTCTAAAGGTCCTCTCCCAAAAAACAAACAAACTGGAAATGGTTTTGTCAGATAATAGTTTGCATGATAGTGACAAATATACAGACATTGTTATTAATAGAAGTAGACCAGGCACAGTGATGTTTAATTTTTCCTTGATGCTCAGCGAATGTATAAATTACTACATCAGCTGCCATTCTCACCTTGTCAGTCTGTATTCTGTAGAAAAATAGGTTATATAAATTAGCATTGCTACTTGCAATCAGTATCGGCAATCTCCTCCCAAAAGGGTTGAATACATAGTAAGAGGATGAGATTCATCAAGGACCAAAAAGTTAGGAACATGCAGTTACAATATTTTTAAGCTATGCTAAAAAATTATACTGAGAAATCTTTAGCTTGGCTAGCCTGTCTACTCAGAACTAAACTACAGAAAGCTGGATGGGACTGACTTCTAGGTAAAGGTACTTAGGACTACAGAAAGCAATCCCCTTCCAAGAACTTGCTGGTTTGTTGGTTTTTTAACAGACTGATTTGGCAAGTACATGTTTAGGAAAGGAGTATTCCCACATACCAGCAGACGTCACACTGTGTCAATTTATGGAATTATAATGTCAGAAGGCCAGGACAGAGGAGGCAGCCTGTAGATTTCAGAGGTTGTTGGATTTCAACTTCTGTCAGCCCTAGGCTATACAGCCACTGGTGAAGGATTTGGATTTTGTAGTTCAACAACAACTGAAAAACCACAGGTTAGTATCTCCTGGGCTAAACTGATGACTCACAGGGTCATTTAAAGCATTGACCAGAAGATGAAAGTCTCTGTTTGAAGCAAGAGACAGAGACTGATGAACACTAATGCTTTGCCATGTGTTGAAGGTGGCACATTTATCTTATGGACTATGGTGGCTTGATATGGGGCATTTTGTCATGATTAAAGGCCAAGGTAAGCTACATAGATGCCCCAGGAGGAAATGTTCCCCCACTACATATTGTGTGTGTATGAGAGGGTGTTGGGAGTTTAATTCTAAACCAAGAGGATACATATGGTTCAAGCAGGAGAGGTGCCTCCCCCACCATTTCAGGATGTGTTGTCCTTCCCTTCTTAAGCCAGGAGTCATCCTGAGGTATTTTCTCTATAATTGCATATTTCCCCTCTACTTCTTCTTCCATGTCTAGGCCAGAGATAAAACTGCCAAAATTGAATCCACCTGACCTAGTGTGAGAAAGATTAGCTATCACAAGGTGCCCGGTGCCCAGGATACACCCGGTTGTGGATCAAAATACCACAATCTTTGAGGAGGCTCTTTCTGTGTACCCCTCCCCTCTACTACAGTAAAGCAATTCTCACTAATTGTCTTCAGGGGAAAGGGAACAACAGTGGGGAACCTACAATTCAGATCATCTTACAGCAAGGGTACAAAGTAAATCAGGATTATATTTCCTTCAGAAGTTGAAATTGTTAGAGTTTTGCCCATAGGAATTAAGTGACTCTGGCATCACAAATCTGTGTTTGGACTTTCCCCCCACCTTCTTATTTGTCCTGTGTATTTTCTATAGACATTTCTATTTAACCTTCTAATTTGACTAGAACCCTGTTCCCAGCCCGATATACTTTTCTGTCTGCCTGATACATGTTTCTTCAGACATTCTTGGATTGGATTGGATTCCAATTTACTTTTTGTTTGTACCCCCTAATCCCATACCTTATGGCAGACACAGCAATTCTATCTTCACCTACATAAGATGACATCAGTGGTGGGCTCCAAAAAAATTTACTACCACACTGTGGGTGTGGCCTACTTTGTGGGCATAGCCATGTGATTGGATGGGTGATCTAGTCATGCCTGCCCAGTGGTGAGACTTAATTTTTTTACTACCTACTCTGTGTGAGTGGTATCAGTGATGTGCTGGCCCACAGGGATACAGGGACTCATCCTGGTGTGCCCCAATCTGGTGCCCCCCAGAGGCAGGCAGAGGTAATGGGAATATATGGGATTTCTCCCCCTGCTCCCCCCAATAGGTGCCCTTAACACTTCCTGTCGACCACCCTCCCAAGGTGCCCAGCACACCCCTGAGTGGTATGGTGGGCGTGGCCAGGGGGAAAGTCCTACATTGCACCCAAATTAGGACTGTTTTATTTCTAAACTTGGATGAGAGGGGCCAGCCAGAATTTCTGCTACAGTTTCTGGTAAACTGGTGCAAACCTACTGATGCCTATCACTGGATGACCCACTTGATGTCTAGTTGAGAGGAAACATGTGACCTTCAACTACTTTCAGAGACTGCAATTCTAATCAACCTTAGCTGATATAGACAGTACTGGGGGATAATGGAAGTTGTAGCAATATTTGGTGAGGCCAAATGCTTCCCACTCTGATCAAGAACAATCGCAGTACTCCTCTTTAAAAGTTTCTCAGCTACCTATGATGCCTTAAGGACAGCATAATCTTTTCTGACAAAGTATTTAAAATTATTCCATCCATTTTATCTGTTCTCTTAAGCACAGCTTCCTAAGAGAAAATGCTGGTGACGCTTTTGGAGATTGTTTTGCTCTGCCCTTCTATCATGATAAAAGATGGGGGGGGGGAGTTCCCATTGTCAAAAGGTAGAGAATCATTGCTTCCTCCTCTCAGTTCCTTCAACCACTCTGAAAAAATAAGCAATTCACCCTACATCTTCTGGCTTCAACCCCTTCAAGCTCCCTTGTAGCCACCCACTTCAAACTGTGATTTCATCAGATCTTTTAAAAAGAACAGGTTCTGGTATAATCAGGATTAGAATAGGGGAGAGGAGGGGAGAGGGAGAGAAAGAACAAGAGAGGCTGGGTAGCTGTTCCTAACAAATGATGGTAGCAAAATTTAATACATAACAGCCCCACCGTTAAGCTAAAATGTAACTGATGCAAAAAAATAAGAAAAATAAAAGGGTCTCCGTATCAAATCCATACAAAGGTCCCACTATTGACTACCTTTTATTGCAACAGAGGTGTTAACATTCTGGTTTCTATCTTAACACCCACTTGAGCTTACTGCTCTTGTGTCTTGCCTGCTTACTGTTTCTAGATTTTTGTGCAAGCAGGATTTCACCAGAAATCCAGAATCTTTTTCCAGAATCTTGCAGCATCTGAGAGACAAAGTTTTGCTTGGCTGAAGGTCTTGTGGACTGCAACCCACTTCACTGCACCTGATGAAGTATTGTATGGCATTGGCAAGCTAAGAGTTGATGGCTAAAATCCTATTTGCTTTTCACACAGATGAAAGGCAAATGGTATGACATCATCATCATCATCATTTTTTATTTATATGCCGCCCTACTCAGTAAAACCGATTCAGGGCGGCTCACAACATACAATCGAATACAATGTAAGTAAAAGTACAAATGCATTGTTAGCAGTTATAATTTTACAAATAAACCAGTAAATAAAATGAATAATGTGTTGTAGCCAAAGTATTTGAATAATTGTATGCTGGAAACATTAAAATCATTTTGGCAGCATTAATGGTACAGTAGCCACAATTGCAAAGATCAATTTAGGTATAATTCTAGGTCCCCTCCCCCTAAAAGTTATAATGCAGATATAGTGGGTACAGAAGTAAAATATATTAAGAATAAGAATAAACTGAAATGCTGTCCATGCACTTGGTGGGGCTGATCTGCTCTTGGAGACAATTGCACTGCTGTACTGCATTGTTATATTTATTGTATTATACTGTATGACCTCTGATTATGTTATATTACTTTTGATTGTCTTATATGTATGGTTCCTGTAAACCGCCCTGAGTCGGTTGTACCGAGTAGGGCGGTATACAAATCGAATAATTGAAATGAAATGAAATGTTACAATTCAATGGAACAGCATAATGTCACAGTATAATCAGATATCATACATCAATAATGCAAAACAATAATGCACATCCCCTACACAAACCAAATGGGCAATGATTTTAGAATTCTACTTGCAACCTATGTGTATTGTCTATATATTGTTTTATGAAGATAATAGTTAATGCATTCAGTCTTTGTGCATTGTGGTATGAACTGGCCTGATATGCATTCCCTGGAATCATGTGCGGATTGGGGTGGTCCCCAATCTCTGCAAATTTCTTCATAGCCTCAGTGGAAAAAACTTGGTTTAAAAAAAAACCAAGACCCCAAGTACGGGGGGGGGGGGAGTTGACACATTTGACCATGTAACCAGAAATAATTTCTGTGTTTGCTTATATATATTTGCTTTATATATATTTGCTTATTTTATACTATAAATATATAAACCACTCTTGATCCACATGACTATCAGGGTATGGTAAAGTATGATTTTAAAAAAGAACAGTCTAGATCAAGGGTGCCCAAACTACCACCCATGGGCCAGATCCAGCCCCCAATGCCAATTCATCTGGCCTGAGAAGCCCTCATTGTTCCCTGAAGTGGAAGTAAAACGTGCCTGTACAGGCATGGTTTACTTCCACTCTCCGCAAGCAACGAGGGCTTCATGGGCAGGATGAATTGGTGTTGGGGGCCAGATCCAGCCCAGAGGCCATAGTGACTAGCCCACTGAAACACATGACTGGCCCATGGCACAAAAGGTTTGGGCACCCCTGGTCTAGATAAGAAATTCCAACCTTGTCTCTTGAAAGTTTGTCTCTGAATACCTGTATATTCAACCATGTTGATGGTGCTGAATGAGAAGCTGCCACATCTCTTTTTCCTGAGGGGTTCCACATCATTATAATCGACATGAAAGGCAGACACAACATGGTCTTGTCTCTGCTGGTGAATAAAGTGGCCAGATGGCCTCTTTCGATCCAGAGAAATTTTAATGCGTATTTTGATTGCAAATGTATTTAAAAGCAAAGATCTAATGATGCAGTTAAATTTAGGTTTCATGTGGACTTTTTTCTTTAAACAAGAGTCTGTTGATGGGGAATGGGATGGAACAAACATGGGCCAGAAACAGATTTTTGTGAAGTTTGTGTTTGCAGTGCTTATAAAAAGAGAAATCAATAGCTGGCCTAATAGAACCAGAAAGTATTATGCTTACATATGTATTTGCTGGAGAGACACTAAAGATATGTACACAATTTTGTGAGCCGTGAGTACTCAGCGATTTCAGAAAGATCTACAATGCAATTATGTCTCCCAAAATATAAAATATTTAAAAGTAACTTGCCATATGTTTATAATTATCTGTGGATACATTTATGTTCCATGATATTTGTATACATTTTCTGGATTGCAGCTCTTTAAATATAGTCTATTTTATTTTTATCGTTTTAGCATATATTTTAATCTTGGCAATTCACAGCAAAGCTTTCAAGATCTAAAGAAAACCAGAAAGTTTAATTCAACTAATAGTAAATAATATTTTTCTGTATATAAAAATTATAATTAATCAATAGCTAGCAACAAATTTAATAACTGCTTTATTGGTGTAATGAAAAACTGTATCTAAAGTAATAGAGACCATTGGGATTCCTTTATATAAAAATACCTTCATTTGGACCAATTATTCTTGAAAGCAAGCTTTCCAGTCAATGGGTTCCAGTTTTGGTGGGATGTATGCAAGAAATAAATGCTGCTAAGCCAATTTAAGTTTTATTTGCTACTATGCTTTATAAGATTGTCTTTGTTGATACAATGCTACTCATGTTTTAATATTGCAAAAATTAAATTTCTTGTTTTTCATTCTGGTGGGTCATTTGGCCCTAGAATTATTATTATTATTATTATTATTATTATTATTATTATTATTATTATTATTATTATTATTATTATTATTATTATTATTATTATTATTATTATTATTATTATTAAACTTATATGCCGCCCTACTCAGCGAAAACCGACTCAGGGCGGCGCACAACACAATCAAATACAATGCTACAATTCAATAAAACAATAAAATGTCACAACACAATGAAATATCATACATCAATAATTCAAAAAATAGAATATCATAAAATACAGTACAGTAAGATAAAACCCCAATATACGTCATAAAGTTACAAAAATATTACAGAACCCATAGGAACATTACACAATTTTACAAAGAAAAAAGTTACAAAAAGGCATCCCCACCCCACTCACCCTGGATCCTACCCATTAAGCTGGTGGCCAGCTTAATAATAATTAAGGACAGGAAGATTTGTAAAAGTTATTCTTTGGAATTATTAATCGCATAACGTCCCACATAGAATGGTCACAAACCATGTTGACTGGAGATTTCAAGGAATTATACTCTAAAAAAATATCTCTTCCAAGTCAAGCACATAGCTGTACCTAACACTGGTAGCTTGTGCCTTTGTTGGATTCAGCTTGATTGCTACAGTGCTCTCTACCTGGACATACTTTTGAAGAAGCTTCAGAAGCATTAGATGGTTCTGAATGCTGCAACAGGAACCTTACTAGATGCATACAGGAGACATCATATTGCTAGGCCTATTCTGCAACAGCTGTTTTTTAGAGTCTTTTTCCTGAACACATGGAAGATCAAGCCCATTTTCCAAAGATAGGGAAAGGAAGGTGGCCTTCAACTTTGGATGTCTCACCACATTCTCCAGGGAAACAGCCTCAGCCCCTGCCTCTGTTCTGTCAGAGCTTTACCTTAATAAGAACCAAAGGTGGGGCAAATGGGACTGTGTCATGGAAAAGGTAAGGAAAGCTTTGTCTTTGAAGGAGGCATTTGCATGGGCAGAGAAACAGTCAAGAGTAACTTTTGCACTCATTCTTGTTTTGTAGAGAAATACAAAGGCATAGAAATACATTACTGTTTTCTAACTATACATCTTAGACTAGTCCAGAGGAAATCTCTAAATAGGGTAAGAGGATTCAGCCTGCTGAGTTATGGAACATTGAAGGTATCAGTTGTTTGCTTTGTTTATCAAGAGAAATGGAAGATGGTGGTAGGAATTGATTTGCTTAAACCCCGAAAAGCAAATATGCTTCTGCATGTGAGCAGTAAATTCAGGAGATATTTGTTGCCCTCCTCCTAATACATCAATAAAGTTTTAGAGCTCAAAGAATTCCAAGCATTGGATCTTGCCTTTAGCATTTGACACAAGATATGGGAAAAATTTCAGGAAAGAGGAAATAAATGTGTTAGGACATACCTGTTGTAAGTTAACAGGAACCCTAAAATGCTCCAGAGACCTGATTCTGAGCACTTCTATTAGTTCCTGGGATAGGCAACCATTTTTTGTGGCTAATTGGCATTCACTTTGGTAAAATGTCTATAATAATTTATCTGCTAATGTTAGAAAGTAGTTATACGTGAATGGCATCATCAGTGCTGAGATTGCTTTTGAAATGATCACAACTAGACTACAAGTAAAGTCAGACATCACACTCAGTAATGGGCAGCAACAGGTTCACACCCATTTGCCAGGACCAGTAGTAACTTTTTCCAGTGTCCCAGAGTAGCGGTAGCGGCTTTTGGGAGGAACCACCTTGGGGCTTACTTTTTTGCCGGTTCCCCCACTGCGCATGCACACCTACAGCACTTGGTGTGCATGTGCAGCCTCCTTGCTGTCCTCCCAAGTGGGGAGAAGGAAGAGAAGCTGCTAGCCTGAAGCCTCCTATAGCCTGCTCCTCAGGGTAAGTGACTCACCTTTGGGCGTGGGTGTGTATTTTAATGTGTATTGAATGTGTATTTATTTTTAATGTGTATTTTTATGTCTTTTATGTGTATTTAATTTGTATTTTATGCCTCATGAGAAATTTGTACGTGAAGCAAGAAGCAACAGTTAGGACAGAATACGGAATGACAGAGTGGTTTGGAATAGGAAAAGGAGTAAGACAAGGCTGCATTTTGTCACCCTGCTTATTCAACTTATACACAGAGCACATAATGCGCAATGCAGGGATGGAGGAATCACAATATGGGATCAAAATTTCTGGGAGAAACATCAACAATTTGAGATATGCAGATGATAACACCCTAATGGCTGAAAGTGAGGAGGACCTAAAGAAGCTCCTGATTAGGTTGAAAGAAGAAAGTGAAAAGGCTGGCTTGAGACTCAATATCAAGAAAACAAAGATAATGGCAACAGGCCCTATCAGTCCATGGAAAATAAATGGGGAAGAAGTAGAAGCCGTGACAGATTTTACTTTCTTGGGATCAAAACTCACTGCAGATGGGGATTGCAGCCATGAAATAAAAAGGCGATTGATTCTTGGGAGGCAAGCAATGAGAAACCTGGGGAGCATAATGAAAAGTAGAGACATCATATTGAAAACAAAAATTCGTATTGTCAAAGCAATGGTATTCCCTGTGGTAATGTATGGTTGTGAGAGCTGGACCATTAGGAAAGCTGAGCGCAGAAGAATAGATGCCTTTGAGATATGGTGTTGGAGGAGAGTTTTGAGAGTCCCCTGGACAGCGAGGAGAACAAATAGGTCAATCTTAGAAGAAATAAACCCAGAGTGCTCCTTAGAAAGTCAAATTGTAAAGATGAAGCTAAAGTACTTTGGACATCAAATGAGAAGAGAGGATTCACTTGAGAAAGCCTTGATGCTTGGAAGGGTCGAGGGCAAAAGAAGAAGGGGATGGCCCAAGATGAGATGGTTAGATGGTATTATGGAGACAATGGGCACAGAGCTCAGTGAGTTGAGGGGGACGGTGGAGAACAGGAGTGCCTGGCGGGCAATGGTCCATGGGGTCGCAGAGGGTCGGAATCGACTGTGCGACTGAACAACAAAAAATGTTTATTTAATGTGTATTTATTTTATTGTGTGTTTTATGTGTGTTTTTTATGTATTTTATGTCTATTTAATTTGTATTTTTATGTGTACTTATTTTTATGGGTGTTTTATGTTGGCTGCGTCCACATCATTGGCTCCGTCCATGACATCATGATGTTGGCTCCACCCATGAGGTCATGGTGTTGGCTCTGCCCATGGTGTTGGTTCCGCCCATAGTGTGGTAGTTAAAATTTTGGCTGCCCACCACTGATCACACTGTAAGTTCAGCATCCTTTCTCTGGGAAATGTCTCCTGGTACCCAGACTGCCGCATTAGTTCATGCTAAGTCCATTGGCCAATTGTCCCAGCCTTCATTGATACACAAAACAGACTTTTGATCTATGGAGCTCTCTGTTCAACCCTGAAGTTAAACCCGAGACACAACTCCAAGTTTATTACAAGATAGGCAGTGCTGGGATGTCAAAAAATTTACTACCCCACCGTGATGTCATCACAGTGTGGGCAGAGCTAATGTCGTGATGTCATGACATCGTGGGTGGAGCCAACATCATGACATCATGATGTTGTGGGCGGGAACAAAGAAAAAAAATTAAAAATAATTTTACAATAAAATAAAAATAAGCACACACACAAACACACCCCTCAACCCACCCACCCACAACACAAACCTGTAAATAAAATAAATTAATTAATTAATAAAATAAAAATACATTAAAATACACCCACCCACCCACCCCAAACACAAATCAACCAGAGCTTTTAAACTAGAGCTTAAAGCTTATTCTGGCTAATCTTTCTCACACTAGGTCAGATGGTAGGAACTACAGGATGAACTCACCACAAGATGGCTTCGTTTTGGCACTTTTCAACTTTTCAACAGTTAAAGAAATTAGGTACTAAGTCTTTGCCTAACTAGTTCTCTAGGATAATATGCCTTAATGCAAATGTAAAACAGCTGTACCTACTTAAGGGTTCTCCAATTGGAACAGCAATTGGAACAGCACGGGTGTAGCTTATTGATGAGGTAATTCCAAGATTTTGCTTAAAAACCCCAAGCCAGGCCGCCAGCCCTTTTTAGGAACCGTGGTAGTACGTCAATATAGGTAAAGGCATTAAATACACATTAAAATACACACAGACACACCACATCGAAAGGTGAGTCATTTACCCTGGGGAGCAGGCTATAAGGGGCTTCAGGCTAGCAGCTTCTCTTCCTCCTCCCCACTTGAGAAGACAGCAAGGAGGCACCAAGCGCTGTAGGCATGCATGCACACAAAGTGCTTGGCGCGCATGCACAGTAGGGGAACCAGTGAAAAGGTAAGCCCCAAAGGTGGTTCTCCCCCCCCCCCTAAAGCTGCTACCGGTTCTCCGGGACATTGGGAAAAGTTACTACCAGTTCTGGTGAACTGGTGCGACCCTGTTCCATCCCATCACTGAAGATAGGTTTTCATGAATGTTATGTATAAAGTGCTATGAAACTTCCAGTGAGATTATGTAGGAATGAAACCAAACCATGGCCTTTTGTTTAGCATGCAGAAAATAACTCCCTTGATGCAAAGCTAGCCTATCTTGCCATGTGTATTTTTTCAGTGCAAGCTATCTTTTCTTGGCAGTCAGGGCCCTATTCTCCCCTGTCAATAGCCTGATATGATAGCATAGGATTCCTTCTTAGCATTTTTATAATAAGACAGTCTCTCTGAAAATTGAATCCAGGCATCAGACTGGGCTTTGTATTTTCTTCTTTGAGTCAGACATTCCCAACTGTCTTTTGCTGCTTCTTTTCCCCTCCCTTTTCTCATTTTCTTTTTTCTTCTCCACTGGCATGGGCTGATATGCATCAGCATCGCAAGGTATAGCAATGGTGAGAGAAGAAATTGGGAGATTTTCCATTTGGGAATCAAGTGCCACTAGGCGTGATTCATACATATCCAAGCTGGCCTCCAGTATGTGAATACTAATACTACCGTCGCCTACAACCATTTAATAGGGGCACAAAGGAGAGAGGAAGAAATGTTAATACAGTATAGTATATTGCTATTTCACATGGCCACAAACAGGAAATTTCATTTTACTTCATTTTATTTCATTTTCCTTTTGGACTGTAAGCCCCAGAATATTCAGATCAGTATGGCCATTCAGTATTCTAGGAGATATGGAACATAGTGTTTTCCATTTCTCTATAGCACTTCCCCATGTTCATCTCTTTTATTTTCACCCAGGTTAAATTTGGAGGGGCAATTTATTGCATGAACATTTACCCACACACAAACATGCACATGGTTGAAGTGGAGCCTACAATAAAATGTTGCCATGAGGAACATTCTCCATTCCAGCCATTCCACAGAAGGCTACTAGACTGGATTTTGTAGAAAAGGTGGATCCATTCCAATTTTTAGTCTGAATTGATACAATAGGTGTCTAGGATGCTTAATTTACTTTGAGCAGAAGATACCACCCTGGGGATAACTTCTGTAAAGTTTGGATTAGACCTGCAGGAGTTTTACCATTTCCATGAAACCTATTGTCACCAGCTTTCTCTACTCCACTAAATATCTTCACAATGCTTGGACAGTCTATCATGCTTTTGCAACGTCTGGATTCCCCTCCATCTGTTACCACTGTTGTTATACCATGAACCCATGCTTTACTGAATTAATCCGTTCTGCAGGGTTCTCCTTATAGTGCTTTTTCCTTAAAGTGAAGCACGGTTTCCCATAGGAGTCCATTAAAAACCAATATTTCTATTCCGGAGTTTAGAAAAAAGCAAAAAAAAAAAAAACCAACCCTTTTTTTTAGTTCAAAACTCTTTCTAAAGTAGTGAAAACACAGCGAAAAATTCCAAAATGCAGTTCTGAACAGATAAAATACATTCCCAACTTTGGGAACTTATTATTGATTTGCAATGCATATTTGGCACACTTATGACAACACCATCTAGTGGCCAGCCCTGGTAATTTCAGGAAAAGTACCCACCGAACAGCTGATGAGGGGATGGGGAAATTTCAGCACATCCTGGTTGCAGGGAAAGCTTCTGGAGGTGTCGAAAAGTGACAAAAAAATCAAAAATGGAGCAGAAACGCTCCAAACACCCTCTCACCATTGTTCGAACACCTTAAAAAACCCTTTCCATATAACAATTTTTTCTGGTATGTGGGGTGCCATTTTCTCTGGATTTCCTTCTGTATAGCGAGTTTTCTGTTGAGCCGTCCGTAAAGTGGGGTTCCACTGTACTTAGAAAGCACCATTTTGGTCACAGGAGAAATGGTGTTCCAAACATCTTGCTCACCCTCATTTAAATAGAATATGATCATGAAGAGGGTGGATCATAAATCCAGCTTAATTTAAAACAAAAAAGGCCACTTCTAAGTTATATGTTTAACTATTCAAAATTGTACTTCCATATTGGATCCTATGTGCAACTCTAAGGCTGATTACTTCTAGGATTGTAGGAAACTAATTTACATGGAGTAAATCCATAGGAGTTATAAATATAGTTTACATTAACTGGCAGTAGCTGTGTTGTGCTTAATATCACTATAGCTGGAGAGACTTGGAACTCTGAGGCCCTGATGTTGTAAAATGAGACACAGGTTTGGTCATGGAAGTTGGTTGATCATAGGCACAGAAATCCATTTTAACCATGAGAGGATCTTCTTCCCGGACTAATTGGCTAGGGCAGATGTTGTCAGAGCTTTTTCTCCCAATGTCAACAGACTTTTCCCAGGACCCACAGCCCTTTGCTGTTTCTTTTCCAAAGCCTGTATTCCTCCATGCAGAGAGAAGCATAGAGAAAGGAATTCAGCTAGCATTTGAACAAGTTCCTGCCAAGTATCTCCCATATATCTTCAGACAACAAATGCCATTCCAGTTGGCTGTCTCTTATTATCCTGTTCCTGGCAGCATTTCCCAAGAGAAGCCTAAGGCAGCCTTTTGCATTCTAGATTCACTTGACCACACCTGCCATTCTTCTTCTTTGCTTCCTCTTTTACCCCATCAGGTGTTACGGGAGATGCAAGTTTCTTGTTCTGGCACTTCTAGTGGCCTCCACTGCTGTTATCTGGTGTTCTTGTAATATTTCTTTTATGTTATCTCTCCACCTTTCTCGGGGGCTGTCCAGTGGTGGGATTCAGCAGGTTCACCCCAGTTTGCCATAACCGGCAGCAGAAATTCTGGCTGACCCCGCCCATCCGAGTTTTGAAATAAAGTAGTCCTAATTCTGGTGCAATGTAAATAGTGCAAAGTTTTGTTGGACTGGAGCACTCTTGCACAATGCAGCAGAGGACCATTCTTACAATACCAAGGATGGGCATCAGTGATCCTATTTTAAAGTCCAAAAGTAAAATGTGAACTTTAAAGTGCTGTTGGGTGTAGGTGAGCATGTTGCCAAAGGTGGATAAAATCTAATTAGAACTGTAGCATAAATTTTTGAATCCTTTCAGAAACATCTCAGAAAACAAAACAAAACAAAATAAATAAAATAAAATAAAATAAAAAACACAGTAGCACTTTAAAGACTAACTGCTATATTTTTATTGTCAGCTTTCGTGGATCAAGTCCACTTGTTCAGACAAAGAATGAAACTTACAGGCATGTTCTTTATATACCAAATTCAGGGACTCGACAGGAGAAGGGATGTGGTCAAGCAAGATGACAGACAAGCGAGCACAAGATTGCAGTTTCACCCAGCCATTAGCAACAATAGGTTATTCAGATAAACTCTAAATGACTCCCTTTCAATCTCAAGGTTGCTGAGTAAGCCCACTATGGTATCTGATCAACTTGTGACCTGCATGTCAGGGGGCGGGGGGGAAAACATCTGTGTACCTGGTTTCTTTCTGTTTTACTAAAGAGAATTGGCAAGAAAGTTGTAATATAAAATCATATAGCAATCTGTGTATCAAATTTGATAATGTCCCAGAAACCCTTCACTAATATTTAGCCCCCTGTGATGGTATCTAACAGATGGATGTATTTGATTTCTGCTGTCTCCCTTTCAACCCTAGTTTTGTAATTTCTCTGTTCCAGAATTGCAACTTTCAGGTCTTGGATAGACTGTCCATTAGATTGAAGTGGTTTGAGACAGGTTTCTCCGTGTTGCCATTCCAGATATCTCATTTGTGTCCATTAATCCTTTTGCGTAAAGATTGTCCTGTTTGTCCTACATAAAGCACGGATGGACATTTCTGGCAAGAGATGACATAAATTACATTGCAGAGGCACAAGTAAAACTGCCTTTAATGTTGTGTGTGGTGCCGTTGGGTCCAGTAATACTGTTTCCAGAGTGAATGTGGGGGCATAGTTGACATCTGGATTTGCAGCAGGCTCTAGTTCCCATATCTGCTCCACTTCCGTGTAGTCTGTTGTGTGTCAATAGTTGTTTGAGATTGGGGGTTGTCTATAAGCGAGTAGGGGTCTGTCACCAAGGGCTTTGGAAAATGAAGCACTCTTGTCCAAGATGGGTTGGAGATCCCTCATTATGTGTGTGAGGGGTTTAAGTTGAGGGCTGAAGGTGACAACCAATGGTTTGCGATTGCTTTCCCTTCTGGGACTCTTTTGTAGTAGATCACTCCTGGGTATTTGTCTAGCCCGGTTGATTTGTTCTTTAAACATATTGGATGGGTGTTGTAGTTTGAGAAATGCATTTTGTAAGTCTGTGAGCTTGGCATCTCTATTGTGTGGGTCTGAGCAGATGCGATTGTATCTGAGGGCTTGGCTGAAGACAATGGATTTTGCTGTGTGTTCTGGGTGGAAGCTGGAGGCATGCAGGTAGGTACATCTGTCTGTGGGTTTGCAATATAGTGTGGTACTAAGATGTCCATTTTGTAATTTCACAGTGGTGTCCAGGAAATTTACTGGTCCAAACTGAGTTTGATATTTGGGTGAAAATTATTGAAGTCTTAGTGGAATTTCTCCAGGATTTCTTTTCCATGCGTCCAGATCAATAATATGTCATCAATGTATCGCAAATAGACAAGTGGTTTATAGGTACAGCAGTTAAGAAAACGTTCTAGATCAGCCATGAATATATTAGCATACTGTGGAACCATGTGAGTACCCATGGCAGTTCCATTGTTCTGGAGGTAGATTTCATTGTTGAAGGTGAAGTAATTGTGTGTAAGTACTAAGTTGCACAGAGAGGTGACTGTGTGGGCCTCCTTTTTGTTTTGAACAATGTTCCTTATGGCTTGTAATCCATCTTTGTGTGGAATGTTGGTGTACAGAGATTCCAGTCTGTTTCAGAAACAGACTTTTTTTTCTACAGAATTTTTGTTGTTATGGTTGTTGCTCTTGTGTAGCACTTACTTCTTTTTCTTTCCTTGCAAAGGTTTTTCTAACCCAACAGTTAATTGCTCCAAGTTTGCTAGTGAATGGGGAAAAAACCAACCTCAGCCGATAGAACGGGTAATCGCTCTCATCATTTTTGCTAACACTGTTGAAATTCTTTTCAACATCTGGCAGCAAATGTCTCCCCAGAGTCTCTATTTTAACTTTATTGTATGATACCGGATGTCCTTAGAAACCCCAAGACCCTAGCTGGGTACTACATAATTGTTCCAAATGCAGGGAGAAAAAGCTCTCAGGGCAATTTGTACATTGCACCCTCATATACCTCAAGGGCCAGGTTAACAGATATATTGATGAGAGCCCTAGTCTCCCATAATATTTAACAGCACTCCATCAAACATCAGATATTATACAGTGATGCTAGAAGACTGTAAATCTCAGTGGCTCTAGGGTATCATATGCCTATAATTTGTCCTTGGGCTTCTCTAAAGCTAGCTGCTTCCTACACATAGTGTTTGTTTTATCTTGCTTTGTCTCATTTTTAGTAGATTTTGAATGGATGAGGTTTGTGGGCATGCATATGTGTGTTTGTAAGAATCAATTTGTCCAGTTTTGTGCATATGTGCATGCACATACGCCCACACAAACGTCTCAGTTTTCCGAACAATTAAAAAATGCTATATTCTTTATCATGATTATGGCAGGAACAAATTGTGATACCCATCTTTTTTTCTATTCCACTGTACAGTGTAGAGATTATCGGTTTACATAGTGTCTCACACACACTTTTGGAAGAAGACTTTGTTTCTGTTTAATGTTTATGCTGCTGCATGTGATAGAATAAGTGAGGGCAGATCAGGGGCTACAGGCCCATCTCCCAGGCTGTGTTTGTGATACTGTTGTGATCCAGCCCTCCTCCGACTCCAAAGTTGAGCTGGATCAGGAGGCATTCCCTATGCCCTATGCCCAGTCCCGTTCTGCCTGCACCCAAGCCTGAGGATGCCCTGAGCCAGGGACCTCAGCCTGTGCCTAGCCCAAATCTGTTTTCCTAGGCAGCTGACCTGTCAGATGAGAAGTCTGGCTGACAGTGATCAGCTCTCAGTCAGGGAAAGGTCCAGGAGACAGCTACACCTGAGACGCAGGCAGGATAGGGCAAAGCACCAAAGAAGGCTCAAATCTGATACTGATAAGCTTATAAGCAAGCTTATTGAAGCCTGCTAGCAGCGGTATAACCCTCATGTGCTGACCGACATCCTGCTTGATTCCAGACTGCCTGCCTAGACCCTGACCTGCCTGCCATGACCCTGACTACTCTGCCAACCATGATGACACCCCTGTACACCCTTTGGATAGACTACTGTCTCGGACTACTGGTAAACAGACCTTGGCTTGCCTCTTGGACCTTGGTATCTGGACTATCCCTGAACAAGTCTCTCTATGTAGTGCCACTGTGCAGCGACCGTGCTTGCCCAGGCAGGTCAGCACAGGTATCTCTGATGCCATTAGTGACAATAAAAAACCTGAACTGCCTAAATATCTTCCCAACCCCCCCAAAAAAAATCCAAGGGAAGGAGATGCATTGCCTGCAGGCGAACAGAAGGGCCTTCTGCGAAGCAGCTTGGTGATACAAGGGGGCCCTCTGTGAAGCATCTCTGAAATACAGGAGGGACCTCAGCAAGGAAGAGACATCATGTTCAGGAGTTAGACAGAAAATACCTCCTTCAGCTCCATTACTTTCTGAAATATTGGTAGCTACAAAAATACATGATAATTGGTGCATAGCTTGCTTAAAAGACACAGTAAGCCCACTCTCTCCCTGCACAAATTACTGAGCCGGATAAGCAATTCCATGCAAAGCCCAAGGGTAGATCAGCACTAATGCTGCACTGCAGAGTTTGAATTTGTTTCCCCACCCCCAATGGATTTGGGACTGGAACAAAAAAGGAACTCAGAGGTAAAGTAGTTCTCTGGGTCAAGACAAAATCATGAAGGTTTAAAGAGTGATATAACTTACTAAGAAAAGCAGTTCCAAAAGTATACAAAGCAAAAATACAAAAAAGCTGTGGCATTTTAAAGACTAACTGCTGCATTTTAATGTTAGTTTTGTGGATCAAGTCCACATAAGAGTGAGACTTCATGGCATCAATTTATACACATCAGGTACAAAGGCATACAATGGTTGGCATAACGGAGTCAATGTGCATTTTTTTACAGCTGGTAATACCTGTTCTTCAGATTAGTTGTGAAGTGTCACCCTTTTGAATTGAAAATGATTAGTAGATGGAAGCAAGATAAACATTGTGGCATTACACATTTGCTATTGAGTTTACCCTTCAGGCCTAGCATTTATTATGTGAGTGGCCCAGACATCTAAACCCACACAAACCTGACAGAGAGCAGGCCTATTCTTCAGTCATTCACCACACTGTTCCCTGCAATACCAGAACTAATGTGGCATGATATAGTGGCATAGTGTGGGGGGACCCAGCGTGGGGGCAGCTGACCCAGGGCAGTACTTTTTGGCGTGGCAAAATTTCACAATAAATAGGACTTCGCCGCCACCCCCAGACTTCCTAGCAGCCGTGGTGAAGAGGCCACTGCAGGAATGGGCGCCGGGTCCCTCCACCACCTACGTCCCAGGTGGTTGAAACCCATGCTACGCCACTGGCATGATGAGCTGTCCCTTCTCTGGCAGGCTCTGTCTCACATGAATACAGGCAAGCCACTGGAATAGCAGTCCATCATGACACAGGATAGTCCTCTAGCATGGACAAGTCTGCCTGAAACCTTGTCACTTTGTACAGTAAATCACAACCAAAGTAGACCTACTGAAGCAGTGAGGATTTGATGAGTCAATGTCTCTATAAGTTCCCCTGATTCAATGGCCCTTCTGTACTCATGACTTACTTTGCTAAGCAACTAGAATTCAGCCACTGATGTAAGCAAGAAAAGAAGGGATGCATCCAATGCTTTTAAAAGTAACCCCATCACCAGATATTTCATAGCTTTTTCATGTCTTTGGGGAAAGTTCACATTAAAAACTTGGCATTTAAATTTGCCATTTCAGAAGTAGAAGGGAGCTGTTTGCCAGTCTCAGTTGGGACCATCTGTTTCATCTACATGAAAGAGTAAGCAAAGTGTAATCCTTCAAATACTGTTCCTAGTAAACTTAGCCAGCATAATCAAAGGTGAGAGACCATTGGAATGATCTCAGTCCAACAACAACACCCACTAGATTATCTGTGGAAGTTGGAAGAGTGGATACCAAATGTGTGAGACAGAGTGAAGGGACAGGAGGACTTGGAGAGAAATGGGTCTTACGTATTTAGAAGGTGATACAATTTCCTCTCTCAGCAACATGATTTCCAATGTCTTCATTACTGAACAATCATGCTTCCAAAAGCTACTTTTTGACCTGTGAGATTTTTCCCCTTCTGCCAACTCTGTCATCTGTTTGTGCCTCTGGGTGTAATGGTGATTTAGATCCTCATTTGTCTACTGTCAAAACTCTGCTTACAATCAAAGTTTAATCCCGACATGTTTTTGTGCTGGCATGGATGAGGATTTTCACATTTACAAAAACTATGTTTGTGCAAATTGCACATATTAAATAGAATTACAATACTGTATATTAAATCTGCCAGTCCTATTCTTCATGTGTGCACTTTGCTTCATAAATGAAAAGGGCAATAGCTTTGTGGACAGACAGTTTGCCCAAATTGCAGAAACCTCTATGAAGAAAAGAAAATACTTTTTGACTCATTCTCTGCTGAAGGCACAAAATCTCATAAGAACTGATTAAAAAAAAAAAACCTGGCTGTTTCACTAAATAAAACAGCATATCTCATTGAGAATATATAAACTTATGAGACTTCTTCACAACCCAAGTCTGAAAACACTCTCACATACACACTTTATGTCTCCACATTATGTGCACACATAGTATTCCCATCGTTGCTTTTCCATGATACTCTTATGGCTTGCAGTACAGCTTACTGTGCTATTTTTCAGGAAGAATGGAGATTTTCCACAAGCCCACCAGTACTTACATACTAAAAATAATTCATATGACGTAACTGAAGCATCACGTGAACCGTGTTTTTCCTGATCGTCAGTTAGTGACTAAATTTATTTACCAGATAATTAATTAAGATGTCACAGGAATTCTGAGGCAGGCCATCTCTCCATAATTAAAGTATGTTGTCTCTAATTATGAGTCCAGGGTTGCGGCTGGGAGTTGGATGTGGGAAGGATAAGTGGGTTTTCCTTCATAAGCCCTTACTGGTGACTGGGTAATGTGGTCATATTATACCTGTGTATTGTTAGCTTCACTAGCTCAAAGTCTGCATCTGGTATGAAAACCAAGTGCAGGATCTAAGCTTCAAAGCTCTGTATAACCTAGGACCATCTTCAGAGCCCTTTCGCCAGGTCCCTCTATTAAATGAGATGAACTGGCTGGCTGCCAGGGATGGTACCTTTCAGAAGGTTACACTTTGGTTTTGGAGTGCCATGTCTCCACCACCCCAGAAGGGAAACTTGCCTGGGCCAATTTTGTGATCTCCTCCATCTTCTGTGAAAACTAATTTTTATTCTCCTAGGCTTTAATATTTTTATTCTCCTAGGCTTTAAAATATTACATCTATTAATATTTTTTCTTGCAAGTTGGGTACTTTGAGATGCATTCCTTTTGAGTCAGTTGTATTCTGGTGGTTTTTTTCCTCTGTCTTTCATATTGTATGCTTTTAACTTTTACTGGGAAATTGCTCATTGCTGTTCTTGGTGTTGTCACTGCTAAATAGAATTATATGATTAGGTTAATTAGTGAAATATCAAAACTTGGTATGTACTTTGTTGTTGCTGCTGCTGTTGTTGTTGAAAATGGTTTTAAACAGTTTGCTACCATACTTGCTTCAGTTTTTGAAGTGGTAGTTCTGCCAGTTTGTGCAGGCATATTAAACAAGAAACAAAATTTAAAAACAAAAAAGTAAAGAAATAAAGAAGACAACAACATACTGGTGCCTTGAAGAGTAACTGGTATATTTTAATATAAGATTTCATGGATCAAGTCCACTGCCTCAGATATAAGAGTGGAACTACATAGCAATCATTTATGTATGGCCTCAAAATAAAAAGACAGTGATTGGTAGGACATGGGTTGCAAATTGTGAGAGTCAATGGTGAATTTCTCACCTAGTAATGACATACCATTTGATATTGAGTCGTTTTCCATAAAGATTGATTCAGCATCAATGTTAGTTGGGTTCAGGAACCTCAGGAACACAGATGCAAATTGTTTGATTCAATGTGGCATTTCCTAACTAGTGATATCTGAAGACCCTAGATAATACCCAATTCTTTCCAAATGAGGGTTTTTTCTTGGAAGCTTTTCCAGAAAAGGGGGAAGTAGTTAGTTGGGAAGTAATCTGGGTTGGAAAAAATAATAGCACATAGCAACAATCTGTAACATTTTAAATTTAATAGTGGTTTAAGAACCCTTAAGTAATATTAAGTCCGATGAGATGGACATCAAACATTTGTATATATTTTATCTCACCTGTCTCAGTCTGACTCCTTGCTTTTCTCCAGGAATACAAGTTTCAAACCATGTAAAGAGTGTCTGGGTAGACTGAAATTATTTGAAACAGGTTTTTGTGTACATTACTGCAAATTCCTGATGTCCAATTTATGCCTATTGATTCTTTTGTACAAAAATTGTCCTATTGTTTTATCTTTTAAACAAAAGATAGCATAGTTCATTTTAGCAAAGGAACAAGTAAAAGTGCCTTTGACGTTGTGTGTGACATTGTTGGGTCACGTAGTCAAGCTGCCAGAGTAAATGTGACTGCAGAGCAGGTATCCTGGTTTGCAGCAAGGTTTAGTCTCCATTATTGTACAGTAAAACTTTGCATAAAGAACAACTCGCTTAGAGACTAACTCGCTTAAAGAGCAGAATTTTCTCTGAATGGTTGACTTGCTTAACAACTAAAACCAACTAAAAATTCACTTAACAACTAAATCAGGGTTCGTAACCACCACCCTGCCAGAAGCCACAATAGGTCACTTATAATGGCAGCAGTGGTGCTTTTTCCAAGTGTTTCACTTAAAGAGCAACTTGCTTAGAGAGCAATCCCATGGAATGCATTATGCTATTTAAGTGAAGTACCACTGAATTAGTGTTGTGTAAGAAATTGTATAGCAATAGTTGCTTAGGATTGGGAGGTTGTCTCTAAGCAAATATTCAGCTACCATAGAGTGCTGAGGAAAGTGGACTGTTCATGTCAAGGATGGGTTGGGGATCATTTATGATGTATGTGAGTGGTCTCAGTAATGGACTGAGAATGATAACTAGTGGTATCTGGTTCCTTTCTCTTCTGGATCTGTGTTGCAGTTGGTAACGTCTACATATCTGTCTTGCTTAGTTAATTTTTTACTTATCTATTTTTGGTGAGATCTGAGGACTGAAAAAAGTATTTTAGAGGTCCTTGAGTTTGGAGTCTCTACCTTGTGGGACAGAGCAGATACGACTGTACTTGAGGGCCTGGCTGTAAATGACAGATTTTGTGGCATGTTTGGGATGAAAGCTAGAGGCATGCAACTAGGTTCAGTGGAACCTTGTTTAACAAACAGCTTGGTTAACATAAAAATCACATAACCAAAGAAAATCCATAGAAAATAGTGGCTTGGTTTACATAATTTTTTTCAGAATGGATTAATTGGTTTTCAGTGCATTCCTATGGGAAACCATGTTTCAGTTAAAGTATTTTGGTTTTCAATGCATCCCTATGGGAAATTGCACTCAATGTGTTTCTATGGGAAAATCAGTTAATTTTCATTGTAAGAAATGTCCCAGAGAACGCATTAATTACGTTACCTGAGGTTCCACTGTATATTGATCAGTGGGTTTTCAATAAAGCATTATGATAAGATACCCATTATAATAAAGCATTATGATAAGATACTGGGAGAAACATCAACAATTTGAGATATGCAGATGA
Organism: Furcifer pardalis; assembly: GCA_030440675.1. Classification (NCBI taxonomy): domain Eukaryota; kingdom Metazoa; phylum Chordata; class Lepidosauria; order Squamata; family Chamaeleonidae; genus Furcifer; species Furcifer pardalis. The sequence goes on along the minus strand of CP126890.1, from coordinate 190,201,245 downwards.
TACCACCCTAATGGCAGAAAGTGAGGAGGACCTAAAGAAGCTCCTGATTAGGTTGAAAGATGAAAGTGCAAAAGCTGGCTTGAGACTCGATATCAAGAAAACCAAGATAATGGGAACAGGCCCTATCAGTCCCTGGAAAATAGATGGGGAAGAAGTAGAAGCAGTGACAGATTTTACTTTCTTAAGATCAAGGCTCACTGCAGATGGTGTTTGCAGCCATGAAACTTGGGAGGCAAGCGATGAGAAACCTGGGGAACATAGTGAAAAGTAGAGATATCACATTGCAAACAAAAATTCGTCTAGTCAAAGCAATGGTATTCCCTGTGGCAATGTATGGTTGTGAGAGCTGGACCATTAGGAAATCTGAGCGAAGAAGAATAGATGCCTTTGTGATGTGGTGTTGGAGGAGAGTTTTGAGAGTCCCCTGGACAGTGAGGAGAACAAATAGGTCAGTCTTAGAAGAAATAAACCCTGACTGCTGCTTAGAAGGTCAAATAGTAAAGATGACGCTATAGTACTTTGGACATCAAATGAGAAGAGAAGATTCACTTGAGAAAGCCTTGATGCTTGTAAAGGTCGAGGGCAAAAGAAGAAGGGGGTGGCCAAAAATGTGATGGCTAGATGGTATTGTAGACACAATGAGCACAGAGCTGAGTGAGTTGAGGAGGATGGTGGAGGACAGAGGTGCCTGGTGGACAATGGTCCATGGGGTCGCAAAGGGTCGGAATCAACTGTGCAACTGAACAACAAAAAGATACCCATGTTGTTGCTTCACACTAATGTCTAGAAAATGCACTTTTTATTGTCTAGTCTGAGGTAGATGTTTTGATGAAAGTTGCTGAAACCCTGGTGGAATTTCTTTAGGGCTGCCTTTCCATGGATCAAGGTTTTTAAAAAAATCTGTTTTTTCTCATGGTGGAGAATAGTGTTGCAATACTCAGTGCAGAGAACTGATTCTGTATGCATCCTTCAAGATCTGTAGTATCTTTCTGAATTTTCCTTTGCTTGCTGTATATGATGCTGGTTAGGTGGTTCAGTAATATTTTTGGAGAGAATCCTGCTTGATCTTTTGTGGTAGTCTGTTGAGTATGTGGCTCATAAAGTTTCCCCCCACTGTATAGTCTTTAGGAATGCAGCCTTATTGTTTGCATTTAGTGAGGAACGGGATTTCTATTTGTCATTAAATGATAGATCTCCACTCTATACAGCCGAATCCAGTAACTTTGTTGTGGTTTTTGAAGTGGTAACTGTGTTAGACTGTACAGGCATATTAGAAAAGAAACAGAATTTGGGGTGGGGGGGTGGGGGTTAAAACAAAATAAAATCAGAGAAGACAAAAACATATCTGCATCTTAAAAGGTTACTGCTATATTTAAATGTGAGCTTTTGTGGATCAAGTCTACTTCCTCAGACATTTTTGTCACCACCACCAACACTACTGTTTTGTTTCTTGTCAGATATGCTTTCTTCAGAAGACAGGCATTGCAAGATATTGCAAAAATTGCTGGAAGTAGTTTAAGGTGGATAGAAAAACTTGCCCACAACTAGTAAGACTTGGGATAACTGGCACTCAGAAGTACTGATCCTAAACATAATATGAGTTTTAAACATATACAAGAAGCTTGCATCCCTCTGTGAAACAGCCTGCCACTCAGCTCTCAGGGACATTGCCTCCTAGGCCTATGTTTCATTTCCAAACAGAAAAGACTAAGTAGCAGAGTAGAGCTTAGTAGAAGATTTCTTGAAGCAGTATCTTTTTCTTCCTCTTAACCCTGGCTGTAAATGTGCCACAAACACCTAGGTCCTGAAGTTTAAAAGAAAGTTGTTAAAATTTTAATCCGGGCCTTGATGATAATAAAAAAAGAAACATTTCCTGAAGGAAAATCTGTATGCATTAGCATTAAAAATGTATGGGGGGAGGGAATTATGCATCCTCTGTTTAATGGAGCTGTCAACCTGCTTTATGAACGTAGCAAGAGTGAGTTAGGCAGACCTGTTTGTGAAAAAGAAGAAGCTCCTCTTCTGGCTTCTGTAAGCTAGCGTCAGCAAAGGCTGGCTGGAGAAGCCCTCAAGGCAGCCTTCATAACACCACAATATGCCATTATGTTACTCAAAGCATGCCCCTTTTTTTAGCCTTTAGATAAATTTCCACAACAGTGATTTTTCTCCATACATACTTCAACAGGCTTCCTTTACTCGTCTCTCGATTAGTACTGTGTCAAAGACCTCATTTTCCATGACACAGTGGGTTTGCTTTTGAGATGTACCATCTGTAAAGGTAAAGGTCTCCCTAGCTCAAAAGCCAGTCATATCCGACTCTAGGGGGGCAGTTCTCATCTCCGTTTAGCAATTTCTGTATCTGCAGACGTTTCTGTAGTCATGTGTCAAGCATGATTAGACACTGGAGTGCATGGAATGTTGCTACTTTCCCACCTAAGTGGTACTTGTTTATCTACTTGCAATCTCTTGCTTTTGGGTACCCATAACAGGAGTGAAGAGGTGAGACAGATCTATTTATTGGTTTCCTGAATTTATTTCTCATCTTTCTCCCACAAAAGGGATCGCTAGCGGCTTTCCGTAAAAGTGAATAAGATAAATGCTGTGACCAAAAAAGGCAAATACAAGTGTGGAAGATTAAAAAGATAAAAGAAACACCCATTATTATTATTTTTACAGTAGCATCCACCCTATTAAAAACGTGCCTTGATCTATTGGCAGATCCTTCCCTAGATAAAAAGGTCTTTCTCTACCAGTGAAAAACCACAGTAAGGGCACTAACCAGGCATCCAGAGGGGATTGTAGAATCTGAGAGCAGTTAACTAAGCTTGTTCCCACCAATCCTGTGTTAGAAAGTGCCAAGACCAAGAAGGAGGGGAAATTCTCTTAAAAAATTGAGAACCATGCAAAGCTTTATTCTGTTTTCACAGCTGTACTCATGACCTACACCAGGGGTTCACACCATTTTCCTGCTATGGGCCAGACATGCCCTCGACATGCAGCTATGGGGATTGGTGGCAGATTTCTCCCAGTGTTTATGTTTTTATCATCATAATTGGTGGCGGTGGTGGTGATCTCATCAGTTTTGCAACTTTTTACACAGTCTCCGCTGCTTCTCCTGGCAGCAGGCGGCTTTGAGAAGCATAATTTTCCATTTTTGGGTCTTTTTGATGCTCCTCCATGGCACTTCAGCAGGGAAAATGCACTGTTCTGGGTCTTCCTAGTTCCACGCTGGGAACACAGGCACTGACATAAATGCCACCCAGCACCAGAAGTCCCAGGATGGCACACTTTCCCTGCTGAAGTGCCACAGAGGAACATCAGAAAGATCCCAAACTGAAATGATTGTGCTGCTCAAAGCCTCCCGCTACCAGGAGAAGTGGTGGAGACTTTGCAAAAAGTTGCAAAACTGACAGGATCACTGACGACGCCACTGATGCGGATGATGACAATGGAAACATAAACACTGGGAGCAACCATATACCTCTCAATTTATGTCAAGTTGGGCACAAAAGAATTCAGGTTAAAACCCAGGGGCTACATGGCATAAAGATTGTCCTTTTTGAGCAAAGAATTGTCTTTTTCTTGTTGTGGTGGTTCAATCAGTATGTTAAATTTGTCATGATCAGGTTGACATAACTTTTGTCTGATTTCTGCCCAGTATGATCACATGATCCAATGCAAAGGGAGCTCTCAGGGGTTCCCCTGAACTAAGCACCCCTTGTCTCTAAACCATTTTATTTCTTAAAAGTGCTGTATCATTGCTATCCCTTGGATATTTAGGAGAACAGTTTTTAAAGAGAGGTGGGAATTGCCAATTAGTACTTGTTAGCAGTGGGACTGTGGTGGTTTAGTGGTTAAGACACTTTGCTTGATGACTGGAAGGTTGGCAGGTCAACAGTTTAAGACCTGAGCACTGCACAACAGAGTGAGTTCCCATCTCTGTCCCAGGTCCTGCAGCCTAACAGCTCAAAAGCAAGAAATTGCAAGTAGATAAATGGGTACCACTTTGATGGGAAAGGTAACAGTGTTCAGTGCACACCGCCATCTAGTCATGCCTGTCTGATGACTACAGGAACATCTGCAGAAGCAAACAGCACTAGCTCTTTGACTGTAAAATGGAGATAAGCACCACACCCTACTGCAGTGATGGCAAACCTTGGCACTCCAGGTGTTCTGGACCTTCAATTCCCAGAAGCCCTGATGAGCAGGAGTGCTGACTTGGGCTTCTGGGAATTGAAGTCCAAGAACACCTGGAGTGGCAAGGTTCGCCATCACTGCCTTAGTGTCAGATACGACTGGCTTTCAAGCAAGGAAGACCTTTACCTTACTTGTTAACAGCTTACAGCAGCTTCTGCTCTTGGAACGCCAAGCAAATTGAGCCATCTGCCACAGCCCGAGATCACTTCTGCAATCCAGTGATTTCACCCAGGGAGATCTGATTTCCATGAGTGCCATTTGTAGTGGAACAAGCCATATTTTCCAGCAGTACAGTCACACCTTCAGATAACTTTATGTGCAAATCCTTTGTCTCTTTCCTACTCCCCTGTATGGTAGCAGATTTTGTGTGTGTGCTTATCTTCTTTAATATTTGAAAAGCATTTTCAAATGTCTTACCTTAATCTTCTGTTTTAATCTTCATTATGACATTTTTATATATAGAAAAGCAGTTATTATCCTTGATATAAAATTTCATTTATGGCATGCACCCCTTATATAAAAGGGTGCCAACATTTCCATTCAGCTGAGGCCAGAAATAGACCAAGAGGGAAATTCTTAACTAATGTGAGTGTCTGAGTGTCACAGCAGGAGGTTCTATCACCTCTGGGATTTTTTAGTTTAGTTTACTTTGATGATATTTTCTTCAGGATTTAAGCATGGACTTCCTTTGAACAAACACAGAAAGACTGCCTCAATCACTTCTCTGCTACATAAATGTGATTTCCAGCTCTAATTACAGGCTGTTGCTGATGTCTGTTTTCAGCATGAGATATTACACATCTACACATCTGATAGTGACTGTAGCCCAAGGTTTCTAGCATTTACATAGAAATGAAGTCTGATAGAAAAACGAGATAAAGAGCAGTGGTGAGAATGATTGGCATCTACACCTGAAATACATTTCCTACACAACTTACATATCGCACACCATATAAAAGGGGGGGGGGGATATAAAGCCAAGCCCACAAAGCTGAATGTACCATTATGGACTACTATAAAACAATGTGTATTGCAGCATGCTACAGAGGTCATAAAATTTTGACTGCTTCAGACTAAGCAATATCAATAAATACCTGCCCCAAATTGAAATAGATGGAGATAAAGTCTTTTCTTCATACCACATAAAAAACTAATAGTGATTCAGTATTGCTGGCTACACAATAGAGAAGGCTATAAACCTGACAACTAGGAGATAACAGAATTTATTCGAAGCCTAAGAAATAGTAAGCTAACAGTAAGGCATCCAGCTGGGAATATATGTTTTTGATGAATCTGCCAGACACTTTGACTTCACGGACAAACGGTTGGTAGAGTCATTGCCACTACATATATGAATGTCCTTAAAAGACAGAAACTCGAATAAGTCTCTGTCACTTCTTTAAAAAGCGTATCACTGCCAAGCATCCAAAAAGGATCAGCCAGACTGAAATGATAATGATTACATCTTGAGCCATCCATGCTAGAGTGTCTAATATTGGATGTAGACAAGCAAGGAGTAAGGCATTGCGTGCAACAAGGGGAAGGGAGAAATGAAACGAGAGAAATGGATTTGATTCAAGAATGCCCTAGAGTTGAGAAGCCGGCTTACTTCAATTGCCTCCAAGAATCAAATCATGTTTCTGAAATACATTGGGCTTTAATAAAGTCAGGCACTGCTGGGAATCTATTTCTCTTTCAGTGTTGTCTTGTATATGGAATGTACAGGTGCAGAAGTTCCCCTCCATGCATCACTCACATGAAGTGTCCACATATGTTCTGAGGTGCTCGGTCTCTACTCTTCCTAATAAGGCAGACCTGAAGACGTTAACAGAAAATGTTATTCCTTACCATTCAGCAATGCTAAATGGGTCACACGCCATCCCACTATCTCTGTCTTCTCAAAGTACACCTGTGTTAAGAGGTGTGCTCCATGCTTGTATATATTACTGTATTTTAATGTTTTTAGTCATATTTATGTCTTGGACATTTCTCTAGTGAGCCCAAGGTAGCTCAACAGTTCTCCCCCTCCTCACTTGATCCTTACAACAAGTCTGTTTGTTAGGTCAGTCTTAGATAACATAGTGCAAATCTCACTGCCAGTCCCCACTAGAGGAGTTCTATATTACTTGACTCATCATTCACAAATGGATTAATGGGGCTATTCGAATTGGAGCTAACAACTGGATTTCTGCTGGTGATGTTCAGCCCATTGGCTAGGACAACCTAATTTTCACAAGCCATAGCCCAGCATTCTTATCATTGCCTCACACCAGCTATTGTGTTTATTTTTGCTAAGAAAACAGCATTCAAATAACACAGATGCCAAACAAAAATTTTTGGGGAGGATTTGGTAAGTAAACCAAATGAATAGTAAAATGGTACCATATAAGCACGGGAGAACGGCACTTAGGATTGCCATACGTCCCAGAAAACCAGGATTGTCCCAGATTCAAGGTAGGAAAAATTGTTCTGGCCAGCTCAATAAAAATCATGTTAAAGTCCTGAATTTTTAAAACTTACCCATTTTGTATTATAACACACCTTTAAAATAAAATTGAACTCTTGCCATCAAACGAGCAATATCCTGCCACATTGGAGTTGGAGTATACCTGGAGACAAATCTTAACATCCTCACCTCACACCACCACCCGATAAGTGTGACCAGTGTGTTTCATTTTAACTGTTGTAAATAAATTCATTTATGTATTGATATATTTAATGTAAAAGTATTTTATAGCTGTCATTATATTAAGCTTGTTTTTTAAAAGGCTATCTTGTAGATAACCTGCCCATTTTTGTCAAGTATACAGTACTTCTGTCCCGGTTTTGTGGGAGAGAATTATGGCAAATCTAACTGCACTCTGTGTTAAATATCATGGGAAATAGACTGTATTACCTAACATCAAATAGCTCTGAAAATTGCTCAGTGAGGATAGGAACATTTCAAAAGAGGAACCCACATTTCTTTCTCCTGAGCAAAACTGAAGTATGGATGAGAAGTGTCAAGTATAAGAATTTAGATATAAATTGTGAAAGACTTTTCATACCTTCTAGAAAAATGTCACATTAAAAAAATTGGCATCTCTAGCTTGGACTTCAAAAGTAGGGTGTTCCTGGGAAATTTACCAGGGGCTTCACAAAGAAAAAATCCGTATTGGTGGGTGTGCTTCTTTCAGTGTCATCTGGACCAAGTTTGTTGTTCCTTGAAAGCAACATTCTGTTACAGGCACTCATAATGTGTTCAGCTCCCCAAGTGAAGTCCAAGTAATACAAGGTTCTGGACAGGATTCCAACTACAGTGACCATGTATTTTTAGAAATTCCCAGAATCCTCTGCATGGCAAAGAAAAATGAAGGGGGCATTTGGGAGAAGGTAGAAGTAGAAGAGAGCACCCTCCCCCACCCCAAATATCTCATGATATCGTGAGAATGAATGAAACAAGTAGAAGGCCCTAAGCATGAAATTGGTTTTCAATGCACTGATGACAGATATGAAGTTTCTCTTTTATCAATGTGTCTTGTAGCAGCAGTTCCCTTATGCTGTTTCCTTAAAGGACTTTTTTTTTAATCACATTTTTAAAAGCACCTTTTTCTTTCTAAAAATTGTCCAAGGAGTATCTGATACCTCATGTGAAAATGGTTCCCTTTTCCTTCTGCCACAGCTCTATCTTCCATGAATTAAAGCAGACATTGATGGAAGTTGAGTGGTGATTTGGAGGATTCCAGCCCCCTTGGTAGTTGTCAAAGCAGCCCAGTCCTCTTCCAGTGTGGTAACCTCTATTGCTGAAACCTCTGTTTGAGCACTCACTGCCTGAGCTCATGCATAAGTGAATAGGCAGATCTTTCTACTCTGGCATCATTATAGAGATATTCTAATCATAGTCTGCTTCCCTATACATTCACCTGTCCGAAGGGGGGACATGATGCAAGCAGGAATCCATAGCATGAGTACAGTGAAACTATGAAATTATTTCCCAGTGGTGTCTTTCAAATTATGGCTAATGGTTCTCAAACCAGGTATGGTAAATGACCTAAATTAAATTGGCCTTGTTCCTGAACTGTAGAGGACACATAATAGAAACTATTGAATGATAGTACTGTATTGTTTTTCCTGAAAATGTCTGAAAATGTTTGCACCTTTTGTGTTAGGATGATCCACAGAGCAAGAATGATGGAGCAGATTTTTAATTATGTTTAAAGGGCTGGGCCTCTTGGGCCTCCATATTTCCCTCTTTTCCTTAGTAGAGGGATTGGCTCTTTATGTGTAAAGATGGGCATTTAAAGGGAAGGAATTAGAGAAGAAGAATGGAATAGAATATGGAATCAAAGAATTATTAAAAACATGTCAGTAAGAATTGAGGAACATTGTTACAAAACATTATGGATGTGGTACATGATATCAATTCAATTAAACCATTATGATCCTATTTTTAAAAAAAAGACTGCTGGAGGTGTAAGGAAAGTCCTGGAACGTTTTTCCATTTATGATGGGAATGTAAAATGGTAAAAAGGATTTGAACAAAAGGTTTTAAGGAAATTAATAAGATATTATCAGTAAAGTTACAAATATGTCCTAGGACTGCATTGCTAATGGAACTGGGAGATATAAATGTGGATAAACACGTGGAAGACTATAAACCAGGCATTCACAACCTATGGCCCGTGGGCCAGACCCTGACACCATTCCAGCCGGTCCACACAGCATCCAGCAGTTCTGGGGGGGGGGGGGACAGCTGTTTTTCAGGTCATTACCAGAGATGACCACTAGAGGGTGGAAAGTGTAGTTTCCAATAGGAATGCATTGAAAACCAATTTCATGTTCTAAAAAGCAAAAAAAAAAAAAAAACCTAGAGGCAGAGGCAAGCTGTGGCGGGTGAGATAAAAAGTCTCCTTTTGTTTACCTGTGTGTGGGGGAGAGTATTTTTTAAATAAGGGAGTTATTTGTTAAGGTGCATACAACTTTCTGATGAGTGCACTCCATTTTTGCAAAGCATCAGAAAGCTTTGCATTCAAAAACAGAGGCACCAGTGTTGAATGTATTGTGTTGTTGCTTTGTGTGAATGCCATTTTCTTCAGTTTACATGTGTGTAGGGGGAGAGTATTTGTTTGGTTGTTCTGTTTTTGATTTGTTGATTTATTGTGGGATTTTTATTATCTAATATTGTGTGTACACTACCCGGAGTGGGAAATTTATAAATAATAAATAAATAAAAATCTATTCAAAAAAATAGTGTGGACCCCATAACAGTTGGTGAGAACTTGACCTGGCCCTCGGCTTAAAAAGATTGAGAACCCCTGCTATAAACAACAAGCTGACATGTGAATTTCTTCTTCTGCTGCTCTATTCAATTCCAAATATTGGTGATCATTATGGTGATCAGCCATGAAGATTGTCCTGAGAACAATGCAATGCAGTGACCTTCCATTTCCCTTCCACATTGCAGTATGACACCCATGCCACTGATCCAGTTCCATGAGTCACTTTCTGGTCCTGAGCCCTTTTGACACACAAATTCCACAGCAACCCCAACCCCCTTTGACGAAGCTGCTGCCCTCCATCAAGATGGATTCAAGTGGGATTTAATCCACTTGGGGACCATCACCCTTCCCTGTGGACTTTGCAACCCAAGACTATTAGTCCTCAGGGTTGTCAGGTTAGTTAAACCCCACCTAACAATCAATGTTGAGTCACTGGCAGTATGGTCTACTTTATTACAATAGCAAGATAAACTGCCAAGATTGGTTTATAGATATTTCAGGAAAATTTATTGAATATGTATTTTACAAATCCAAAGGAGTTAAGCCTGGTCAAGAATATTCAACATTTTAGAAAAAGAGGATAAGATGTTTATAAATGAACAGATAGGTTTGTTTAGAGAGGTATGGATAAGATAACAAAGTCCAATGGTGGAAGGGGCACATTGTATATGTATTATTAAATATTTAGAAGTGTATGATAAAGTTATTTCTTTGTACTATTTAGTTTGATTTAAGTGATGTAGTATGTATGTTTGTTTTATGTTTTAATACAAATTTAAAAACATTTTAAAAATTAAAGGGAAGAAATCAGAAAACGAAACAGCAGTTCCTCTTGTTACTGAGGGGTGATTGTTAGTAAGGAAACATGTTATTGATATGTTCAGAAGATAACTGAGTAAATATTAAAACAAAATTAAAAAAATACTTAGAAAACTTGCCCTTCTGTATAAGAACATCCATCATTGATATCTGAATGGGGGATTTGCTACCATTAATGCACTAACATCATTCTTTTGTTAGTTGTTTCCTTTAGCCATAGGCTCAGAGAGTTATAGAGCAATCAGTATCTATTATTCAAGTATTATATATCAGATTGTAATAAAAGATTACAGACAAAATGAAACATGATACAGTAAAACAAATACCATCAAATACCAAACATGTAAAGTCTAATGGTCTGTGAAATAAAGACTCTGATAGATTGTAGCCTGCCAAATACAATTCTAATTTGCTTTGTAAATTTTGTTGATTGTTTCTCTCAAATGAATAAGCTGTTTAACTTTACCTCTGTTATCATGAAATGTAAATCTGAATGTTCACATTCAATGTTTGGATTTACCTGCCAAACTCTTTCCTTGCAAACAGATCCAGCAGAAGACATCATGGCTGGCTTGATAATGAGGTGCACCAAGACAAGCCACTTAGGCAGTGGATTGGGGGCAATTTTAAATATGCCTGGCTGGTAAAAATCTCATAGTCTTCAATCTCTAATTGCAGCTTTTGCCCTAGTCATCCCATTCTTTGGCTCAAATGCTGCTTCTCCTTCCTCCTGAAATTCAAACTACGTTTACTGCTTCCCCTTCTCCTTCAGGATTAGAAGAAAAGGAAAGGAAAGTGGTTGTGATAGGAAGAGGAGGAGAACTGTGCATTTGGAGGAAGGAAAGAAGTGGTGATGGTAGCACTCTTCTCTCTTTGCTGCTCATTCGCTCACTCATTTGTTCCCTTTTTGCTCCCTTCTCATCTTCGTAGGTAATTGTGTTTGCATCTCAAACACTGGGGGAGAAAAGAGGCTGAGTGCAACACACTCAATATTGCTGCACTCACATAACATGAGAATGCAGCAGTTTTCTTTTTTACTGGCACACAAAACATTCTACAAGGCAATTCTGAAAATAGTGGCAGGGAAGCCAAAAATTATAACTTTTAAATTGGCCCTCGGATCAGCATCAAATATAGCACAGTTGTATCTTATAGCCTGCTCATTCTCTTTTCCAAATTTGGGGTAGTTTGGACAAAGGTTGAGGAATTATATTTTAAAATAAAACTGTTTTAATCCCCAGTTCAAAAATAGGCAACCCAAAATGACCCCAGATTTAAAATAATTTATATGAATTTGTTAGTTTAAAAGCAGAAGCCTGATTTCTTCATGCTAACCAGCCCTTTAAGAGCAAAGATCCAATTGTCTTAGGCAAAAAGCCATTCCCTGGTACCCTTGGGTAGAGTTAGAGAGAACCACAATCAGTTGAAACAGAAGTTCATTTATTGAAAGAAAGATCAATGCATGAAGCCTGTGACAATGATCTTCCCTAAATTGGAAATCTGTTGTCTGGTAAACAAGGCAGATATTTATACACTCTTAAGGTGGTACACACAGTATTTTATACATATATAACATAACGCTTGAGATATGGATTCGGCTTTCCTGAAATGTGCTGCAATGGATTGAGCTTTGTCTTTGGAGAGATTTAGTGAATCAACAGGCACAATGTGTCTTTGTCTGGAACACAGTGGGTGTGAGACTGCCTCAGGGGAGGGGAGGTAATGATTATTTCTAAACAGATGTTTAGTTTTAGGGTAGCCCAGCAGGGCAGAAGACAATGCATGATCCCCTGACTGATATTTAATATTTAATGGATTTCTTTAAATCCACTCAGAGAAGGAAAGAAATTGATCTACTTAGAGACAAACAATGCAAACAACTTCCAGACATGTCTTTCCTGTCTCATTGGTTAGTGTACTAGCATTTACTTCCAGTATTTACTGCATGTTGGAGTTGTCCCAGAATACTCAATAAAAAAAGGTATATATATTTCTCTGTTGAATGTGTTTCAATAAGTTTCCATAAGTTTTGCTGAGTACAAAAGAATAGACATCTTTGAAATGTTGTGTTGGAAGAGAATTTTGAGAGTACCCTGTGTGGGGGTAGAGCCTCTGCCCCTGTGAAGATTCACTTCTTCTCTACCCCCTCCAGTTCCCCACTATCCATACTGGGAAAATGTAGCCAAACCTCGGCTATCCAGGAATCTTATCTTGACAGATGAAACAGTCCCAAATCCTCTCTTCTCACTCCAAAGATGAGGCAAAGGTATCTTTTTAAAAGTTTATTGCAGAAATGATGCAAGCGATGAAATAATCCATAATAATCCATATCACAAAATAAATGCAAAGAATAGAGAAGTATCTAACAGTCCCTATTTCTAACCTATGGCAGTCCATTGTTGGATCTTCTAATCTACACTATACTGAAACATCTAAATAAAATAACAAAGTGCTAGCTCCACTAAAGACAGCATTTCATTGCAGAAATTAAGTGTTTGCTGATTGTTGACTTTTTAGCAAAGTCCCTAGCTCACTTAGCAAGATTTCGCTATCCACGGCCCGATGGTCCCATATCCTGGGTTCCGATCTAGGAGATGTCCATCAAAGGCTCCTGCTATCCTGGAAACGGTCCTCTCTTAGTATCTAAAACCTAGGGTTTTTATACCATTTTGGCACTCTTCTCCCTCCTTTAAGAATGTCAGTTATGTGGGAATGACCAACTATCACAGGTGTCTTTCAATAAAGATTGATGTAAGTTTTTCTGACAGGTGGATTTCAGGGTGGGGACCCAGAATCCTGTGTCTCCCATCTACCTCTGAACCTAGATCTGGGTTAAGGTTCTGGGTGAAGGGGTAAGGTCTGGGTGAAGTGTTTCCCTTCCTGGGCTTCCCCCTCCCAACTCTTACAGGGTTGATGACCGACAATTAAACTAAGTAAGTAAGGTTATTCCAGTTCATCACTGGCCCTTTTTGAAGGTTGAGCAAGTCCCTAGGTCTTTAACTGATGTCTGACCACTAGGGACAGTAGATTAGTGATGTTGGGTCTCTGGAATGTGGAATGGCATTCACCGAGAAATGTCACATCTTCACTGAAGCTAGGGGATTCTCAAATTATTGAAATCCTAATACAAATGGATATATAAAATGTAACTCAAGAAATGTAAGTTTCCTTGAGTTCTTTCATGACTGGACAGCAAAGAGAACATATAGGTTGATCTTAAAAGAAAAAAAACACTGCTCCTTGATAGGTCAAATATTGAAGATAAAGCTAATGTATTTTGGACATCAAATGAGACGAGAAGATTTACTTGAGAAAGTCTTGATGCTGGGAAAGATCGATAGCAAAAGAAGAAGGGGGAAGCAGAGAATGAGATGGCTAGATGGTATTGTTGAAGCTATGGGCACAGGAAGGTGAGTTGAGGAAGATGGTGGAGGATAGGGGTGCCTGGTGTGTGGTGATCCATGGGGTTGCAAAGGGCCAGACTTGGCTATGCAACTGAACAATCAGATTGAATGTACTACATTTATTAAAACCTTTTATTCCCCATTTCATTAAGCCCAAAACAGCCTTTCAAAATATTTCACTACAAAAGAACTACAGCCATATCCCAGCTGTTCTTGTTTCTGTCCTCCCTCGGCAACCATGGTACAGCTCATGTGCTAATCTTCTGAGATTGTTTAACACTGGCTAATTCTATATAAAGGAAGTTTCTCTTGCAATTTCTATGTAATGTACATATACTTAATCTTCTCTTTCAAAAATCCAGGAAATTCAATTCTTTAAAATAAAAAAACCACACCTGGTTATGAATATGGGATATCTTGTGCTTATTACAATTAACAGTTATGGAAAAACAGCCATGCCAATTGCTCTGTGTTTGGGCAAGAAGTGGCCAGCTGATGAATAAATGAATCAGCATCCAAGCTATTTCCTTGCTTGGTATCTCCTTTTGAATGATAGTGAGCACAAGAAAGTATCCCAGAAATCATCTTGACTTTTGCATTTTTTGGTCAACATTTGAGCTGCCCTTTGCTATATAAAACCTGACATCTTTTTTTTCCTGCTTGTAATGTGAGCACAATATTGTACAGCAATATTGGGCTATTTCTTGGTGTTTTTAATTGTGAATACCGAAGCTGGAGAATTGAATTTTGTAAGTATGTGATATGTAAGGCAGAGTAAGTGATAAGAAAGGTCAGGACCAGCTACATAATGTAGGTAACAAAAGGCAAGTTAAAAAAATTGCAGTGCCATCATCTTGAAAAAACACAATTTTGTCCTCTCAACAACCCTGTGAGATGGATTAGACTGAGAAAGAGGTGATGACTCAGGGTGTCTAAGTTTGCTTCATAGTCATGTGGAGATTTCACCTCGGCTACCCCAATATTAGTTTACAATCTGTATGGGTGTTTTGAGATTAATTTAACAACACATGTTTGAAATGAAATGATTTGTCAGTTTCTGAGCTGCTAGAAATATGTCACAGAAAAAAATGTTAAGTGCCACCTTTTATGGTTTGGATGTAAAGGAGATGGGGAAAACTCTCACTTTATTTTAACTATACAAAAAAAAATCCATGCTACTGCACTGGAATGATTCTCAAAACTTTAAGCAGCAGATGTGGTGGGGGGAATTGCTGCATATATTTCAGAATATAGCAAATATATATACATATGTAGAGTAGGAAATTAGACCCATTTTGAACTTTCTGTGTGACAAAAATTCCCTTTAAAAAAGCAGCCCTTGAGATTCAAAATTATCAGGAAATAAGAAAATGTTATAACATACATAAGAGCAAATGTATAGTTGTGCCTGTCCTGCAAAATATTCCCTCTTTTCCCCATAGCAACTTCCTCTACAGACCTCACCCTAAGTAATTTTTTATTCTTCTGAGTCTCCATGGTTTGCCGTGCTGTTGCTTCTTCCTGTATATAGTATAAAAGTGGTACTTACATCAGATAGCAGAAAAGCATGGATTTGGCATTCTCTTCCAAAGTTATATATGTTCATTCCCACTGCTTAAACCTTCCAGGCTTCCATCATTATCCCTTCTTTTTATCTTTATACTCTGCTTTCTGTCAGTAAAAGTTCCTGTTCATTTTGTGGTGTCTTTTTTCTACTATACATTCTTTTACTTCTGTATTTTACTTATTTTCTACATCATGGGAGAAGTACTTTTTGGTTCACAAACCACAGGAGTACAATGTTAAAAATTTTAATTTTTTGTTTCTGCAATTAAGCTATTTCAAAAAGAAGAAGAAATGTTATTAATAAGAAAAAAGTATGGGGGGAGCATTAACAATGAGTAGGCAGTGGGAGATAAATAATGGCACCTAACAGAAATTAATTGCTCTTCACTTAATTACTGCTATTTAAAAAACTTCCCATTCCATTCTTTGATTATTTAACACTCTCTTTTTCAAATCTGGAAGAAGAAAGAGCATTGTTCAAATTCTCCTTTATTAAAAAATAAATTATAGTCAATAATGCAGTAGTCAAGGCTGCAACTTTTATCCAGTTTCTCTTTAGTATGAGACATTCTGAGATAAATTACTTTGATATCCGAATTAACTTCCAAGAGAATTTGAGTTTTTTAAAAAGAGAGATCACTTTTGCCATAATTTGAATGTGGCTTACCTAAAAATGTAAATATTTTTCTTTATTTATGTGTACATTGTTCAGTGACATTGGGGAGAGGATGAAACATATAATACAGTACATTGTAAAAGTCTTAGCCCACCACCAGCTGGTTTGGGGAGAATTCAATGAGCAATAGCAATTACACTTATATACCACTCGATAGCACTTAGTGTACTCTCTGGGAAATTCACAATATATATTTGCCCCCAGCATGCTGGTACTCCTTTTACTGACCTTGGAAAGGTGGAAGGCTGAGTCAGCTTTGAGCCCCATGAAGATGGAACTCACAATGTCAGCAGTTTTGACTGCAGTATAGCAATTTAACCACAACACCATGAGGGCTCCTCAGTGAGTGATTTGAGAACCCATAACTCAGACAGCCTAACTCCAAACTTCACCAAACTTGGAGAGGGTTGAGAGAAGAGTCAGCAGAAGATACTCTCCAATTTTGGTGTGGCTGAGGTATGCCTCCCTCAAAAAAATCAATAATTGGATTAGCCCAGTGGTCTGCAAATGTGGCTCTCCAGATGTTCTTGGACTTGAATTACCAGGAGCCCAAGTCAGCACTCCTGCTGATTGGGGCTTCTGGGAATTGAAGTCCAAGAACATCTGGAGAGCCACATTTGCAGACCAAGGGATTAGCCCAATGTTGCACATTATTCTACATTGTACAACAAAGGGAACTATAAATTGCAAGTTGATCTAACATAATTTGGGGTCTTTCAATGTTGGAGGGAAAATTATAATTTACTATTTCTGATGCCAGATACATTTTTAAATGATTGTACAGTAAAACCTCATATAACACTAAAACCTGGTTCCACAAGTCTTGGTGTTATATGATTTTTAGTGTTATCTGATCCTCTATGGGATCCATAGAGATACATTGTAACCACACAGGCTTTAGCGGTTGTTATCTGAAGCATCCCATAGGATCTTAATGTTATCTGATGCAATTCTTCCCCCCAGATTCCTTAATGTTATGCGATTTTAGTGTTATTCGATACTAATGTTATATGAGGTATTACTGTATTGATGTTTAGATTTCTTTTGCAATTAAGAGGAGAAATCCTACTCATACATGTGCCATCTGAATGGAAAATTTTCTTCTCTGGCGTCTCAGAGTCTTTGATGTGTCCTGTTCCCCATCACTGTCTGTGCTAAGCATGGCTCTTCTCCATAATGCATATTTCTAATGAGGAAGTCATTTCACTCTCTTTTCTTCTCTTATTACTGCACCAAACATCTTGGGTTGAAATCACTGTGGGAAAGAAAATACTTGGTGGTTTTATAAGAACCGGCTAATGTCATCCTAGAAATAGTTAGGGAATGTAGTAGTTGATCATAAAGCATCTAGTTTTTCCATGCCAGAACTCCAGAGAAATGAACTCTCTGAGTTGACCTTAGCTGTTCAATCTTGAACCATCAATGAGTCCTGCTTGAATTTTCCCATGGTATACTCTTCATAAGCTACATAGCAACACAGTGATTGATCCCATTCATATTTAAGATGATAACTGTGACTTTCTACTTGTTTCTAGCTTTCAGCACTCATTTACTGTAGCCAGCATAGATGGTGGAAATTACTTATGGGAAATGCAGTGAAAATAAAACATCAGGAGAGCTACATTTGCCTGCCCCCTAAATCAATATACCATCTGAGAGCTCTAGGCTTTGGACAAAAAACCTCAGAATTTCAGTTGGCTTTGATGGGTACGAAAACGTGAGCTCCATGTGGTAGTGACTGGCCTTGGTGCTTTTGATGATGGTAATGATGGTGATGATGATGATGATGATGATGATGATGATGATGATGATGATGATGATGATGATGATGATGATGAAGAAGAAGAAGAAGAAGAAGAAGAAGAAGAAGAAGAAGAAGAAGAAGAAGAAGAAGAAGAAGAAGAAGAAGAAGAAGAAGAAGAAGAAGAAGAAGAAGAAGAAGAAGAAGAAGAAGAAGAAAATTATTCACTGGAAACTTTGCCAGAAGTTTGGATTTGAATGCAATAAAAATCATTGGGAACCTTGGCCCTCCAGGTGTTTTTGGACTTCAATTCCCAGAAGCCCAAGTCAGCACTCCTGCTGATTAGTGTTTTTGGGAATGGAAGTTCAAGAACACCTGGAGTGCCAAGGGTCTAAATTACCGTATTTGTTGGCGTACAAGACGACTGGGCGTATAATACGACCCCCCAACATTTCCACTCAAAATATAGAGTTTGTTATATACTCGCTGTATAAGATTACCGCCTCTTCCGCACACCTTCCACACACCAAATAAAATGTAAAAGAACATCAGATTTGATTTCAACATGTTAATTTATATTCAAATATTTATGACATGCAGAAAAACTGTCACAAAGCTGTATGTTATCAAACAATGTACAGTAAACATAAAACAGTGCAAGTTTATAAAAACTGTCACAAAGCTGTATGTTATCAAACAATGTACAGTAAACATAAAACAGTGCAAGTTTATTAAACGTAATTCAGCAAAGACAATTCACTAAAGCTGAATGAAACAATAAACCTATGGGAGCTACCATGCTGTTTGTTTTCTAATCTGTTAACCAAACTGGAACTGTCAATGATAGAAGGAACAAATAGAGGGAGAGAGTAAGTGCCAGGCAAGTCCCTAGCAAGTTTGCTGGCATGACAGTTTCCCTTTAAAAGCCTTCAAACTCCTGTTCGTCATCTGATATTAAAAGTTGTTATCCGATCCATCCCATAGGACCTTAACGTTATTTGATGCAATTCTCCTCCCCAGATTGCTTAAAGTTATGCGAGGTAAACGTTATCTGAGGTATTACTGTATTTTATTCAACTGAAGTGCACCCGGAATACAAGACGCCCCCCCCCCACTTGGAGGCATGTTTTTCATGGGTAAAAAGTTGTCTTATACCCCAGCATATACGGTATTCCTTTTCTAAAAGACACAATTCTCAAGCAAAAAGTAAATGCTTAAGTCTGCATTATTATCATCTTTTGAAGCTGTTACAAGTGTGGCTCACCAGATGTTATTGGACAGTGATTTCTCTTGGTCCAAGCCAGCCCATATAGCCAACAGTGAAGGATGCTGGGAATTGTAAGTGACAACGTCAGGGGAGAACACAGATTCCTACTCAGTAATTTAGAAAATTATGGTGGCAGTTTCTATGACTTCATGGGAAACGAAAATGCATTACAGCAGGTGTAATAAAGGATCTCCAGCCACCATGGATGACAACTCCTAAAGTCCTTTTCCCCCAATTATGCTGCTATAACTGTTGAGAGTGGTAAGCTAAAATATCTGGTGGACCAAGGTTTTCCTGTCTCTGCATTATAGTATTAAAATGATATAACAAAAAACAAACGCTAACCTTTAATCATCCATCTGTATAACTCATACACTTTGTGCTAGAAACAGATCTAAATTAGAAGGTAACCACACATCGCTGGCTGGATAATTTTTATTACATCTGCTTTGAGTAAAATATAGATGAGAGTTCAACAATACAGTTGGAAGAGTATGAAGAAAATTAACAATAACCTTTCTGGTTGATAACGGTCATCATTTAACTCACACTATTACCCCCAGGCAGTACAGTATATGGGAGTAATCAGACTTTGCCCCTAGTGATTATGCAAATACATATTTCAGAGAGTTCATCTGCCACCTGAGTGGGGATCTTGAAGGCAACAACGTAAAAATTTTATCTTCTGGTTGACTATTGAGAATTCAGAACAGGTCTAAACAATTTGTGCAAGTAAGAAAGACTGCCTGCTGCTTTTGGAATATTAGCACTGGTTTGTGAAATTATGTGTTATTATATATATTTCCACATTGAACTTTATGATTTGATACCTCGTTATTAGGATGTATTACTCTAAAATTCATTAATGTCCAAAAATAGCAAAATAAATAAATAGATTAAGAATAAGAATTGAATAATGCAATTTAAATAACCTTGGGCTGTAAGAGAAAAAAGAATGAATAAGAGCCTTTGAAGTGGAGTGCTTACTATATTTTCTATGCAATTTTTAAAATAATAGTACAGTAAAACATCGGCTAACGCTAAAACTTGGTTCCACAAGTCTTGGTGTTATCCGATTTTTAGTGTTATCCGATCCATGTTAAAATCCTATGGGATGGATCGGATAACGTTAAAGCTCCATAGAGATACATTGCAACCACACAGGCTTTAGTGGTTGTTATCTGATCCATCCCATAGGACCTTAATGTTATTCGATCCAATTCTCCTCCCCAGAATACTTAACGTTATGCGATTTTAGCGTTATCCGATCCAATTGTTATCCAGTGTTTTACTGTATTAGGGAAATCACATCTCAGAGACTTGACAACATCGGCTATATAGCTATGACAATCTTTTCTAGGATTTCTTCTGCAAAATTAGATTTATATTACATGAAAATGTCAACAAATGTGAAGGATGGTTAGTATACTACTTTATAAGATATATAATTAGGCATTTAAATGAGTTTGCATTTTATAGCTGTATTTGTCAGTGGACATAAACAGTGGCCACCTAGGCATTGCAAAGGAAGGAAAGAAGGAAGGGAAAGAAAATACAGTACATCACTGCAGATGGGACATAATTTGCTTTAAATTAACAAATGCTAAGTTGTAACACAAATTAATAAATCAAGAAAAACAAACAATCTGAGAAATACAAACAGAAGTCCAAAATGAAAGTGGGGAAGAAGTTGGCAAACACAAAGCATCTTGCATTTAGGTTGAATGGGCAGTGGCATCATAGCCATGCAGTAAAAATCAGAGAAAGCCTAGAGCAGCTTTCTTAATACACAACTAAAAACTTGAAGGTGGCTTTAAGAATGTGTGTTGTATGGTGCTAAGTATTCCCACCACTACAGGGTTGCATGGAATTGTCAAATTTAATATAAGTTACTATTTAAAAAAGAGGGGAAATAGCATTTGATTTGTGGGTTTATTGCAGAATGCTAAGTATGTCTTAATCACTAGTGTGACCAATAAAGGAATAAATAAAAGACCAAGCAATTGTCTAACACATAAAGTGCAGAAACCCAGTATTATGTTGGCTCCTGGGAAGAATTCTACTGCCCTGAGGGGAGAAAATTCCATTAGATTGAACCTCAGTGAGGATTCTATCTCATACAGTCTCCTTGGGGGTGACTTCCAATTTAATTAGTGGACTCTTTAGCATAATGTCATATCAAACTGTATTCTCTTTTCCTAAGATAAAGACTTAAGACCTTGCTTCATGTCCCTCGGTTCCATTCCTAGCCTGTCTGGCTTTTCCCAAAGCAATTCAGATGCTAGGTCTTTGGCTGCAAAGTGGGGAGGAACTATACAGTTTATTTATATCTTCTCTGTCTGTGCACTTACTTTTGTTGGCACTTTGGCTTGCTGAATCAAGGGCATCATATCTGACTCAATTTTTGAACTGCTTTCCATAGCCTCAGATTTTGTACCATCTTTGTTGGATGGAGAACATAGAAACCCATTATACTGGTCAATGTGTAACTTTTTAGTGTTCAAATATAGCTACTGCCCAACTTCAGACTTTGTTGCAGAAAGATAGAATATGGCGGCCATGTGATGAGAAGCAAAACATACAAGTTGTCGCATACAGTTGTCCAAGATAACATACATAGAACAAGTGCAGAAGAGGATGTTGGAGGATTTAATGTTTGAGGAACACTGAAGAGTGCTTGGGCTGCAGCACAAAATCATTGTTCAGAGTCGCTACATTTGAAGTCAGGATGGCAATGATGATGATTATGTCCAACACAAGAAAGGAGGAGGATGATGAAAAACAGAGATAGATGAAAGAGAAGAAATAACAAATTAGGGCATTCCTACTATAATTTAAAATACAGTTTACTTGACCATACTAGGAGCAGGTTATGAGGGGCTGACTAGTTTGTCTGTATGGTCTGCTCACTAAGTGTTATTCGTGAAATTTGAAGACTGTATTCTCTTTGTTAATTATCTGTAAAGTGGGCTTTTAGTGAGCGACATTTCAAATAGAACTTTTTGGAATAGTAGCCATGTTAGTCTGTGGTTGCTAAGTTTCCCAGGAACCTAAAACTCTCTTTCTGAAATTCAGGGAGATATTATCACAGGCCATCCATCCATTAGATCATGGGCACCTAAACTACAACCTGTGGGCCCAATTAGGCCCCTGCATGTGATTAATGTGGCCTCCAGTGAGCACCCGGGCTCACTGCGAACAGCCCCCACCCGCCCCCACCGCCTGATGTCAGCAGTGGTGGCGGCGGAGGCAGCAACCATGCTTTGTCCAGGCTGCTCCAAGCAGCCTCTTGCTTGGTCCTATCCCTTCAGCAGCCTTTGCTAAAGCCAATTGCTGCTTTGGGGAAATTTTTGGAGCCTCCTGTGTTTCAAAATTTGTGGCGCTAAGAGAGGCCCCTGGTGCGCTCGGGATGACGTCACTGCAGCGAGCCAGGTTTACCCTTCCAGTGCTGCGAATTTTGAAACACAGGAGGCTCCGAAAATTTCGCTGAAGCAGTGATCGGCTTTAGCAAAGGCTGCTGAGGGGATGGGACCAAGCAAGAAGCTGCTCGGAGCAGCCCGGTCAAAGCGTGGTTGCTGCCTCCGCCACCACCACTGCTGATGTCACAACTGTCAGCAGTGGGAGCAGCCCGCCTCCAGACACCGCTGCTGTGTGTCAGGGGTGGGACTGGCCCACTATAAAAAAAGTTTGGTCACCACTGCATGAGATTGACAGTGTAGAGCAGTGGTTCCCAATGTAGGGCAGATGCCTCCCAGGGGGGCATCAAATCCCAGAACCCTAAGTCAGTAGATAAATGCTTGGGAGAATTGACTTATGTTCCTGGGAATTGAAGTCCAAAAATCACTAGTGTTGGAAAACACTAGTGTAGAGTCTCACCAGTGTACTTTAGAAGAGAACAATCTTTTCAGCTGGAAGTAGCAATTATGGCAATGTCAGCCTGGATTTCTCTTGCCTTTTCTCCCCTTGCTTTTCAATTCTTCCCCAAGAGCTTTTGTTGTTGTGAAAGTAAAGAAATACTGTGCAGAGCAGATGCTTTACTGAGCAACAGTGTGTATCATCTTCCATAAGTTAGACATTCTCCTGCGTAATGTTCCTTTCTTTCCCACTAAGACTGTCATTCCTTATCTGTTGCAAAGACTGGTCTGTGCATTTTGTTGCCCACTGCTACCTAAATCAGGCCAGCCCTAAGGATGCATCATTATGGACTATTATGATGCAATAATACAATGTTTCTGGGCAGGATTAGTCAGCTGCACACTGTTGCCCATGGGTTCCTGAGCAATTTTTCCCTTTCTTCAGTGGTCAGGAATACCTTCTATATCTCCTTTATGGGCCGTTACGAGGCTGTTACAGAAGAAGTGCCCAACAATCAGAACATGATGGTCATGGATGCTTTACCAGAGAAGATGGTTGTCTTTCACTGTACAGTCATACCTTGCATAAAGAGTGCCTCGCTTAAAGAGTAACTCGCGTAAAGAGCAGAATTTTCTCTGAATGTTCGCTTCGCTTAACAAAGAAAACCAACCAAAAACTCACTTAACAAAACAATTGGGGTTTGCAATCCCCCCTCCAGCTGCCAGAAGTCACAATTGGTCAGTTACAATGGTGTTTCACTTAAGGAGCTAACTCGCTTAAAGAGCAATCCTGTGGAACACATTATGCTCTTTAAGCAAGGTACAACTGTACTTGTCTGTAATTTTAATGAAAGCAACTCATGAAAGACTTTAGTCAGCCTGTTGATCCAAATTTACCACATAAAACTCCTGGGGTTGGTGCTAGTGGCTGTTTTCCATTCTCTTGTTGTGCCCTCCACTTTTGCTTGTGGCACACTGTTCTCCCTTAACTTGTTAGCAAAAGTTTTGTACTCTGATTTGGTATGCTTTTTTGGGAGACAAGCCAGAGAGGAAATCTTTGATTTATTTGATTCTCTCTCTTTCTCTATCTTATTTACTCTAACTACACTGTGAATTACATCCCCTCCTCCCACCAGCACTGCTAGGAAACCTGTACTGTCTTTTTCCAAAAACTTATACACAGAGATTTGCAGAAGTCACCATTCTTTTGCTGAATGGAGAGATTCTGTCTGAAACAGGGATTGTATGTATCAGCCAGTCTCCAGGTCAGGCTAATGTTACCTTTATAACAAGAATGTGGGGAGAGGGAGAGGATTTGCCATATTAGTGGAGAAAGGCCCTTCCCACACATGCTTTTTGTTACTTGAAAGTCACTTTTATATTGGAATGCCTGGTTGTTTTCTCCCCCTGGATTAAGTTATTTCGTGACAATGATGTCCCACTCTCTACATAAAAGAGTATAAATGATGGAGGCAGGAATTCTGCCTTTGCTAGACTGTTATATTTTTAAAGTATGTAAACTTTGCAAAGAGTCTCATGTGGATGCTCTGTTTGCCCCCCTAAAATTTTTGCTCCAAGGCATCTTTCTGTGCGATGGAAGTAAAAATCCTTAGTCACTTTCTTAGAGGATGATGGAAAGAGAAGCACAGCCCCTATGCCTGAGTAATCAAAGAGCTTCTAGCTTGTAAAAGACATGCATACCTCAGGTTCTGTATGGTGTTATTTGTCACTGTTACCTCTGAATAGGCAGGCAGTGTGTTTTGGGGAATGGTTTGTCGGAGGGGGCAGAAACTGTGCAGAAGAGAGAACTATAAATTCTCTCAGAATTTGTTGTTGAGTTTCCTGTGCTACTCTGAAATCATTCTTCTTCTGCTGTATCTGAATACAAATATTGGCAACCCTCATGGCGATTAGCCATGAAGACTGTCCTGAGAACATAATACAGTGGCCTTTAATTTGCCTTCTGTTGTAACAGTGGGACAGGATGAGAAAAGGGTCGGTGCGACAGTGTCTACACCTGCTGAAATTCTTTTTCCCAGGATGAGGGCTATTCGACTCAAAACTCCAGCCCTGTAGCTTGTGCGCTACCCCTGGGTTGGCACTCTCCTTTCCCACTTCACAATCGCCAAAACGTTGAGCTGTGGAAGGTTTGAATGTGGTAGCGTTTCAAAAGTAAATTTCTGGAGTTAGTTGGCAAGTTGGTAAGCAAAGTCCAAATTCCTTGGAAATAAGACCTAGGATCATCTTATGCGTTTATTTGAATAAAAGGCAAAACATAGTCCATAAGGCAAAATACTATTATAAAAAGCAAAGCATTGGAATAGCTAAGAATATCACCAGGTTCAGCGTAACCAAAATGAAATTGTCCCATTTCTGGGTAAAATCTAAAATAGCTCTCACTAGCTATCTATTTCATAGCACGCAAAGTCTATCAATACTTAATATCTAGAAATTAAGAAACATGATAGTTTCTAAGTATTGTACAGCTTCTCCAAGCTAGAAATATTTCTAAGAGTCATCTCAGGGGAAATGACTAAGTCCCAGACTTGAGGTTTTTCTTCAAAGTGTTGCTGCTGGGGGTGTGTGGGGGGGAATAAGTCCAGCCGTGTCCCTCTGACTTAGAGATAAGAGTGGCCCTGACGGCCACATTCCTTTAAAGTCCCATCCTCTGCTTCTCCTGGCAATGGTTCTTCCCGAACTTCAAAGGCTCCCACAGCACTTCCAAAAGTCATCTGTAACTCAGCTTTGACAGCCCTTTTTATTTAATTTAAAATTTAATTTAATTTTCAAATTTATATCCTGCCCAATCAGGCAAACCCGACTCAGGGTGGCTTACATAGTTATAAAAGCATACATACAGTAAATACAATATAAACAATAAATTAAACAGTATACAGTAACAAACAATACACAGTGGATACAAAGCAATAAAATAGCATCATGCAATATCAGTTAACACACAGAGAAATAGTCCCATCACAACCTCATTAAGCCTCCTAACCATAACTATGGACAAGTTTTGAAGAAGGCAGCGGCTATAGAAAGCCCATAGCAGTCCATAGCAGACGGGTCTCCCTGCTCCTAACACTGGATGAGGACGCGGTCCGGTGGTGGCGATGGTGAGTCCTGCCACCCTCCACTGGAACAGTCTTTTAAAGCCAGCAGCTGGTGCTGTCCGAGCGCTCCTAGCCGATGGGCCTCCCTGCTCCTTTATCCCCAAAAGGTACCTCATCTCTCCCCTTAGAAATGGCAAGTGTCCTTGGGATTAGATTGTTATCTCAGGGTTACCAATCCTCTACCTTTAAGGACAGATTTTTTATCAGTTATAAGATTTCTTATCAAGATGGGCCAAATCTTGGCAAGAAGCCTAGGGATTATTGCCAAAGAGCCCAGGGATTATTTTCCTCCCCCCTCTCTTTTTGGGTGGATTAACTCTGGAGTTCAAAGTGTATGAACCTGTACTGAGGTATCGCTGGGTAAATTCTTCCCTTGATGATTTCAAATGTCACTAGAGGTGCTCATCTAATGATTCTCTATGGAGAATTCTAAATACAAAGCAAGTCAATGCAAGTTCTGTTTCTTCACAGCTTAAATGGATTGATTAAAGTAAATCCTTCTAACACACCTGTAATCTATTTACATGGCTATTTCATTCAAATTTCTTTACACCTTCCATATCGCAGCATGACATCCGGACCACTGATCCAGCTTTGCAAGTCACTTTCTGGTCCTGAGCCCTTTTGGCATGCAAAGTCCTCATCAGTCCCAGGCCAGTATTGATGAAGCTGCTGCCCTCCATCAAGATGGATTGAATCCACTTGGGGACCATCACCCTTCCCTATGGACTTTGGCACCCAAGGCCATTAGTCCTTAGGGTATTAGCTTATTTAACTGCCACCTGACACTCGGTGTTGAGTCGCTGGCAGTAGTGTCTACTCTGTTACCATAGCAGGATATAACAGGCTGAAGTCATTACTGGCCAGACAGGCTGAAGTCATTACCTCACCCACTGCAGACTCAGCTCTTCAGGCTTGTTCATTTTGCATTGCCTTTTGTGTGAATTACAGTGGATCATCATTTATTATTTTGTCCTGCTAGGTGGATTTCTCCCTCTCTTTTGCTGTCTTTTACTCACAGTCTTAATGTTTATGTGCCTCAGTCTCTCCTATGGGATGCTAAGGATTGAAAAAGCTGCTTTACTTCTGGTTACTTCAGCCCTTTGTTCTGGGGCACACTGGAAGAATCTCCTCGAAGATTGTGGTAATTTTGAACCACAGTCAGGCATGCCCTGGTAACAACAACCTTGTGTTGCCAGCTAATCTTTCTCACCCTAGGTCAGGTGAAAGGAACTGCATAATGAACTCACCAAAAGGTGCCTTCATTTTGGCAGTTTCACATCTGACCTAGAAAAAGAAGAAGAAGAAGAAGAAGAAGAAGAAGAAGAAGAAGAAGAAGAAGAAGAAGAAGAAGAAGAAGAAGAAGAAGAAGAAGAAGAAGAAGAAGAAGAAGAAGAAGAAGAAGAAGAAGAATTTTTTTTAGAAGGAAATTTTTTATTGATAAAATTCTTACTACAGTACCATCTGTCGAGGTGAACTGCATAAACTTGTCATCACTTTCAAAAATTTAGCTCAGTAAACATAATTACATATATAGTGATTGTGGAAGGAAATATACAGTATATACAATACCAAAAGAACAATAATATTTACAATTATACTGTCATTTACATGAAACTTAACTTTTAATATTCTAAGTTATTCCCGAAGAAGAAGAAGAAGAAGAAGAAGAAAAAGAAAAAGAAAAAGAAAAAGAAAAAAAGAAAAAGAAAAAGAAGAAGAAGCAGCCCTTTACTCTATCAAGCAGTGGGCACCAGCCACTTGTGAGGACTGTTCCTATTTTTCAGATAAAGAACTGGAAAAGAAAATTATGGCACATTCAAGAGCTCTCAGCCACTTCTTTGCTGGAGTTTGGGTTTTAACCTACCGGTAGGTGTATCCAGACCAGTATTCTCAGAGCCTGTCCCAAAATGAAAAATCTTGAAGATTAGGCCTCAATACTTATGGTCACATTTTAATGAGAAATGAATGGTAGCCCTGCTGGCCTGGTGAATAATTATTAAAGTGAACCTTAACCTTATACTTTAAAATTTATTGAATTGTATTCTCCATGAAAGTTATTCCCCTTTGCATTGTTTTATAGTTGACCAGAATATGAATGTTAGTGGAACTCTTTTGAGTCACAGTGAAAGTCACGCTAAAATGTTTAGTTGTCAATGACTTTATTTGACAGATTACTAAATGAACAGCAAAAAGGGGGAGTGCCAGTCAAAGTAGTTATTTCCCTTTTATTTCCTGACAGAGAAAAGGCAGGCAACAAAGGAGACAGTTGTAATTCATGGCACTTCTGCTCTGTACCAGTGTTTTGATATATGGCTTTATTAGAAACAGTAGTAAAATCATAGCAATATAGGCATAATGAAATGTGAGCATGTCTTGGGGGAGAAACAGCATGTCAAAACCTGAGCATCTTCCCAGTCACACATAAATAATGAAAAACAGCAAGCTCAAGTTAATAATCCAGCAATAATTTGAAGCAATTGGCAAGAAGTAAAACTTCACTGCCAGTGGGACTGAAATTTTTCTTGGAACTCACTTAGCTTATGTGCTGTTTTATTGGGATCTTTTCTTAACTACTGTTACTTCTGCACCTTCTCCTCTCTTTCCCAGTTGCTGCCTTTTCTATCTTTCTGTAGCCTAAATTCAGTTGTAAGTCCCAACGAGAGTAGACCCACTGAATTAATGGAGCATGTGAAAATGTGGACTTAATGACACCATCTGTTCCCTTTCTCAGTGGGATTAATAAATGGATTCAACTGTGTATATTTTGCAAAGTTTATCTAGATCAGAGTTTAAACTAAAAATTCCCCAAACCCCTAACCAGCATGACCGATGGCTTGGACAGAGTATTCTGGAGGGCTGAATCCAAAAGAGTAACTTTTCCTTTTCCCTTCTTTTATGTCATTTGGATACAGCTGATACAACTTTTTGACCCTGGAAAATGCTCTGCAGGATTATATAGCAATACTGCAACTATGCCAGTGATTGGAGCAGCAGCAATGCCTATCTTCAGTGTTGTAGGGAGAAGGGAGATGCAAACTTCCACCACTTGGCCAGTGAACCACCCCAGTCTATTAATTTTACAGGACTTGTTCATACATCAGACTTGTGACACTGGATGCTCTTACTCTTTGCCTACCATGTAGGGACTGCACACCTTCAAGTTATAGTTCAATTCATTCAATCCCCTCAACTTCACAGATGGAAATTATTTATTTATGTATTCACATTTATAACCTGCCCTTTTGGTGCAAGCAACACACAATTAAGTCAAGAATACAATTTTGATGAGAGAAAAGAACATTCAAGAACCATAATTCAGAATTTGCCCCCCTCTCCCCATAGCCTCCCAGAGGGTAGAGGCTACATCACCAGACCTACCTTCTGCAGATGCTTCATGGTAACCATAAAACACAGAGTAATTGAGAGTAATTGTCCATTCTCCTAGCAGAAACACAGGCAACCTACAAAGACAGAAAACTCTTCCATAGGAATTTTCTTCCACCTCTTCAAATAAGTTTCAGCCATTGGCAAGGATTAAAACTTCACAAGGGACTGAAACTTATTTTGAAACTCACTCAATTTATGTTCCATTCATGTTATTATGATCTACTGCTGTTTCTGCACCTTCTCCAATTACTGCTTTTTATATCTTTCTTCCGGATTAGTGAAATGGATCATTAGAGGAATGGAATGACATCATATTGCTATGTAGCCATGAGATCTGGCTGCCTTATGACATCACAGAGGGGAAAGAATCAATCTTAATGAAGACAAGTACTTTCTAAAAGGAGTAATGAAAAGAGGGGTGTAGGATATTTGGTTTGTTTTTTGTTTGTTTGTTTGACAATATTGAAGACATTCGTCACAAATTATACGTTGTGGTGGCTCAGTTTTAAAATAATATGACAACAAAGACTCCCTTGAGATAATTAATCAGAAGCATTTAATAGGGAGAAAATCCATATATTTCATTCCCCCCCCCCTCAAAAATAATTGCTTATATCTCAGACTTTCTTAGTCTGTATCTCTCTCTCTCTTTTTTTTTTAAGGATATGAATGGAAAGACTCTCTTGGTTTTTTGATCTGGTTGTTAGCCAGCTGTGAGATATTATATATGCAAACTAAATGCTGTGTCTCTGTGCAGAAGCATTTATTTGGCAACAGTTTTAAAGAGCTGCTCAGGATGACGACTTGAGCAAGGTGAAAGCAGCCTGCTGAGTTGCTAGAGATACTTCCCTACATGCCAGGGCACCCTGTGGTTAATGCCAAATGTGAGTCTCTGGACCAGGCACCTGAGTGGCATCCAGCATAAAGCAAATGAGGAAAGGCCCTTTTAAGTTCTCTTTGGAATATAAACAGGATGGACTAAGCTAAGTGAGAGACAGTTGCTGGTGGCTGTTGATACCATTTTTGATTTAGGGAAACATACCACTAATGTTTCTGTGTCCCCTGCCCCCTTTTTGGCTCAAATTCCTGATCTTACCCTTATTTTTCCAGTGAGCTCTTCAAACCCATTAATTTCAGCACAGTTACCTGAGGGTTTTTTTTTTTAAGAATGGGAGAAAGGTGAGGCTGTGGTTAACACTCCTGAAAGTTTTTCAGGAAATTGGATTTTCTTGGGTAACGTGTAAGAATTCTCCAATGAATGTCATGTTATTGAATTTAATAGGGCTGCAGCTGATGCTGAACTATGGGGGTTTGTAAATCTGGCTGGTTTATGGGCTGGTGTTCCACTTTTTTTTCTTCCCTCCCCTCTCCATTTTAATTGGCATTCTGAAAGTTAGAAATGGCATATAAAGCTGGCTTCATTTTCTTTACATAAAAATCTTCCACATTATAACAAAGTGGATTTGTTTGAATAAAAATATTTATTCCATGGGAGACAAATCTCTTCAGAGTAATTAGATGACGGCTGGAATTAAGCGCGGATTAAAACTCAGAAGACCAAGTGATTCTTTGTTCCATCTATTTATCTACACTTCTTTCAGCATCTGGTGGTATGTCAATCAGGGTCTGATGATGTGAGGATTACTTGGTTGTAGCAGTAGGACCGAAAGCCCTGCAGTCTCACTGAGTGGTATAGGACAAGGAGAACACTGTAATCCTGTGCATGTTGCTGAATTCCAGATTCCATAGGCTTTTGCCTGGATGAGAGTGATGCATAGAAAAAGCAGAGATAGGAAATTTAGTGGAATAGTCTGCAAGGTAATTGTCAGTAAGCTTTTAAACAACCAATTACAGCATATTGATGTTGAAGGGAAACCAAATATTTGGACAGTTAGCTCTGCTTTTACAACACAATGCAATACTGATCAGCACAAAGAAACACTTCATACAACACATATTCATTCCCACCTTATGTTACCAGTGTCAATTGTGGACACTTACAACAAAACATAAACAAAGTTGGTAACCCAATGAGGTAAAAGAGGAAGCAAAGAAGATGTTGAAGGGGGCCTTTTATGTAGACAGAAGGAGATATAAAATAAGCTAGAATTGACTTTAAATTTTACATTAAAATATGCATTAAAACCTTACCTGAAGGAAAGTGAAGAACCCACCTGCAGTTTTGCTCCCTGTTCTCAAGCTTGCTTCTGTTCTGAGCTTTAGAAAAAGGAAATAGCCATATCAGTTTTTGAAAACTTGGTTTCTAAAAGTACCTTGGGCTCTTCCAGCCCATTTTATGTCCACAATAACTTCACTTGGACCCAAAGCTTGTTGGGTGGCCATTGGCCAGTCACACTCATAGTCCACCCCAGTTTATAAGGTTGCAATAAGAATAAATTTCTGAGGAAGAACATCCTGCATGCTGTCCTGAACTCAGTTAAGGTAAGGTGGAATATAAATACAGTAAATTCAAATAAACTAAGCAAATTTGAAACAGACTCATATGGCCATACACAACACATCTCAGAATTTTAGTTTTAACTTCAATAAAACCAAAAACATTCTTGTATATGTAGAATTGCACTCTAATGTAATTCAGTTTATTTGTATAGATGAGTAGTTATTACACAAAATTGTAGCACAAAAAGTGTTACACAAAGTATGGAAACATTTTTTAAATTAATGTTCTTAAAACTCTCCTTTTCAAATGTTTCATTCTTCCCCCAAAAAAACAACAACAATAACAACAACACAGCTTTCCATAAAATATCCTGAAGTCCTTCAGATTTTATAGATACAAATAAATATTTGGGGGTTTCATGCCTCTTTTATTATTCATTGCTGCCACTGTTATTACACTGCCAAAGCCTCTCTTTCCTGCACCCTTTGTTCTGTGGCTTACACTAATGCTAATGAATAATATAATTAATGCATATACATAAACAAGAATGTCAAGTCAAAAACTTTTGTTTTAAGAAGACAGTTAATTAAATTGCCCAGTCTCTGCTTAGTTAGAGAAATACATGGAATAAGTTAGTACTTTGTTAATTACTCTGCATTGACCAATAATTTAATATATTGCTACCTAAATTGTTATTTTTTTTAAAAAAAAAAAGTTACATCTGTTTGTCCTGGAGTAACCTCTATCAAGTATTACTTTACCATTCAAACCTCCATGATATAATAAATTGTTCTTTTACCTCCTTTTTGTATTTAATATTTCATTTATACTAAATTTCAAACTTTGATAGTTCCCTTTCCCATCAGGTGAGTGTGGGAATGTATTGCTTAGAGATTTTATCTGTCACTCAACAGTCCAATTTTGCATTCTTGACACCTTCACTAGTTTTGGAAATTGCTTTCCATGATAGTCCTGGCTGTCTTCTGTATAAGGAATGGGGTGGAAGAATACCATTTTTCTTTTGCTTCAGGCAACAAATACTTTGGGCTGTCCAATATTTTAGGCAGAGCTCAGACTCCACAAATACAGAAAACTGAGTAGGTTGGCGATGGAGATATTTCTTTGTACTAAGTAAACAATCATGACAGAGAACATACTATGCAGCCCATTCTGCCATGAAATGTAGCATTTAACAGAAAAGGCATTTGGTTTTTTTTTAAAAAGCAACTGCAACATCAGTAAACTAAACTAAGAGAAAGGGGAGGACCTTAAAGATGTTGAGGAGGAGCAAAGAGGAAGTGGGAGGTGAGTGAGGAAGAGGAAGTGAGGATGTGAGTGTGGGTGGTGAGGCCAACACAATAAATTACCATTTGCTTAGCACAATAGCTGTATACCTACTCAGAGCCAACACTGGTGTTGAATTGATCTTAGGGAGTGACAATCTCTTTGTTTCAGTTTCTATCGATTTCTTATTTTTACAGTCTTAAATTTGTTTCATCCCAAATGTTGATAATTGTTCTTAAGGTTGCATGAAAATATGAGCACCTTTTGTTTCTGCATTTCTGCAAATATATACAGATTGATGTGAAACTTAGGCTAATTATTACAAGGATTTTCCCTAGTTGAATGCATTTTTGAAATTAACTTTCACTACTACATGCATTATTGTGTGCATTTCTGAATAGAGAACTCTCTTAGAAAATCCAGAGGCACATAAATTGCAAACACTTGCTGAGCTTTTGTTTACATATTGGTTAAATTGTGCAAAAATAAATGTTTTCATTACAATGTTGACTAAACATTCGTTTCTTCCATCTCTAGTACAAGTCCACTTGTGGCTCTCACTTAGAGGCACTGCCAGAGTGAAACAAATAATAGTGGAATTTGAGCATGATTCACTCATAGAGCCAATTCTGCTGCAACATAGTGCCTCTGTCTGTCTATCTGAATGTAATAAGTAAATGTACTGTTCTAATCGCCATTGTATCATCTTGCAGACAAGAATGTGAAACTAACCTCAAAGTATTTCTTCAATTTGAGAAATGAAGGGGTTAACATACAATGTTTTATCTGGGAAATAAGAATCATCTGAATGTGTTAACCCTGACAGAATATATATTACCTGCATGGATATAGGTCTACATGGGTGCATTCATACATGTATGTTTCTCATCTTTTGGCCCCCAAAAGTTCTTGGACTTCAGTTCCCAAAAGTCCTGATCAGCAGGTGTTCTGACTTAAGCTTCTGGTAATTGGAGTCCAAGAACACTTGGAGGCTCAGGTTTGAGAAAACCTGGTCTAGGCCATTTCCATTCCATCTTTCTAAAGAAATAATCAAGAAGTTAACAATATAAGGACTTTTTTAAAGTCTGTAAGTTAACAGAAAATTGATAGCCAAACATTTTCAGGATTGAGAGGAAAAAAATAAGGATACAAAGAAGGGAGGAGAGTGGGATACCAATAAAACACCTGATATATTATGGTAAAGACCATCTCCAGGAAAACTAGAATATAGTTTTCTCTAAAGGATAGATGTTGCATTAATAGAAAACTATATGCTGCACCTTTGAATATTTTTTCTGAAACATATGGAGCAAATAAATATCTGAAATCATATTGGCCAATTGGTTATATTTCCATGGCATGAGGGTTTTTTTAGCTGTTGCCACTGGCAGGAGAAGACACATTGGAGTGAATGAGCAGTAGCATTAGCTCACACCAGCCTACACCAGAAGAGTCCATGTAGACGTGCCCTAAGGTTGTTAAACTGTTTTTCAGATAAATAGCCTGCTACTTTTTAAAGACTGACTTTTATAAGTATGGTAGAATCTTAGCTTTAGTGAAAGTTTTCCCCTATGCAAATAGCCAAAAATATATAAATAAATACATAAAAATCCCTTGATCTGAATCAAATTCTTCGATGGGGGATAAAGTGTCCTGTTTCCCCCATTCTAAACTGCCAATCTAATTTGGCCTCCCAGGCTGATATTTGAGCTATGGTGGAAGGATGATGGCATCAAAGCCAATTCCTGGATCTCAGGTATAGGTGGGAACACACTGGAATGACGTGCCCCACTGTTTGGACCACAGGCCCCTAATAATTCTGTGTTATTGCGGTATAGCAGTATATATCAATAGGCCTCATATTCTGTGTTCATAGCAAAATTCTTAGCCCTTTAAACTGAGCACAGCCACATAGCTCCAAGAAAAAACAGTATTGGAAGCCTTAGTTTCAGAAAGGCTGTGTTATGAAAGATACAAGGATGAATCCATAATACTAGAGGGATAAAGAAAGGAAATGCTAAATATTTCGGGGGGGGGGGTAGTGTGCTCAGCAGGAGACACATATATCTTCCAGTTACAAATACATTAAAAAAATGCCTTAGCCTAGCAAATTTATTTGATGGCTAGTGCATAGGAGATGTTGGACATTCCAGTTTCCTGCACATCATGAAGGGATCTCACACAAATATGAAGGACTGGCAAATTTGCAAAACCTTGACAATGAAGCATTCTTTCTGCAATGGTATGTCAATAGTTAAACACATTTACATGGCTGAATTCTTCTGTCTTGCCTGCTTAGTTCTTGTGCTACAACAGACACCAAAATGAAACATTTTACAGTACTTAAAAGAGTAGCAACACTAGATGGCTTGTATCCATATGCATTCATCTACCAGACTCTTATTATATTCCCATGGAAGGTCAGCGCACATAGACAAATGTTTGGCTGGCAAAAGCTGCTGCTAAATATCTCAAGAAATGCTTACAGTATAATCTTCTTGACTAGCTTAATATCAAAAGAAGTTAATGGAATTTCACCCAGTTAAAATTGGAGTGCAAGAGTTCGTTCAGGCATATTTAAACATGTCTATTCATTTAAACCCTATAAACTATACAGCTAGTGCTGGGCATTAATTACACATCTTGTACTTTACTCTGGTTCATTCTGTGAGAATATAATGTGGCTCATCAGCAATTCTATTTATCTTGAGTTAGGAATAGTAAAGAACCAAATTAAAAGAGTTGAAATAAATTAAAAGAAGAGGAAAAAAAGGAATGTATTCTAGGATTCTGCCTCTTTTGTTCAATATGCCCTCCATCTTTCCTCATCTTCTTCTAAGTAGGTTATGCATCATAGCACAAAGGAAGGGGAACAGGATGAAGACTCTGTTTGCATTCAAGGTAGGACACTTCCTGTCCTTGTTCGTTTCCCCTGATAATAAGAAGTGCCAGAAAACAATCCCATAGGAGTTTGGCAAGAAGCAAACCTCATGCCTAACATCAGCAAGGGGAAGTTTGAAACAGTTGAAGTGCAAATATAAAACAATTGGGAACTGTTCCCAGTTGACAAGATTTGGGCAGGAGAGTAATTACAAAGCCAGTTACCTCTTTAAGAAGCAGGTAGTCATATGATTAATTTAATAAGAAAATTAACTGAAGGCCTTTTAGGGCATTTGGAAGTCTCATTTCTTCCATAAACCTCTCTCCTCCCAACCATACACAGAAAAAACATTGCAGAAGTTCCTTTGTGTTCTGTCTAAGAGCCAAACTATACACATTTCCACATAGCTAATGTTGTTGGAAGCTGAAATTCACTCCCAGAGACACAAGTCAGGGTTCAACTATATATTTGTGGGGAAGGCAAATGGATCTGCTTTCAAATCACATCCTGAAAATCAAGTTTCTGTAGGCAAATTCATTTTAGCCAACTAAGTAGAATGAAACAGAGAGAAAGGAAGAAACTGGCACTCAGCCTTGTTTGCAGCTTGTTAAGAAACCTCTGCTATGGCCATCCAGATTAACAATTGTCTCCTCGCTCTCTGTTAACCCCTCACTCTCCCACCTAATGCAGTGGCACCATGTCTTGAAGAAAGAAAGAGACTAAAAGAGGGAAGTGAAGCAGAAAACAAGCAATTTAAAGGAAAATAGTGACATAGTTTGTAATGCAGCTGCCTGAAAGGAGAAAAAGAACCCCAGCTTTACAGAGGCGTGGCCTTGACCCAGTGGAAGGGTAACGAGGCAGCAGCAGGGGAGATAAGTAAGAGGGGTAAGGGTGGCTGTAAAAGGCTACAGAGGATAAGCAAAAGTTCCCCAGTGATCCTGTCCCATATGACAGACTGAGTTCCAAACAGTGCAGTTTTCACTGTTTGGCCTCTCTCCCATCACAACATTTTTTTCCAAAGAAAAAGTTTTAAAGTGTATTGTCCACCTTGTACACCCAAACACAGTCTCATCAGTCAATATTTGGTGATGGCAGATGCTTTCTTCATCTGCACAAGCAAACATACCTGCCGAGCTGATGTGAATATATTCACTGTCAATAATGCAGAAGACCTACTGGTGGAGGGGGGAAACAGATGGAGTGGACTCCAAGCTGATTTGCATTGACTTTTATGTCAATGGCAAATAATTTGTATTTGACTGTCCAAATCCCAAATCAATTCACACATTATTTGCCAACACGGTCACCCCCTCCTGTCATACCTGCAAACAAAGCATACTTGCAAACAAAACCCAATGGCCAATTCTGAAAGAAAATAGCCTTATTTGCAAACTATGTGACAGGTGGAAAGTATGTACAATTAGACGTCTTTTAGCATTTAAATAATTCCTTTTTAAGTGATGAAATGCATATAAGGTATACTTTGCCCCCAAATCCAAAACAAAGCTAAAGCAAGGCTAAAGTAAAGTAAGCATCTATGTACTCCATGTAAAAAATTCTTTGTACACTACTTCAACAATAAAGCATTTTTAAGCATTGTGAATTCTCCACACATAACCAGTCCCTCATCTTGCAGGGACATGACCACTGAATGTCTGGGGGGCATTTTTCATGATCAGTGTAGTCAAATCTATTTCTTCTGATGCCACTGAAAGTGACAAGTTGCTTTTAAACCATGATAAGAGCAAACTTTTTTTCCTCATCGAACAGAATTGCTAGGATAAGTCTGTATAGACACCTGACTTGATTCACTGAAGTAAGCAGCAAGTATTTCTCAGTTGTAATTGTCTATTTCTTGTTTTGCTAGGAGAATATTTTTTACCTTTGAACTTCTGAGTTGGTTATACCTGTATCCTGCCTCTGCCCGTATCTACAGAGCTTATCAGTATTTCAGCTTCCTAATTACCCTGCGGTGGTGATTATAAACTGGTGGGTGCCATGATCTGGCTAACTGAGTACTATCGGGTATTTTTCACTCTAGTTACCAATCTTGATGTGAGATACTGTATGTGTTTGGGGGAAATGAGCAGGCATAAATGCGACTCATTAAAATTCTACTCTGGTGGG
The DNA here is from genome assembly GCA_030440675.1 of Furcifer pardalis. Taxonomy (NCBI): domain Eukaryota; kingdom Metazoa; phylum Chordata; class Lepidosauria; order Squamata; family Chamaeleonidae; genus Furcifer; species Furcifer pardalis. Next base: position 190,163,264 of record CP126890.1, on the reverse strand, counting down.
CTTGCTTCTCCTTCTACAAACTCTAGAAAAAAAGGAAACTAAGATTGTTCTCTAAAATTAATTGCAGATCACAGCATGAGAGTTAGCCTTCACTTCAAAAACAAGTGATGCTTTGATTGTTAAAGAAATCAGTAGTGGATGAGGTATGTTAAACTAGCTACAATAGTTCTAATTTCAAGCAGCCCTTATGAGACTAAAACATGCAAAAAGAGGTAGTTTCATAGCTAGGACTGTGAGGGAATAGGAAATAATTTCCCTTATCAAAATGCCATACCCAGTCACTGATGGCCAATCACCAAACCAAAGCAAGCTGATTTGCCTTTTTAAAGTAAAACAGTGAAGCTGCAAAAGGACATTACTAGATAATCACATATCCTTTACTACTCAAGTCAGTTCAACTACTAATAGCAAAGCCGGTTTTCTCACACTGTGGCTCTTTCGAGATGCAGAATTCACAACAAAGGTAACAAAAGAAAAAAATTCACAATATCATCTTTATTTTATATAATGTACATACATAAGATACATAAACAATATAAGCTATAGTCCTACAATCTCGATAAGATTTACTTATGAGAAAATAAATCTAAGTGGGTAACTACATTAACAAATAATGCAAGAAGTGCTCTAAGATTGGAATGGTCAGGCTTGTACCCTTTTGGAAACAAATACATTTGCATGGATTCAGTCTGCTTTCCTCCTCCTTACCTCATCACCGCTGCTCCTGCTGCCGCCGCCACTGCCGCTGCCGTCACCCCCCCCCCCGGCAGTAGTAGTAGCAGCAGTAGTAGTGCTTGCTGTTCAAACTACAAACAAGGCTTTTAATACCAGCCTCCACTAACTCTTGTGCAAGCAACTGTCTTCCCATATGTGACTCCACAGCAGAACAATTTGTATTGTTTACTACTGTATCTTATCCTAAGATTGCTCAATATGAAATTCCAGCTCAGCACATAATAGTATCAATACTATGGCAGAGATCGGTTTTCCTGTGTTTGTTGAATGGGGGGTGAGATCAGATGCAGACTGCTGTTTTTACCAACTCACACTTAAGGAACAAAGCCTTGCTCAACATCTTGCCATGAACTTTTGGGACTCTCCTTGATAATTTTCCTGCCCTATACGTAAGAAATTGGCAAATGCCTGAAGACGTGGTCTTGACTCATGAAAGCACACATAAAGTTTCATATATATATTTTTAGTGATCCAACAAAGTGACATGTAACAACAATACATCTTTCTCCTGCATTTGTGCTGTGTAAGGATCACATGGCTGTCTTTGTTTGTTTAAGATATGCAGGTGACACTATTTTAGTGACAGAAAGCAGCATTGACTTGAAATAGCTTTGGGTGGAAGTGAAAAAAGAAAGTGCCAACCCAGGGCTGCAGTTGAACTCTGAGAAGACATAAATCATGACTTCAGAAGAACAATACAATTTTAATGCTGACAATGGAGAAATTAAAATAAGATTTTCTATACCTTGGTTCAATCATCATTCTAAACAGAGGCTGGATCCAAGATATCAGAACAAGGCTGAGACCCGGAAGGGCAACAATGAAAGAATCTGAAAAGATCATCAAATGTAAGCATGGGTCACTGGAGACCAAGATCTCCCACACTATTACATGTCTGATTATTGTGGATGGGTATGAAATCCAGCTGAGGGTGTGTGTTTGTGATGGTTTGCTTGAAATAAGGTGCAGGAGGAGAGCTTTGCAGGTGTTCTGGACTTCTTGGATCCTAGAGCAAATCAAGCTTAAACTATCTCTGGAAATAAAAATGAAAAAATTGAGGCTGCCATATTTTGGGAACATTATAAGATGGCAGGATTCTCTGGAAAAGAAGATAATGCTAGGAGAGCTGGAAGGCAGCCAGAAAAGTAGAAGACCAAACATAAGATGGATTGACTTCCTAAAGGAACCTACAGCTTTATGTTTACAATAGGTGAGCAGGGCTGTTGAAGACAGGACATTTTGGAGAGTCCTCATTCATAATGTTGTCATAAATCGGGGTATCTTGATGTACCAATAACAACAAAGCCTCAAACTTGTTAAGTTTTCCTATCTACTTCTTCTTCCGTGTCTAGGCCAGATGTGAAACTGCCAAAATTGACACACCTTTTGGTGAGTTCATTCTGCAGTTCTTTTCACTTGATGTAGTGTGAGAAAGATTAGCTGGCAACAAAAGGTTGCTGTTACCAGGGTACACCCAATTGTGGTTCAAAAATACTAAAATCTTTGATGAGGCTCTTTCTGTGTTCCCCTTCCTATCTACTAACAACTAGTGTACAGATGAAAGAGCAAAACTGGAGAAATTTTTTCTTTTCTTTTCTTTTTTTTTTGGGGGGGGGGGGGAGGACTGTAACTCCCAGAATGCTCTGACCCATCATGGACAGCAGCTCTGCTAGGTCAGGGACTCTGGGATTTGTAGTCCAAAAAACCAGTTGTCCCAAACTTCATGAAAGGACCAGTGTGAGTCAGTCATTTTAGTTTTATAGTTGCAGTCTAATAACATCACCAAAATTAATGTTCATTAATAATATAATAATTTCGTGTCAGAAATTATTTTGGGTTGAAAGGATTTTTGCAAAAGAAACGCCACTCAGGGGATGACCAAATGAGGCTTCTTTCATGTCCCCAAGAGCTGTGACAGAAACGGGCACTCAATCCATCATGTAGTACCCAGGTTTCGAACTGCCGGCTTGCCAGCCTTCCAGCTAACAAAGCAAGCTTCTTGGCCACTGAGCCACTGCTGCCCCTTTATTAATAATCAGAAACAAAAAAAAAATGACAGGGGAGTGCTTTCACATTCTGAAAAGAGCTAAATCTAGAATAAGGAAATAGGTAAGCCTGCTGAATTTAAATCAGAAACAAATGTTTGTTTTACCTGAACCTCCAGAGACCAGCATTGCCACTAAGTAGTAATATATCTGGCATTTCATACTGGCTATTTATTCAGCACAACAGGGAGGCAAAGGCATTGTTTAGACCTGAAAGCACCCAGGTTTGACAGCTTTAACACCGTGAAGAACTCCTGTTTTTGTTTAAAAAAAAATCCACAGCAAAATAAATATAAGCACACTTTCTTTCTTTGTGGCAAATAATTTCAGGATGCTGTCCTGGCTAAAGAGGCACAATGTTCCTGCTTCAGCCATCCAGAGGTAGAAAGAAGGAAGAGGCTAAAGGGAAGCTGGAGAGAGGCCCCTACTCATTGAAGGAGCTCATGGTTGCTATGGCGAGGTCTAAGGGGTGGCGAACCTCTATGCATTCTGAGGGATAAACTACCACCTAGGAAGTATATCAAGAGACTGTGGTGGCTCATGCAGTTAAGACACTAAACTTGACAACTGGAAGGTCAGCAGTTTGAGACCAGAGTATTGCAAGATGGAATGAGCTCCCGTATCTGTCCCAGCTCCTGCCAACCTACCAGTTTGAAAGCAAGACATTGCAAGTAGATAAATAGGTACCACTTTAGTTGGAAGGCAAACAGCGTTCCATGCACTCTGGTGTCAAGGCGTGCCTGCCACATGTTTTCACTTCACACTGATTTGCAGCTTCTTGCTCTGCAGCAGGAAGTTAGAACAGAATTGCTTTAATTTAATTTTTAATTTAAATTTAATTTAATTTAATTTTCATACTTATATGCCACCTAATCAGGAAACCCAACTCAGGGTGGCTTACAAATATTAAACAATGTACCCAGTAACTACACAATAAATACACAGTAAATGATACAGTGACATGTAACAACAATACATTCAACAACAATATAACAATGCACAACTTCCTCCTTTCTTTCTTTTTTTTCCCTTTTTCTGGCCAGCAAGCCTAGCATAAACCAGCAAGATTGGAAAGAGGAAGAATTGAATGGAATGGAATTAGAAGAGAACAGTGGAAAAAGCAGGCCTAGGCCAACATATGAAGAGGAGAGCATTCAAATGGCAGCTGCTTTTCCACTGCCCTGCCTCTCTCACTGTTGATGGATCCAGCTGGAATAGCTTGTAATACGATGGCTACAACAAACTCTCCATAAAGCCAAGCAATCACACTGCCTTAATCAATGCAAATAGAACCACAGCATTAAAAAAATTGAAACCCCAGTGATGAAGGGGAAATTATTATGAGAAGGAAGTGTTTAGGTTGATTTGCATTGGCTATCACATCGTCTGATCATCAGGAAAAAAATGAATTAAACTATACTAATCCCACAATATTTCCCTCATTATGTGTCAGTACAGTTGTCCCCAGAAAGAGAAATGACCATGGAGGATGAAGAAGACTAGTCTCCATCTCACCAAATCTCACCATTTTAGACAAACACAAAACACCTGGACACTCTACTCTCTAAGTTCTGATATCACTAAGAACTTGACAAGATCCAACCCTAAGTGTGTAAATTCCATGTTAATGATTGTGAGGCTGCCCACCCCAAGCAAGGTCCAGCAATCATCCTTCCTCCATCCATTAGTCAAGACACATCCTGCTATTCCTGGAATGTGGTTCCCTGTCAGTCGTGAGGGTCAACAACTGTGTCTACTGCCTCTCTTCAGTTTGGTTCCCAGAGGGCTCCTTGTGTCTCTGCTCTTATCGGTGCTTTCTCTCACACCTCTCTTCTCTCCCCCACCCCAATATCATGGTTTCAGGGGAACATTCAGGGACAGATGGTTTTCTTTCTTGGCTGCCAGCACACACAACTGCATGAAGATCACTGTTCAAGGATCCTCTTTATGAATATGGTCTCCTGGAGGGAGAGGCTCCTCCTGCTCCACCTTTCACTGGCTCTTCTGGGACATCTCCCCAGTCCTCTTCCTCCATCTCTCCCTCCTTCTCCCAGACCTCAGGAGGAATGTCCTTGATATGCATGTCACTATCTATTCCTTCATGTCTTGTCTCCTTCATTCTCCAGTGTCCTCCTTATAGCCTCCACTTCTCAGGCACCTTCTTTCCTGACTAGGGGTAACCTTCCCTTGCTCCCTTCCTATCTTGTGTGTCATTCTTTAATGCCTTGGCCTTCATTCACTCCTTTTGGAGTTCCAGGTCTTGCCAGCCTGGTTCCTTGGGCATGCCATAGACCTGTACAGTCTTCCTGAAGTCTATGGGTAAAGTGATGGTGCAGAACTCTAACACCTCTGGTTTTGTGAGAAACAGCCCACCAATCAAGGCACCCTCACCCTCAGTCACCACACCTTACACTGTTATACTTGGGCTCTAAAGTTCTACCTAACTGTATCCTATAATAGTGATCAAGCAGTACATGTGCTTACAAAATGAAGGCTACTTTATTAGTTACAGGCAGATGCACAGTGAGGAATTTTATATCACTGTTATTGAAGAGTAGATCTATACTAGACACTTCAGTACCCTTCCCTGCACTTGTAAATTGTCTCTCACCTTTCCTTTACCAACTTCCCTCCTCAAATCTCAGTTCCTTATCTGCCTGCTTATTAATCCTTGCTAATGCCAAAGAGCACCTCCTTCCCTAATTTTCTCAGCCAATTTCCATCTGTATGCAAATGCATGCTCACTTCCAGACATACAGTCCTGTCAGTCACTTCACACTTCTCTGGAACAACATGCTATTCAAATTCTCTTACACACTTATACTTATGTTACACTACAGCGTTCATGTCTGGTTTCCATTGCCTCTGTGGGCAAACAGAAAATGGATTAACTGGGCCATTGGTCTCCAGTTCCTCCTCCTCCTCCTTAAACCCCATCAGGTGTCAAGGGAGATGCAAAGTTCTTGCTCTAGCACTTCTAGCTGCCTCCAGTGGTGTTATTTGGTTTTTCTTGTAATATTTATCTGGTGTTATCTCTCCACCTTCCTCTGGGTCTGCCTCCTGGTCTTTGTCCTTCTCCTCTTTCCACATACGCCTTGTAAGATATGAAATTCCACCAGATCAAATGCATGACTTTTGTGCAGAAAGCTGTGGCAATAGGAGCCAGAAGCAACATCAACCTTCCCCCCCCCCCAGATAAAGTTTCCAAACTGTCTCCAAAGGCAGTCCCAGATAGAACAATATAACAATAATACAAATAGGAATTATGTCCTCATCTGTATCATTATGACAAAGGATGATCTGTTTGTTTTTCTGATGCAATTTTGTTTTCTCTTCATGTCATTGTCTCCTCCTGATGACTCAGATAGTGACAGCAATCAGATATAATTAACCTAGAATTGTGCATTATTGAGTTACTGCTTTGCAATGGCTCCAAAGGAGCTGTTAGAGAGGATCTCATATTGTAAATACATAATTATGGACTTGTTAAAGCAGGCATTTATTCAGTAGTCTATGCCGGCTCCTTCAAGTCTACCCTGCAAGCAAATCTATATTTAATGTAACATTGATTAGCAATTGAAAGGCATTAGGATGCAAATAATGAAATGTATCATAAACAATTGGATGCAAGAAACATTCTGTGTGGTTATTTGAGTGCTTTGAGATAACCTCTTAGCTAATAAACCTGTCTTTTTCTCCAGGTTTGCTTGTATTTAGAAATGACTTCTCTGATTAATTTCCTTTAATTGGCAATAAAACATATTGTACTGTAAGCTGGAAACACAGTGTAGCCAGGAGTGGATCTTTAAAAGCAGACTTATGGAGACAAGGCGAAGACAGGTCATGACCAAGGAAATGCTTCTAGTCCTTACATCATTGTGGCTATGGTTTTTGTCCACCAAGGTCAGGAAAGCTAAGCCCTTTCTTTACCTCTTGTGTCATTCTTATTTGAAATCATTTTTAAATGACTGGGATGGTGCTTTGCACTTTTGTTTCCCTGTTGGACAACATGCAGGGAAATCTATTCCTATTAATTCATCAGTCTGTCCAATTTATGTCTTAACCTTTCTAAAGGGTTGTGGAGGGGCAGAATGGCTGATACAAAACACCAGCTTATATCAGTTAAAGTTCATTTTGTTTGATTGTGTTCTATCCATGTCTACTGAAATGCCAGGTTGAATAAAAGTTTAAGTAGTGCAATGCCAAATAAAATGGCAGTAACTATTTGTGGAAAATATTCTAGACTTAGCCTCTAACAGCCTGACTACAGGGGGGTGGGTGGGAAATACTTTATTTTTGTGGGGCTGATACACATTTTTTCCTGTTGATCACATGATGGAATGGGAAATGTGAATCAGTCCAGAACCCTATATCCTCAAATCAGTAGTTTTTCCTCCCCGTCAGAGACACTTCCACTTTTTAAAAAGTGGAATCCTTCCACTTCAATGCAAAGTGCGTGATTGTTGTCCCATTTTTCACTCGGTGGCATAATTGTTTGTGGGTGTAAGAAAGAATTTAAGAAGTGTTGGTAAAACATGAGGGGGTAACCAACTGGATTCAGCAAAGTGTGGATATTTCCCCTGTTCAATTCCATGAGCAAAGCAGGGCATTTGCACAATAGATGGCTTTGTCTTAGAAACACCCACCATCATCCTGTAATAACAACCTCAGCACAGCTTACAAAAAAAGGACACTTTCCTGGAACTCTAGAAAGTTGTTATCAGTCAGCATAGCAAGGCCTAGAAAGATCTATGGTCTTGATGTAAGATAAAGTCACTTATTTAATATTGAGGAGCAGAATGGTTCTCAGTGAATGTCTTCTCATCTCTGTGGTTTCAAAGAGGTTGTTCACAGTCACCTTTCAAGTTTGTGATGTGCTAGTGCAAGGCACTTTAAGGCTTTCTTCGTATTTATCAGGAGGAGGCCAATGAAATTTTCAGTTCATTTCAGTGTTATGGTATTTCATACAAATACATGAATTTTTCATTTTGGGAATGATAATTAAAAAGTAAATAAATTGTGGGCAAAACTAAATCTAACAGATTCATCGGTCCATACCCAGGGCATCAAGCAGTTTACACTAAGAAGTCTCTATTTGAATCTCATTGAATTCAACAATTTTTGTGGGTCTGAATTGTGGCAACCACAGCCCTCTCCATGCTGGGAACAGCCACACCTACTAAATTTGGCCAGCACAGATGTAGGCGATGGTGGTGACCCTTGCATTAGTTTGTTGTTGTTTTTTAAAAAAATACAAATTTCTTCATAACTCGAATGAAACTAAAAGAGCTGAATTAAAAGACAGCAAAATCAATATATTTTTCAATCCTTAATTGTAATGCACAGAGACAATGTATTTCAAATGATTCCTCTCCTTAGGGTTTTCCCCACTTGTTTGTTTGTTTTTAAGACTATTTTCAGCTGAGGTCTAGATTTGTTCCCATGTAGTCTTTGCATGTCTTATGAGTAGAGTCACATCTGCTTGCAGCTAATCTGCAGCAAATACACTTTCTTCAGTTTGTTGCAAATGTCTAGTTCCAGCCCTGATTCTATATTGGCGTTTTCTGCTATTTTTACTCTGGCTTCTTTATTTTAAAATGTGGTTTCTTGTTTTAAAAAAATTGAAAAGCCATTCTTAAACTTGGTTTTCCCATAGAAAGCCAAGGTAGACATGTTCAATAATTAATAAATAATATAGTCAACATTGTAATTGACATGACCAACTATAATCATCATTTGGATTGCACATATATCAAGAGCTCTTTACCTTTTATTAGCAAACAAGCCACAATATGTCTGTGGTCTAGACATATCCTTTGCTTTTTGTTGCATCCAGATTAGATGATTGTACCTCTACTACAGTCTCTACCTAGAAACCCCTGGAAATGTTACCATACATCAGAATTGACTTGATGGCATGCAATTGGTATTATATTGCAAAATGATCAATCAATCTTTATTGCAGTCCAAGACCAGCATAGATTAACAGAAGTTAAAATAGGGATACTTAAAATATGTCAGGAGACAAAAGTTAAAATGAGGGCACTTAAAAAGGAGCATTTCTGCTCAGAGTTAAGGTGTAGTAAAATTAGTGCATATATCAATGTTGCAAGATGGTTTTAATTTAAATCACAGTTTAAACAACAATTTAAATCACTAGTATATGGTATATTTAAATAATTATTTTCTACAAAAAGACTCATAAAGCTCAAAAGGTTTCACTGTTAAATTTATTTATTGCTTCTCCCTCCTCACACTTAGCTTATTCTGCAGATCTATTTCTAATTTTGATAATCTTCTATTAGTTAATTTTTATATGTAGCTCTCAAGATGTAAGGAGTTGATGCTGTGTACAAAGATTTGCAGAGGAACAATGGGATTAAGGTTTTTTCTCGTCTGTTAATTTATAACAGTTTTGCTGTGAAGTGGTATGTACAAATACAAATTCAGTTTTGAGCACAGTAAAACCAAACATATGTGATGATATCTTCTAGCTAGAAAAATTGCCCAATCAGCATACAGAAACCTCTGGAAGAACTAGATTTTGTGAATGGATTAATGGAATTCGATTGCAAAGAAAAGAAAAGAAACATTACATAAATATACAGATTCATACTACATGATTAAAAAATAATCCTTATTTCATGATGAATAACCTTTGGACTATAATGTATCTTAAATAGAAAACTATCTTTGGATAAATTTTTTTCCATCAAGAAGCATTTTATTTTAAAAGAATCCAGTTCAAATTTTAAAAATCCAATTATTATTTTAAAAACTAAACTATTGATTTTTATTCATTCTGTTATAGTACAGCAGTTGAGCTGAAGTCACAGCCTACAGCTATATGAACTTGTGAGGACCTTCACAATGGTCCTGAAGAGCATGTGGCATTGCCAATGGCAAGATTTGAAGGGTTATAAGAAGGGAGAAGGTTGAATTAGTTCATCTCCTGCTGCCTCAAAAACAGTACATGCATCTAAAATAGCAAACTGCCTGCCAAAGAGTGGCCCATGCTTTCTGGCTCCCTGTGACAGGATAGTTATTCTCCACCACATAGAGACCTCATATTTCCATTACTCTCCCTCAGCAAATATAGAGAAACTGCCCTACACATATAGCCACTGTTCTCCTCTGCCCCCCACTCAGCAAATATACATAAAGTGTCCTTTTCCATCACATACTGACCTTCTCCCAGCAGTACTTGCCACCTCCAAGAGAAATAAGAGGCAATGGTGTTGCTGGGAAGGGATTTGATTACAGCATTGTTCAGCACAAAAATGCCTCAGCATGACACAACACTCTCTTTTAAGCAGCACTCCCTGAATACCAAGGCTAAAGTTAGTTTGAGGAATAATAGCATCAGGAAATTGGAAAACTATACATAGGAAGCTCAACCACTTAAACTTCATACATCAGCTTTGACCCTGAGTGTCTCTGCAGCAGAGTATGGAGCACATCCGCACACATGAAACAAGTTGATATTGCTGTTAATGAAACCCTGTATATATTGACAGGATGCCTCAAACCTATACCAGTTGATAAAATATACCCTCTTGTTGGTATCACTCCACCTAAAATTAGGAGAGAAATAGTAGCAGATATCAAGAGAACTAAACAAGAGAATGACCCTTGACATCCTCTGAATGGATATGTTCCTCAACTCCACCAGCTCAGATCCAGGAAGAGCTCTATGGCAAGAAAAAACATTCTTGAGGGTACGTGGGACTTCTATATTTCAAGAAGCTCCCCAGAACTCCCACAGCGTCCAGTTAGAGAACTGGGCTGCATTCCCAGCTAAAGAAACCTTAGCTGCTCATCCTGGACCCATTCAAAACCCATGAATGCCAGGGGATCAAAAGAAATTATTTAGGGAGATAAGTGGTAGTGAATTCGAGGGGGGTGTTTGCAATATTACCCCTCACCCAATAAAGAGTCTTTTTGAAGCAAAACATTGTTTATTGTTTTATAAGCATAGTCCATAAAAGTGTAGATAAATTTCTGGTAGCATAAAAATCAGTCCAGCAAACAAGGCATAGTCCTAAGTAATCATTTTGAATAAATCCAATTAACCCAGAGTATCCTGCTCCTTCGATAATCCCAACAGAATTCTCCCCCTTTTCTCAAAATGGAGTTTCTATCATCAGCTTAATTTGCATATTACCAATCAAGAGTTCTTCCTTGCTCTTCTTGGAGAACTTTCCCATAACAAAATATTGTTTATGCACCTGCTGGCAACACAGCATCGTGGAGACATAACAAAGCTTCTGCTAGGGCTAAGAGATAGAGAATGGAATTTTACTGTACTTGAAAACAACCAGTCTATTAGACACAGAGAGAAGAAATGATTTTTGGAGGCTTTTAAGAATCCAAAGTTCCTCCATCTTTTGGCACGTTTAGGAAATTGAGTCTTCCCATGACACGCAAGATCAAAATCAAATTAGAAGATGGAGAAAGGAGCTCACTGGGCAAAGAATAACATTAAAGGAGGATGTGGCTAAAGAACTCGACCTCCCCTATGTCACTTGGAGGACATAGGTTGATGGTCAGAGTCCCTAAATGTAAGACCAATATGCTCAAGTGGGGGCTGCTGGTGGACAACAACACCCTGTGTGAATGTGGAGAGATACAGAATCCAGCTCATTTGCTAGTCTGTCAATTGCTACTGCAAACACGTACCTATGAGGATTTAATTTTGGCCAATGACAAAGCCAAGACAGTGGTTTCATTTTGGCAGTTTGATCTGGACATGGATTAAAATGAAGTGGATTTGCTTTCAGAAATGGCCTCCATGACCACCTCAGGAACATCACAGAACTCTCTCTGCCTGCTGGAGAGGGGGAATGAGGGCCAGCTGTGTGGACCAGCTAGCTCAGCCATAAAGACCTTGCTGCTACTGCTATTGCTGCCTCCATGACCACCTCAGGAACATCACAGAACTCTCTCTGCCTGCTGGAGAGGGGGAATGAGGGCCAACTGTGTGGACCAGCTAGCTCAGCCATAAAGACCTTGCTGCTACTGCTATTGCTGCCTCCATGACCACCTCAGGAACATCACAGAACTCTCTCTGCCTGCTGGAGAGGGGGAATGAGGGCCAGCGGTGTGGACCAGCTAGCTCAGCCATAAAGACCTTGCTGCTACTGCTATTGCTGCCTCCATGACCACCTCAGGAACATCACAGAACTCTCTCTGCCTGCTGGAGAGGGGGAATGAGGGCCAGCTGTGTGGACCAGCTAGCTCAGCCATAAAGACCTTGCTGCTACTGCTATTGCTGCCTCCATGACCACCTCAGGAACATCACAGAACTCTCTCTGCCTGCTGGGGAGGGGGAATGAGGGCCAGCTGTGTGGACCAGCTAGCTCAGCCATAAAGACCTTGCTGTCTCTCTTGACTGTATTGTATTTTTACACTGTATTTTATTGTATTGTTTTTTTCTTTTATGTAAAATTTATTGTGTTATCTGTGCTGCATCTGTTGTTATATTTTTATATTATGCTGTATTTGTGTTTGAGATTGTGATACTGTATATGTTTGTGTTATGTGAGCCCCTCTGAGTTGCCTCAGTGAGGTGAGTAGAGGGGCATATAAATCTAATTTAAAAAAAGAAAAAAAAGAAAAAAGAAATGTGATATATTTCTTTTCCATCACTGACAGTTCCCAGGAGGTCCTCACTGTCAAGGTTTAGTGGAGGGGCACAGATGGAATTAAACCCTACATTTGCCATTATCCTTTGGTTCTGAGGACTACCATGGAAAGGGCATTAATTAAGCTGGTTGTGAAGAATGCCAGCCCCAGGCATCCTCTTGTTTCTTGAGGTGGCCTGTGGTTCTGGGGATGGTTCAGAAAGTGTACAAAGGCCATTCATTGGACATATCTCCAGGGATACACATTGGGGAACAGTGGCCCTGTTCCTTGCTTTGGTTGGGAAGGTAGGAAAAGGAATTCTAATTGCATTCGACTGATCGTGAGTGCAGAGCTTCACACAATTAGAAATCCTGCCTCATCCAGATTTCTCATCATGCAGAAGTGTGTACACAATCAGAATTCTTTCAGGAGTCAAATACAGTTAGAATCCCTCTTCAGACCTTATTTAACAAGAAAAGGAAGAGGTAGGTGCAGAAGTGGCATGCAGGAGTATGTCTCTGTCACTTCCTCTTAACAAATACAGTTTAAAATGTCTAGAAACATTGTATCTATAGGACGTCCCTCCCATTACATGGTATGCAAGACTACAAAACATAACAGTATTGTCTGTTTAATCTAATAGGTGTTGCAGAGTTACTACTGAAAGCATTGTAGGTTGTGTTGCTGGTTTGATCCTCAATAGATCTTGCACAATCACCACAATTTATCCATTCTGTTTGCAATTACTATGTTAAAAAGGGATGTGCCCTTTGTTGTATGCCTGTTCTAATTGTTCCATTCTCTTCATTAACATTAATTAGTAAATTCATCTGTCAGGCTCTCACATATAGGACAGCTTCAGTTAGGGTTGGGTGGGTAGGAAATTTAATTAACCTATCAGCAAATTGAAATTTCACTAGATGTCCTTGCTTTCTCTCTTCCCATTTTTGAACATATATTTTCTACAACAAATGGTTTTTTTAAAATATGTTAGTTTTATTTGACTTATGTTTTTCCCAGAATGAAAAGGGAAGCTTTGTCTCTCAACTTCATACTTTCTGAACACCTTTTCAACTACCCTGGCAGTGTGGTAGCAGAAGTGGAATTTGAAGTTACAGTAAAGCTGCCAATACATGTAGATGTAGAAAACCCTGATATTTATGGCTTAAGAACAAAGGGTATCATTATGTGAGAATTCAATTCAGCAAGGCTAATCTCAAATGCAATTAATGCTCACATTCTTTATGTGTCCCTATGGTGGTGTGTTTGCCCAAGGAATTTATTGGAAGTGATACATTTAATTAAACTCCTTGAAACACTTGGGCAATGATATATTATTTGGTCTATAAAGCACCATTTATGGAAACTGAGTGGTAAGATATTTAAGATATTTTTCTCCCGTCCATCCATGAGAACATTTCAGAGATGAGTGGGATGGCAAACAAAGGTCTATCAGAACGACTATGTGTAGGAAAAAAAGCTGCATAAACTGCAAATGTGTTTGCATTCATAGATATACTTAACACATAACGTTCACATACCACACTCATGCACACAAGTATACCCCATTTAGGCATTAGTGTAACTGGCACATCAAGTACAAAAGTGGATGAGAGATACACCAAAGTAGCACTGCTCCCTGAGTTTCATGCTCAGTGCTATCAAGGTTCTGAATCATACAGAAGTCTCTAGACACACAGTTGTACTTGTGAAGCCCTCTTTCTTTGCAGATGCCTGTAGATGGAACTGAGCAGGACTGCTCAGAATGGTCATTCCCACTCTTCTGCTGTTTGACCAAACAAAGCTATAGCTAAGAAATTTTTGGAATAGTAGCCGTGTTAGTCTGTGGTACAGGCATATCAGAAAACAAAACAAAATAAACAAAATAAAATAAAAAACACTGTAGCACTTTAAAGACTAACTGTTATATTTTTATTGTTAGCTTTCATGGATCAAGTCCACTTCTTCAGACAAAGAGTGAAACTTACAGGCATGGTTTTTATACACCAAATTCAGGGGGTCATAGGGAGAAGGGTGTGGTCAACCAAGATGACAGACAAGCAAGCACAACAATACAGTTTCACAGAGCCATTAGCAACAACAGATTATTCAAATTAGCTCTAAATGACTCCCCTTCAATTTCAAGGTTGCTGAGAAAGCCCATTCTGGTCTCTGATCAACCTTTGACCTCCATGTCAGAAAACAAACAAAAACACTGTACCTGGTTACTTTCTGTTTTGCTAAAGAGAATTGGCAGGAAGGTTGTGATATAATATATAAAATCATATAGCAATCTGTGTATCAAATTTGATAATGTCCCAGAAACCCTTCGCTAATATTTAGTCCCCTGCGATGGGTGTCTAACAGATGAATATATTTGATTTCTGCTGTCTCCCTTTCAATCCTAGTTTTGTAATTTCTCTGTTCCAGAATTGTAACTTTCAGGTCTTGGATAGATTGTCCATTTAGATTGGAATGGTTTGAGACAGGTTATTCTGTGTTGACATTCCGGATATCTGATTTGTGTCCATTATTTCTTTTGCATAAAGATTGTCCTGTTTGTCCTACATAAAGCATGGATGGACATTTTTGGCAAGAGATGGCATAAATCACATTGGCAGAAGCACAAGTAAAACTGCCTTTAATGTTGTGTGTGGTTCCGTTGGGTCCAGTAATGATGTTTCCAGAGCGAATGTGGGGGCATAGTTGACATCTGGTTTTGCAGCAGGGTCTAGTTCCCATATCTGCTCCACTTCTGTGTTGTCTGTTGTGTGTCAATAGTTTTTTGAGATTGGGGGGTTGTCTATAAGTGAGCAGGGGTCTGTCACCAAGTGTTTTGGAAAGTGAAGCACTCTTGTCCAAGATGGTTTGCAGATCCCTCATTATGTGTGTGAGGGGTTTAAGTTGAGAGCTGAAGGTGACAACCAATGGTTTGTGATTGCTTTCCCTTCTGGGACTCTTTTGTAGTAGATCACTCCTGGGTATTTGTCTAGCCCGGTTGATTTGTTCTTTAAACATATTGGATGGGTGTTGTAGTTTGAGAAATGCATTTTGTAGGTCCTTGAACTTGGCATCCCTGTCATGTGGGTCTGAGCATATGCAATTGTACCTGAGGGCTTGACTGAAGACAATGGATTTTGTTGTGTGTTCTGGATGGAAGCTGAAGGCATGCAGGTAGGTAAGATCACAAACCCACAGACAGATGTACCTCCTTGACACATGCACAGTTTGAAGAATGAAATGATGTCACATGACTGTCCTGGTTTGGTGGGAGAGAATTATGACAATCCTAACCCAATGTTCATTTTACAAAGTCACTCTTCTTTAAGAAAGCTGCTTCTGTGTAGGAACTATTTAAGATATAATTTTTAAACAACAGAGAGCTCCACTAGTATACTGGAACTTTTCTCCTTTTGAGCCTCTGTTTGTTTATTTGAGCACTCATATAAAACTTCTAACACAGGGATTCTCAACCTGTGGCCCATGAGCCAGATGCGGACTACAACACCATTTCATGTGGTCTTCCACTGCCTCCACCACACCAGGAAGTGCCATGTGGTGAAGGAAGGGCAAAATGGCTAAACGGCCCCCAAAGCTTTCCAAGGGAGCATGATCCAGCCCCCGGCTTTAAAAGATTGAGAACTCCTTCTCTAACACATCAACGCCAAACAAGATGTGCCATAGTGATAAACTCTACCTTCTTGAACAAAGTGATTATAAAAATAAACCATGGTTTCAGGAGTGACAGAAAAGGTACAGAAAGTCACAGTATCGGTCACTGTCCTAAATGAAACAAGAAAAACATGATATCGATGGCACGAACAATTCTGATAAGATCTGCACTGAACATGATGCACTGAGAAGGACAAGTGCTCCATCTGAAAGATATCTAAATCTAAGCTTCCAGATCTTGCCTCTAAGTTGAATTTTGAGCCCATTTGAACTTCAACATGCAGTTCATTTTCCTTATCTGTTCTTTTCTTGTTCTTGTACATTGACAGTTTTTAGAAAAGAGGTATTATTTTAAAAAAAAATCTGCAGAGCCCCTTGTTCTTATAATATTAAATAATGATTATGATGTAGAGGAAGCATCCATATGTAAAGTCAAATATAGATTATTTTGTTTACAACAGTAAAAGGCAAATTCATTGTAAACCCTTGAGAGTACTCAAATTCTAAAAAATGTTGATTTTTCTTCATACTGCTACAAGACTACCAGGTTTTCTTTACAGCCAAGCCTAAATTATCCAGTGTATAATAAGAATGCAAGACATTTTCAACTTTGCTAACGTCTCCCAATACTTAATTTTTAAAAAGAAGAAAACTAAAGAAGAGTGACAAAAGAGACAATAACAAATGAGGATTTATGTGCTAGTTGCAACCCAACATGGATCCATATATCTTTCTCCATGTAGGTGTCCTAGCACTTCATCAATCCCAAAAGCTGCATTGACAGGAGGGTTATAAGGTATCCAGCAGCACTATTAGTTATACTGTCGGCTCATCATGCTGGAATGTTTAATACAGGATATGAAGACAATATCTTTGAGTTCCCAAGAGGCAAAGCAAAATGTTTCTAGACTATGTTGCCTTTGTGCTGTCTCAGTTTTTGTTTCCATGAAATAAAATAGTTGTTTTAAACACACTCAGTTATAGCAAACTTTTTAAATAGAGGTAGGTACTCTGTTCCCGAGAAGATAAAATCCATTTAATAAAAAGTAAACTAATAATCTTCCTTTCTTATTCCACAAAAGTGGAAAGATGGACTGCACCACCAACATCTGTTGTCATTTCACATACATACACGTGCATGGACACACACCCAGGTAAAGAAGAAATAGCTGGAGATGCCCATTTGGACTTCTAGAGCAGAGGTTAACCTCAAATGATGTCAATGTCAGCAGTAGGTATCTCCAATTAAGAGTGTATTGCAGTAGCCCACAAGACCAGTTTGAGGCCATAGTTCCACCCTCCAGTATGCTGGGGTTTGTAATTTGATGAGGAGCTCAGAACTTTCTGCTAGAAAGCTCTGACACCTTCCCCTGAACTATAGAAAATAATAATAATAATTTTAAATTGATTACCAAACTGTAAATGCCAGGATTTCATAGGAAGCTACCTCAGCAATTAAAATGATATCAAACTTCTATAACTGTATAGTGCAGATTCAATCCAGTTCTCAATTTGTCTCCTCCTGCGTCCCTAGCAATGGCTTTGCAATGGAATGCTAGTTAATGTTTTGCGTCAAATTGAACTGAAGAATAGCT
The DNA here is from genome assembly GCA_030440675.1 of Furcifer pardalis. NCBI lineage: Eukaryota > Metazoa > Chordata > Lepidosauria > Squamata > Chamaeleonidae > Furcifer > Furcifer pardalis. The sequence goes on along the minus strand of CP126890.1, from coordinate 190,145,593 downwards.
GCTGATGTCATTGCTTCAGTAGGTTTCTGTGTTGTTCTATAGAATTGACAGTAGATTGAAAGTGTAGACTGTACCACTCTTTCTAGCCAGAGGCCCAACTGCCAGGCATGATCAGCCTCTACTGATAGTAAATGGGGCAATGCATTTATTAGAGTAATGCTGCTCTGTTTCTTACACACACAAAAATGCATTCCTCATGTTTGTGAAAAAGATAAGGAGCCATGCTAATTCAAGCCCTGTTTGGTTGAAGTACATGAATCAAATGTGAAGAAGGAAGAAAACAGTTAGAAAAGTGCACTGTCCCAAATAATGGGGTCCTAAATGCCATTTGTATCCGTCTCTCTTTTTCCAGGGCCAGTTTCAAATTAAGTATCCTAGCTGGAATCTTTTAGGTTTGTATGACAAGATCCCCAAAGTATACCATTATGGTTGTCTAACCAGCCAGGCAAAAGCTTTGGGAAGGCTGTCTTCAAATGTTCCCAGCATTACTGTCTTTTCCAGAGAATCTGTCTTCTCACGATGTGCCCAAAATAGGACTGCTTCCATTTTGACTTTTTGCCTCCAGAGATAGTTTAGGTATAATTTGTTTATCTTTCTCATGCTCCAGGATATCTGTAAAGCTCTCCTCCTGCATCACATATCAACTTAATCAATCAGTTTCCTAGTAGCTTTCTTCCCTATCCAGCTTTCAGACTTATACATAATAATCAGGTATACAACAGTGTGGATGATTTTGGGCTTGGGCTCCATTGACACATTCTTACACTTGATTATAATTTCTAGTCCATGCATTACTGCCATTTTTAACTTTCTTGTAACCTTCAGCCTTCTTGTAATTTGTTGGTTATGGTTTCCATTTAAATTGATGATTCAGTTGAATCTGTAACAGTTTCGGTGTCTTCCTTGTCAACATTAAAGTTGTGCAGTTCTTCTACAGTCATGATTTTTGTCTTCTTAATGTTCAACTTCAGTCCTGGCTTTGGCACATTCTTCTTTCACTTTCACTGGAAGTCATTTTAGGTACAGTATTGCTGTTTTCTGCCAGTAAGATGGTGTCATCTGCCTATCTTAAATTATTGATGGTTCTTCCTCCAATCTTTAATCGTCATCTACATCTAGTTTAGATTTCTATATTTTGAACAGACAAAAGATAAAATATACCCTTGTCTGACTCCATTACCTATAAGAAATGATTCTCTCTCTCCATACTCTGTCCTAATGGTAGCTTCTTCTCCACAATACAGCTTACACATCACTTTTTGAACAACATTTGGTTCTGCTTTGTTTCCTCCTTTGTTTTCCTGTCATCTATGGTGAAGATACAGTAATACTTCGGATAACGCTAAGACTTGGTTCCACAAGTCTTGGTGTTATCCGATTTTTAGTATTATCCGATGCATGTTAAAATCCTATGGGATCCATAGAGATACATTGTAACCGCACAGGCTTTAGCGGTTGTTATCCGATGCAATTCTCCCCCCCAGATTGCTTAATGTTATGCGATTTTAGTGTTGTCCGATACTAATGTTATCCGAGGTATTACTGTAATCATGTTTTCCTTTAGTGTGTAGTAAATTTCCTTCAGGATGCTTGCATAAAGGTTTTCTATTTCATCTTATTCAATGTCTGGAATTGGAGCATAGACTTGAATGATGGTTATATTGATGGGTTTTCCTCAAAATGGGATTGATATTACTCAATCAGGCCTTACAATTATAGCCCATAATCACCTGTGTTACATCTTTCCTCAGTCCTAAAGACACTTCCCTGTCTTCTGAGTTGTTAGTTTCCAAAGTAAAACTTCGTAGCTGTACGACTAAAAGTGTCCCATTACACTCAGCTTTGATTCATTGATGCCAAGCACTACAATGTTTATACATTCCATTTTTTGCTTTAGATTTTTCAGTTTATTTTGGTTCATACTTCTCACATTTTATGTTCCATGTTCCAGTTGTATGTGTTGTGCATCATTGGACTTTTCTTTCCTTGTGCACTTCAGCTACCAGACATATTTTTGGCTTTAATCTAATTGCATCATGAGTGACAGCACTATTTGTACTTCTCCTTTGCTCTCCCCCAAGTGCAGTATAAGTATTTTTTTTGACATGAGAGCCTCATCCTCCAACACTATCTTGTTTCATTTTGGACTGTATCATCATACGGTTTTTGAGGTAAGGAAGATTCAACATTGGTTTACTAATGTCTTCTACTGTGGAGTAATAACAAAAGGTAGCTTGAGTGTCACCACTGTTGTCTGTGAAAGATTTATTTATTTATTTGTTTGTTTGTTTGTTTGTTTGTTTAGATTTATATTGCCACCCACTCGCCGAGGTGACTCAAGGCGGCTTACAGTCAAAACAGCAACACTACAATAAAAATTATAAAATATAACCTCACAAAATACAACCAAACCAGAACACAGACTTACTCCCCTCAGGCTGCTGTTGTGGGCCCAGAGGAGGGGGCAAGGTCCTCAGCCTCCTGCCAGGCCATGGAGTCTTCTTCCTCAGGCTGTTGTTGTGGGCTCAAAGGGGGTGGCGATGTTCTCAGCCACTGCTAGGCCATGGAGTCCTCTTACCAGCATCACCTTCAATTACCACTGCTACCCAGCAGCTACCCTTCAGAATTTTCTTGATCCTCATCACCACTGAAACTATCCATTCTCTTTTGCTGATGTGGCCACTACTCCTGAAGAGGGTGGGAGCATCTTAGTTTGGTGTCTCATCTGTGAGCACTCCACCTTGATTATATGTACTGAGAGTCCAAGCTTATAATAGAGTCTAGCCTACTAACAGCATTGTTCTTGGCTTCTCTGACACACTCAAACTCCTTCAGTATGTTGAGGTGTACATCCAAGAAGGGGAACAACTATGCAAAATAATCTCAGCAACCAATTAGGCTTGAAGTGAAACAACAGGTGTAGCCAATGTACTACTTTAACAAGGAGTTGCAGGACCTCATTGCCTTACTTCTTTTTTTCATGTCTAGGTCAAACTTTAAACTGCCAAAATGAATCCTTATCCTCATTATGACTTACTACTGGATTTCAGCCAATATGAGCATTTTTGTTTTCTCCGTGTGAATAAGTGGTATGCCTGTAGTTATACTACCTCTAATCAGGATAATGGCAAATATTTGTATATAAATCATCTAGTGCATGCTGGGTTTTTTTTTAATTGACTGTCTCTAGTCTAGTCTTGCATAGCATGATATGCAATGTTATCAAGCCATGAAGGGAAGCTATCAAATATTAACTACAGATTGATTTAGCTTACTCAGATGTTACTCTTCATATTGTGCATGAATTATTTATGTTTTGTGGGGGTAGACAGTATCTTAAATTATGGAGGAAGGTGAATGGTAAAGGAGTTCTTAAGGGCAAGGGTGCAATTGTAAGATATTGCAGAATTTCTAGCGGGAACAATTCAAATTCCTTCCTTTGAAAGCTAATGATATTTCTCATTTCGATAACAAGCATTTGCCTGGATTTCCCCAAACAGTACAAACTTGAGAGATTTGCTTACTGAAAGCCACAAACCTAAATTGGCACAGCAATTGCTAATATTTTAGTACTGCCTATGGCTTTCACGGGTGTTTTAGAAATGTTATATTGTTGAACAGACATGCCCTTTTCAGACCAATATGTTTGAAAATGGAAACCTCAAGGCAAATATTAACGTAGACTGGTGTGGGATGGCTCAAACCTTGTGTGAACTCAAACATTGCAGAATTGTGTCAAAGCTAGAACAAGAGTTCCTTTAATGGTGTCATCCAAAAACAAGCATGTGCAATACATTTATTAGAATATTAAAATCTCACAGGCAACCTTACAAATGGCACAGGACTCTTCATCAAGTTGGGCATTTCAGAGCTGGAGAGGGCAGAAAAGGTCACAAAAATGGTAACAGCCAAATGTTGAGGCAGGCCTTCTCATTTAAAGTTTCAAAATGAGACTGGCAGCCTTCCACAATCACCATGAAATAGCGGGTTTCACCCAGTCCAAGGTAGAATTGACTCTTCCTCTCAATATAAAAGGGATGCTGCTGTTTTGTGTGCTACGAACACAAATGTCACAAAACATTATATATATAACAACAATTATTATATAATAAAACTGGTTTATACAACTTGTATACCCTGAGGTCTTTTCATTACAATCCAAGCGGGAAATGCTTGAAGAATTAAAGAAGAATTCAAGTGACTCCTTGAAACCAAATGATAACAAAGTCCAAAATAAACTTATCAATTGAAGCAGGACATCCACAACATAGAGGAATCTGCTCCACATATACAGCCTCTAAACCCCTAAAACAGAATGCAAATGCAAATAATATCTCTTTGTGACTTCACCCCACCAGTGCTTTGCCATGATTATAAACCATGTCAGGGGGCTTTTAAATTTATAAACAAAATACATGGATTAATTTTCATTGGGACTTTATTATACAGGAAGGAAATTTTAACCCTTATCTTTCCTACTATAATCCTAGTGAAAATCTCCCCACCCATAGCTGTTAGTATTTGGGGAAGGGGCTCCCATTCAAATAAATAGGAGCTTCTTTCTAGTACTAATAAGTATGTAGGGGTGGAGAAATGATGGTCAGAACCTGGACTCCCCATAAATGTGCTGCACTCCCAGTGGAAATCAAAGGGTCTCCTACTTAATTTAAGGGTAATGTTTTAAACTTAAAAGCTCAGAACAGGTTACTGTCAGGCCTTCAACCTTACTGCTGAAATCTTAGAAGTCAGGTAAAGATGATGTTGTTCCACTTAAATGTATGTTGTCTGGAATTTTAATAACACAAAACCCAGAAATGTCACTGAGCCTTGTCACATAAGTGGAAGGAGATCATTGTGTAATTCAGCTCACCACTGAGAAGACTTTCTCCTTTATGCCCATCTTCCTTGCTTCAGATTGAGGGTGGCTTTGGAGATGGACCTCTGTGAATGATCCTACAACTACCATGGGGAAATATAGCGACTGGGGATCCTCTAGGTCAGGGTTTCCCAAACTTGGGCCCCCAGGTGTTCTTGAACTTCAATTACCAGAAGCCCACGTCAGCACACCTGCTGATCAGAGCTACTGGGAATTGAAGTTCAACAACATCTGAGGGCACAAGGTTGTGATACCCTGCTCTAGGTATTGAGATCCCAAGCCATACAGGATTTGTTGGTCAAAACCAGCACTTTGAACTGAGCCAGGACACAAGACAAGAACAAAAAAAAACAATACTAGTGTACAGGTGGACACACATGCTACAGAAAGGAAACAGGATGGGAAGAGAAGTGGGGGAAAGCACATCCTGGTGAGATAGGCCATAGGCAATTGTTCACTATCTGTGGAATGTAAAGAAGCATAGAGTGATGGCATGACGATGTAAGCCGCCCAGAGTCGGGTTCTCCCGAGTGGGGCGGGGTAATAAATTCAATAAATAATAATAATAAAATAATAAATAATAATGCTAGGCTCACCTAGTCTCACCCTGTTGCAATTTCTGACCCCCTTTCCACATGTGCATCACCATTTTCTAAACTGAGCTCTCTGCAGTCTCCATTTGACTGAAAACTCCAGAAAATCAGAATATCAGCTGCAATTGTGTTTTGACACTTCTTTAAATTTTATTAAAAATTATTATTATTAAGAAATCACAAAGCAAGCAATCACATGTATATACTGTCCCATAGTGCTTAGTGCACTCTCTGGGTGGGTCACAAGTTAATTAGCATTTTGCCCCCAACATGCTGGGTATTCATTTTACTGACCTCAGAAGGATGGAAGGCTGAGTTGTCCTTGAGCCCTGATCAGGATCAAACTCGCAACCTTCTGCACCACCTATTATCCTAAATTACTGATATTTCTTCTTCCAGTGTTTGCCCCTCCTTCATCTGAATTCAGTTCAACTTTCTATATATGTTCTACATACAGATTGAACGGGTAAGGGGATAAAATGCATCCTTGTCTGAATCTTTACCTATAGGAAACCATTTCGTCTCTCCATATTGTCTTAACGGTATTGTCTTAACGGTATTGTCTTAACGGTATTGTCTTAACGGTAGCATTTTGTCCAGGACATAAGTTATACAACAGAGCCTACTTCTGAGTAAATATGGATAGGATTTGTAAATGAAATGTATGTGGGACAGGAGGATTTCTGATATAACTGAACTTGGGTTGGGCCAAATTACTTAAAGAGATATTTATGGAAGGCTATGCACAGATGAATATTCAGTACTAACAGAATTTGGAAACCAAAATATTGTACAAATTTAATTTAGGCATTGAAGGTCTAATGCTAAAATATCTGTACTGTATTTTGTTCAATTAAAGAGCAGATAGTATAAAGTTTTGTTCTGTGGATAGTATTCCCACATTTTCAAGAGAGAAACAAAGGATTAACTGAAAGCATGTCTGGAGTCAATATATGTAATACCACCAAGAAAAGATGCTTTGACAGTGGGTATGATAGTGAAGATGTATGACTGCTGTCAGATTGCTGTTCCCGTAAAAAGGCTACATAGTATCATACACAGATCTAACCATATTTTATTTATTATATGTGTTTATTATTTTTATGTTTAGCTTCTTTTAAATCTTACATTTTCTGCCCAATAACATTTTGTCTGAAAGAGAAATCTTGCTATCTTTATACTTCAGGTGACCAAACAAAAGGGTAGTCAAGGCAACTGAACAAATGGCAATTTAAAAGTGGAAAACACAATAAATGGATGAATACCATTGGAAATTAGAGCCATGAACTAGAGAAAGTAAGGTGGCTATTTTCAAGCTGTACTTAGTGATATTTTAAACATCTAATGAACTACTTGTTAGTTTCAAGATGTTGACCTTTGCAGTTATGAGACAGATAATGTTTTGATTTCCCCCCCCCCCCTCAGTTTTGACTTTGTTCCTCCTGTTTCACACCCAAAGATGGTTTCTTTCACATACCAACACTCTGCATCTATATCACATTTGGGGTGGAAGAAGCAGGATTCTCTGATCTGGCCATTCGTATGTTAGTATGGAGTGGCGGGCATCAGCCAGTTCACACTGCATTGGGCGTACTGGTAGCAAAAACGTTGTGGCACCTTAAAGACTAACTGCTGTATTTTAATGTGAGCTTTTGTGGATCAAGTGCACTGGCTCTTTGGCTATTAACAGGAATAAGCACTGAATCCTAGAGTTGGATACAACTGGCTTTCGAGCAAGGGCAACCTTTACCTAATAACAGAATATCCCTGACTGGTATTCAAATTTGCTGTGAGGCTTTGGCCCTATTTAGTGGCAAGTAAAGGTCTCCCTTGCTCAAAAGCCAGTCATATCTAACTCTAGGGTATAATGCTCATCTCCATTTACAGCCAAAGAGCCAGTGCTGTCTGTGTTTGCAGACATTTTCATGGCGATGTGGCAGGCATGACTAGATCACATGGCCACCCCCAGCAAGTCACATGTTCACATATTTGGCCCTGCTCACATATTTGGCCCTTCCCACAGAGTTAGCCCAACCCACAGTGTGGTAGTAAAATTTTTGATGTTAATCACTGTATGTATGCATGTATGTATTACATTTCTGCCCACTTTTCCTCTAGAGATTTCAAAGCATTGTATATAGCTGTCCTCCGCACTTTGTCCTCACAACAATGCTGTGAGGTTGGCAGGCGACTGACCCAAGAACACCTGGTGAATTTCATAGCTAAGTGAGAATTTGAAATCTAGATCTCCTGATTTTTCATCCAGGGCTCCAATACAAGACCACAATGGCCATTGTGTCCTCAGTGTCCACACACATACACCGGCCAGCTCCAAACATTTTCTCTGACTCTTACCTTGTATGTTATGCTTTTAATTCACGTACATACCAAATAGTGAACTTCTGTTATTAAGCCATCTTCAAAAATAAAATTAGTAAGTATCAGATGTTCCTGGGGAACGGACCGATCTGGGACAAGTTTGATGAGTGTAAAGCTGGTGTCCCATCCACATATTGCCTTTACATCTGGAAATGGCTCTTGTGAATCTTTTTCTTCCTGCAGTAACTGCTCTTGGATAAAAAAAAGGAATCTCTATATTACAATAACAAGTGTGTGTGTGTGAAGAAAGTGAAAACCTTTTTTCCTTTTCCTTCCTAGCTCTTTTCAGTTGTTGTTGTTTTGGTCTGTAAACAGCTCTAAGGTGCAGCCAGGGGATGCAAACAATTGCTACAAATTAGTGATGGAGAGTGACAACAGCTGAGGGTTGCACGTGAGACCTTGGGATGCATACCAAGGTCTAATGACTATGTACGTTGTAAGGAATTAATGTTTGATTCAACTTCATACTTTTCTAGTTTGAAAAAATTATTCCCCTGGGAGCATGCGTAAGATGGCACTGGGTTAACATCCCTTTTAACTAGCTCATGCTGTATAAACAGGGTTTGAATAGGAAAATATACAAAAAGAAAAAAGAAAAAATATTCCCCTATCTCAGTGGTGGGTTGTCGCTGGTCCGCACTGGTTTGCCCAAACCAGTGGCAACAATCCCGGGTGGTTCTCCGGGGGGGGGGGTTAGTAACCACCTGGTGTTTTTTTTTTAAGTCGTCCAGTTCGATTGCCTCACCGGCAAAAAAAATATTTTGAATTTGGAGTCAGAATGGTTCCCGGGAACTGCGCATGTGTCAAATCTCCATTTGACACATATGCAGTTCTATTTTTTACTGTGCATGTGTCAAATGGAGGTTTGACACATGCGCAGTTCCCAGCAGCCATTTTGGCTGCCGGAAAAGGAAGGGAAGGGCACAGGGAGCGCCTGAAGAAGCGGCAGTGGTGGTGGCCTTTCCACGCCGGGCCACCCCACCCCACCAGGCCACCACACCATTGCGGTGGTTTGCCACAGTGGCGGTTTGCTGCCGTGCCGCCATGCCGCAGCCTCTGCTGGTTCCTGAGTACCAATGGTAAGTGACGGGTTTGTGTTTGGGGTGGGGGTGGGTTGAGGGTGTGTGTGTGTGTTTAATTTTTATTTAATTTTTAATTTTATTTTATTTTTAATTTGGCCTCACTCACAATGTCATGATGTTGGCCCCACCCACAACATCATGACATCATGACGTTAGCTCAGCTCACACTGTGATGACATCATGGTGTGGTAGCGGAAAATTTGACAACCCACCACTGCCCTATCTCCTTAATTTTCATAGAATGTATTTTGCCAGCATGGAAGCATGAGATTCTGTTAAGTTCAAAACCAGTGTATTATGCCTACAGTCCACATTTGTGCATCTACATTTTGTAAATGAATAATTAATTTCTTCCTTTCAGAGGGTTGGCATTTCTTGGAAAACACACGTGTTTCACATTTAGGCACTATCTCAACAAAAACACATGAATTATTGTAACATATACAAGTGTATGTAGCACTTAGCAATTTTACGCTCTAATGTTTCATTTGCCATGCTCAAGTATTACACTGTCTTCAATTTTTTTTTATCTTTTTGTCCACACACATGGAAAACTAATACAGGCTGTATTTATAATTAGGTACAGTATCACTAGTTCTTTCTCTCTTTTAAAGAAATGTTTATTTAATTATATGATTAGGTTCATAATGAAGTTTTTCATGATAAGTAATAAAAAGCCAGCTTAAACCATTTCAGGCAATTAGAGAGTAACATCCCCAAGCATTATTTATCTTACTGCTTTGCTTATCTTCCCTGTATTAGAAAATGCTTACTGTTACACCTTGCTAAATATTTGCAGTCTAAAGGTTTCTTTATTTTAAAAAAGCTCATGGTAATTAAACTGCAACATAGGCATTATGATAATGCATGCTCTTATGTTTTCCAGCCAATGTTTGCTGAATTGGTAGAAGTCAAAAAAGATAAGTTCATAATTACAGAGACAGAGACAGAATATTCCAAGAGAAGCCACCACCTGGAATAGGCCCAGTAGTCATATAGCTAAGGCTTACACATGGTAAACAACCTAATTCCGCATAGTCTTCTTCGGCCAAAATTGCATAGACTAAGTTATTTATCAGCCAATAAATCAGGCAAGGACAAACATTCTTGAGGGTATACAAGAGCAAAACCAAATTAGAAGATGGAGGAAGGAGCGTGCTCGGGAAAAAACATCATTAAAGTGGGACATAGCTGAACATCTCAATCTCCCCTACATCACCTGGAGGACAAAGAATAGGCTGAGGGTTGGAGTCCCTAAATGCAAGACCAACATGTTCAAGTGGGCACTGCTGGTGGACAATAACATATGGTCTGAATGTGGAGAGTCACAGAGTCCGACCCATTTGTTGGTCTGCTGACTGCTGCCAGAGACATGCACCGATGAGGACTTGTGTTTGGGCAATGACAAAGTGAAGAAAGTGGCTTCATTTTGGCAGTCCAGGCAGTGGTGTAGCGGGGGTTTCGGCTGCCCAGGGTGCCTTCTTTAGGGATGTTGATTTTTGGTCTATATTAGCTCTCTACCCTTTCTTTGGTCTCTACACAGCTCTAGTAGATTAATTCTATTGGATCTCTCCCTCATGGACAGATTTATTGGATATTACTGGTTCCTTTTGTGTGTGTGTGTGTGTTTTCTTCTTAGAAAGAAGACAAAGCAGGAATCTGGGTTCTGACAACAGTGCAGTAAAGAAAAAGTAAAAAAGAAGTACAGTAACTGGATGGTTGGATCTGGGATAATTCTCCCAGACCCAATAATCTGTCAGTTAAATATCTGACAATGTTTTTGCTTTAGCATTAGTGTCATACCTTGTGGAAAACTAAAATAGCAGCCAACTAGTATTGATCATTATCTGCTGCCATGTCCTTCTGTTATTATCACCCTTCCAGGGTCAGCCCATAGTTTGGGTGAAGGAAGTGGTTTATCCCAGAGTGGCAGGCTTCCTCAACTCAGTTTCTGGGCCAGTAGTACATTCAGCACCATTGCTCCTGCAACCAGGTAAGCTCGCCTGATGTTAGTAAAGGTAAAGGTTGCCCTTGTTCAAAAGCCAGTCATCTCTGACTCTAGGGTTGAGTGCTCATCTCTGTTTATAGCCAACTGGTTGTGTCTGCAGATGTTTCCATGGACATGTGGCAGACATCGCTAGATTCCAAAGCTCACAGAATACTGCTACCTTTGCAAGCAAATCAGTACCTATTTATCTACTCATAATTTCTTGGTTTCGAACTGCTAGGATGGCAGGAGCTGGGACAGAGATGGGAGCTCACTCCATTGTGCAGCACTTGGGTCTCGAACTGCTGACCTGCCAACTTTCCAGTTATCAAATTCAGCATCTTAACCACTAAGCCACCACAGTCTCAAATCACCACCTGATCTTACTCATGTAGAAACTGTTGTACAGCACAAAGAGAACTCCAAGCACAGGGGCTCTGTGTAGTGTACAGTCTAGAAGTAGGTGAGACCTTTCTGCACCTTTTAGAGATGGGACATCTGGGAATTACTGTTCTAACCAATGTTTACTAACAGGAGGTTGATATGAATTCTCAAACGACTTGATTCACCTCTCTTTTTCAAACAAGGAACTGACCTTTCCACATATGTGCTCGAATCGTGGCATTTCAAGAAGGCAGCAAACATTTAGACAGCTAGATAAAGAGTTTACTGGGACCCTGAAATCTCTGGAGAACTTCAGAGGTTTTAAATGATTTTAAGCTAAACAGATATGTATCAGCCATATGGTGGGTGTAAAGTAATCATTGAACTATGCTGGTTTGGGCAATTTATTAAGTGTTAAATGCTAGGTTTTTTGGAGATAACCTTAATCTTATAAAATGAATCAAGATTCCCTGTAACTAGGGAATTTTATTCATGTCACTGTAAATTCAATTATGAATTTTCTTTTGTACTTCTAGTCTTCTGGTCCTTCTGATTTTTAAGATGTGTGTACTACTACTTCATCCCAAGGGCAATGCCCTAAAAGGCTTAATAACATGGTTACCAATTAATATTAGAAATGCAACTATGTCACTTTAAATATATATACTTGGTCTTCCATATTTTTGTTCTTAGATGAAAAGCTTAATTCTTAAAAATCCAAAATAAATAAATGGAGCATTGCCTTCTACCAACTAACTTAGCCAAAGTAAGAGATGAACAGTTCTTTGGGGACATTGGTGATTGGGTTCAGAGTTATACTGCTTAATTATATGTACTCATTATTTGGCTGTGACGAAACTCTATCTTCTCCCATTTTTATCTCTGATGTGGGATAAGCAAAGTACTCCCCAAGGGCCAAGAAGACAATTAACAAGAAATAATTGCTTTGTGCATTTGTATCACCTGAATATTTAGAGGCAATTCCTACAACACTTAACATACACTGACATCAAGGAATGTGGGTTTGCCATATGGGGATGCTGTAGAGCAGAATCTGTACCACTGCCAAAAAGCTGTCTTGTCAACCCATTCCTTTGGCCTACTTAGATTTTCACTTTTACCTACTTTTTTCCTCAGTGGAGAGTCTGGGCCTGTCTATATTGGCTGTCACAAACCAGCACAGTTTATCTTTTTAAAAGTGGGTTGAGGTTGGGTGGAAGATCAAAATGCTGCTTGCCATGATCCCTGTGCCCTGACAGCACTTTGTGTGTGCTGGAGCAACCCCATCAATGGCAGGACCACTTCCCAAGTGATAGGAAGGTGAGAAGCATCTCTTTTGGCCACAGTCTATTTTATCCTCTCTCCAATGTGCACATATGCTCAGGACAGCATAAAATACAGCAGAGCATTTTAATAAACCCCTCATTGGGTCTCAAAACAGGGTGGGTTGGGGATGAGTTGGAGCTTACTGGCCTGATCCAGCATGCAATATGTGTGCTCATGATCAGATACCCAACCCAGCCCATCCTGGTCCAAAGCCATCCCAAAGAGCAGACTATATGAGGTGTTGACAGCTTCTCTGTTAAGTCACTCAGTGGGCGATTCTTCACTCTGCTTCTCAAGTGCTTTACTTGCAAGTGGTACCATCTTCTTAAGAGCTGTAATGTTTGTTTGTGTGTGTTTGTCCTGGAGGATCTCAGAAAGAGTAAGGGCCAGGAACACAAGGTTTTGTGTGGACGCTACAAAGGTTATAGCTTAAATAACTGGGTGTCTTCATGTCGGTTCCTACATCTTAGATCTCAATTTGCCATACTGGCTGAAGGATTCTTGAGTTGTAAGTCTCTTCCTAAAACTGTCAGAGCAAGAAACAAGAACTTTTGCACAGATACTACTGATTTTTCCAGCTTCAATAAATGGATATGTTAGACCTCAACTGCCCGCACTGTCTGGGGCATTCTGCATGTTGTTGTCAAAATAAATTTTGAGAGTTATAGCTCTATTTGTCTTTAGAGATCCCCAAAACAGTAAGAACTTGGAACATAAAATTGTATGCCAATAGTCTACCAGAGTCTCATCTTCTATAAGTGAATAGGATGCATCTTGACTGTTATGTGTGTTGAGAGATTATGGTAGTCATCTCCAAAGAAACAGAGAAAACTGGAATTTTTCCAGATAGTAAAGATTTCCAAAATTTAAAATCTAGATAGTTTATATTTTGACTGGCTGATAGTACCTGGGAATTGTGTGAGTAGCAGCTTTAATCTGGATTTGATGTCCATCCTGACACAATACAGATTATCTTGAGATCTAACAGTTTTTAAATTTTTAGAAGTAGCTGTATGGACATTTTATTACTTGTTGAGTGGTGAGATTGGGAGGGATAGAGAGAGCCATTATGGGTGGAAGGTTCTAATGATCTCTATATGGACACTGCCCAAATAGTGGCTTGCCACTAATTAGGGTGGGATATGTAGTGAATGAATAAGTAAATAAATAAATGAACACCTAATCCATATGCACCCTTGTTTCATCTTAAATTTGGAAAATAGCATTCTCTGAAGTGTGCATATGAGTCCTAGCCATTCTAACCTTCAGCCTTTAAATCCTTCAAATAGACCATGGAAGGCAGACATATTCATAATTGTGTCTCCACATTGTCTCTCTACTTAATTGTTGACACAGGGTCTATCCATTATGACATCATGGAGGCACACCCTTAGACCTTAGATCTGGGCCCTGAAATCTCAGGCAATGGGATGCCACTCACTTGACAGTCCTAACTGATCAATAAAACAACATTTAAGTGGATGAAAAAGTTTGTGTTGGGTTGGGTTGGAAATTACAAAGAGTTCCCTAGAAATGGAACATGTATTACTCTGCATTCTAGAGAACTACTTGTAATAAATATTGCAACAAACAAACAAACAGATGTACATAGCAGGGTGCCTAAATTTCTTGACACTGAAAACCTACTGTTAAAATAACAAGCTCTAGAATGCCTTAAGGGTGACATGAGGGCAGAGGAAAAAATCAGAAGGAGGAGCACAAGAACATGAGAGAGACTTGCCAAGTGGTGGTGGAACTGAAGATTTTGCCTAAAGCAATGAGGGAAAACTTCACAAGGGATGAAAAAAGGATAGCACAGAAGGAAGAAAAGAGGGAAGGTAATTCTTAGTTTCACCCATTTGTTTTCCAAGATAAAAGAGCAGCCCTGACAATAGTTATTGACAGCTCCAGGTAAAACCTGGAAAACGAATGGATCATGTTGGCTTCCCCTTCATCTGACAGAAAATTAATCCTACTCTGAAATAAAAAGAAGATTAAGTTTATCCATGTCGGTTTTAGCGCCCGTCTCTGTCCCAGCTCCTGCCAACCTAGCAATTCAAAAGCCAGAAATTCCAAGTAGATAAATTAAGGACCACTTCAGTGGGAAAAGATCTTGGAGACATGAAAGGCGCCTCATTCAGGTGTCCCCTGAGCGGATTTTCTCCAGCAAAAATCCTTTCAACCCGGAACAATTTCTGACACAAAATTATTATTACCTGATCTGAACAGAAGTATAAAATAGACTGTAAATCAAGCCACAGCAGTATAGCCACAAACCAACAGAGGAATATTATTTCCTATACTCTGTGGAGGAAATTGCAGTGACTTTTAAGTAAGAAGGTCTCTTTAATTTTGTTTGTTTATTGTTTTAAGGGAAAGTTATGTCAGTGTGATGGAACAAGGTTAGACATTGTGAGAGATAGTCAAGGGAATTTTAGTTGCATCTGAAGAAGCTTCTAACAGAGACTGAAATATGATGGTAAGCTGCAACTAGGGTAGGCTCAGTGATTTAAGGGAAATTATATAGGAATTGACCTATCAAATCACCACTGATTCAATGGACTGACCTTAGCTGCTGCTCAGTACTTGATCTGAAAAACCTCAGAAAACAAAACAAAACAAAATAAACAAAATAAAATAAAAAACACAGTAGCACTTTGAAGACTAACTGCTATATTTTTAATGTTAGCTTTCATGGATCAAGTCCACGAAAGCTAACAATAAAAATATAGCAGTTAGTCTTTAAAGTGCTACTGTGTTTTTTATTTTATTTTATTTTATTTATTTTGTTTTGTTTTCTGAGATGCCTGAACCACAGACTAACACAGCTACTATTCCAAAAAATTCAAGTATGATTTGAAAAAGTAACTTTTCTACTGCAACCTTCACAATACTTCAGTTAGTATGCCTGCCTAGAGACTTCTGGGAGTTGTAATAATAAAAAAACAATTTCTCTTCCGAGGACCAATGACAGAGCTTGCAAAGTTGAGGAAAGATTGGGGATTGGAGTTTTGTGGAGTGAGAATGGTTTGCATTCTGTCCCCCGCCCCTCTTTTTCTTCTTGGTTGCTGATACATGCTGACATATCTGACATAATAAAATGGAAAATGTTAATAGACTGCTTCTTAATATTTCCCCATCCTTGTAGGTTTACTCCTGAGGTTTCTACATTCCTTATCATTTCTAAGAAGGTGTTTTCAGTATTCAGTTTTTAAATTGTCTGAGGGACCCAGAATGCAAAATATGTGCAGCATGCCTTTGCAAATGTAGCTCAAAGTGACCTTCAGGCAGGCGAGCAGGCGCACGCCAAGTCCTCTCATCAAAAAATGATTTCCATACCTCAATTCCAGTGCCTGTGAGCTTTTCAGTGCTAGATGAGCCCCACACTGGCAGCCTCTCACTAACAATCTCTGCCGCTCAGAAGCAATTTTTCACCTTTGGGTTGGGGCTGGCATCCTGAGATTACTGCTCATGGCCACAGAGTAAATGAAATGCACCATCTTTTATTGTGCCCTGGTGATATGATTTGAATAACCATCAAATTCCTTACCTGTCAGAATTTGTTACCTCCTTGCTTTCCATGTGCTGCCTGAGGCTGGGCAGATCTATCATATGTTTTAGTGGACAAGCTGGCAGGTTTGAGGAGGTCACAGACAAAATGCTTCCCACCACCAGCCTCTCCCTAACCAGGCCCTCCCTTCTGCCAGGGCCTACTTATTCTGATTATTTTGGTAAAGGTGGACCTATCACTAAAGAAAGAGATGTCCTACAGTGCTTTGTTTCAAATTCTTCTTTGCTTCCTCTTTTACCCCATTGGGTGTCAAGGGAGATGCAAGGTTCTTCTTCTGGCACTTCTTTGGTCTTCTTGTAATATTTCTTTGATGTTATATCTCTACCTTCCTCTGGGTCTGCCTCATGGTCTTTGTCCTTCTCCTCTTTCCACATATTTAATGCATTCCCCCCAAGTCCATAACAATGGCTAGGGGGTGAAGATGCAGGAGGCTGAGCCCCCCCCCCCGAGCCCCTCCCCAACAGCCAGGGGGTGAAGAAGAAAATGCAGAAGGCTAAGGCTTTGCCGCCACCCTTACCCCCCCCCCCCCCACGAACACTGATTGTGTATTATTATATTATTATTTTATTGACTGTATTGTCTGCAAGCCACCCTGAGTTGCCACTACGACTGGGTGGCAATATAAATCTGAATAAAATAAATAAATAAATATGTTTTGTAAGGTATGGGATTCTCTCCAAATGGGCAAACCACTTTAGTTGTTGTCTCTGTATGTAGTGCAAAATTGGTTCTGTTCCAATTCTTTCCTTTATAACCTCATTCCTGATTTTATCCCTTCTAGTCATTCCAGCAACCTTCCTCAGATATCTCATTTCCACAGTGACCAATATTTCCTTATGTTTTGTTGTAAGTGTCCATGTTTGGCACTGGCAACATAAGGTGGGAATAAATATGCTTTGCACGAGGTGTTTCTATGTGTTGACTGGTATTGCCTTGTGTTTTAAGAGCAGAGCTAACTATTCCAATATTTGGTTTACTGTACCTAGGGTTGTAGCCAGAGTTAGCAGTTTGCCCACCCTCATTGTTGCCCATCCTGAAAAAATATTTGCCCACCCACATCTAGAATCCTGACTATGGCCTTGACTGTACCTTACTGCAAAGTATGTTAATCTCTCCATCTATTTTATCATTTTTAGTAAATGTTGTTCATAGGCATTTGAACTCTGTCATTTGTTTTCTACTTGTTCACTCTACCGCAATATCTAGAGTATGCTGTTTCCTTCCAATTACCATTGCCTCAGTCTTCTCTTTATTGATTCTCATATCATTTATCTTACATTCTTGGTTCATGGATTTTACTGTATTTGGGGGGGGTTTTATCAACAAAATATTCCTGTCAGCTGCTGCCTTTGTTGGTGTACAGCTGGAGATGGAATCTGAGCAGGGAAAGGATGATCTTCTCACAGAAAGGGTACCCTCTTTGCCTGTTCCCTCCCCCTTTTTTACAGCTAGTTCAGGATAAATGAGAAATCTATTCTGACCCATAGGACAAATGAACTCTAGATCAGTGGTTCCAAACCTTTTTTGAGCCATGTCCCACCTAAGCAGCTCTAAAATCCTGATGCCACATCCCTAATGACATATAACTCTTGTTATTCAAAAAGTGAACTCCTGTTTAGGTGGATGAAGCTCCCCTTAAAAATCAAATTGCCCCCCCCCCTGTGGGGCATGTGCCCCACATTGGGAACCACGCCTCTAGATAAACATGTGAGAGGATACATGCCATGAATGCACAAGATCATCTCACTGCTGACAGGCAACCCAGATATGTTTGTCCCCTCCTAGACACACAGTCATATTCAGGTACCAATTAACCACCACATTTACATACTGATGTACAGATAGCTTTTTAAGTCAAGCCTGCTCACTATACTCATTCATAGCAAATGCAACCACTGGGTCTGAAGAATTTGGTTTGGCTATTTCAAGTAGTGCAGCCTGACACGGCATTTGTGTAGTTGGAAAATCTGGTATTTAAACAAAACCATCAAGTGCACAGATTCTTACACACAGGTGGCAATATGCCTTCAGCGCCTTCAAATGCTAAGGGAATGTACTGCTGAGTCCACAGACACCTTTCTCAATCAGGGAAGGAGGGTGGAGAACAAAGCCTTTTCCACTGGTCCCTCAAGGTATCCACTGAGTGTTCAGTTGGTTCTCCCCTCTCATTACTTCAGTTGGGAAAAAACATTGGGAGAATAAAGCTGTCATACACCAAGTCTTAAACAGCAGACTTCAAGACCATGGCACAGTGTCAGCAGTGGAGGTTTTTGGGAAACAGGCTGTGTCTATTGCCTGGGTGGGTCAGATGGGTTGAACTGGGCCTGCAGAATGGAGGTTCTTCATCCCTGAGTTGGATTTATTTTTTTACAGTGTTTGAAATAAATAGTGTGATCTTGTAGAAAGTGCTCTTTGAACATTTTTCTTTGTGTGCCATTCTCTCTGTCACATATCCACCTGCACTTTTCACAGGTTTTCTCTCTGCTGCTCCCTAAATATGTTTGCAGCAAAACCCTAGCCATCTGTTTTAGCAACTTTTTAAGTTTCCTGGAAATAGTAGTCTTACTCCCAAGTTACATGCATGAAGGGAATACCGGAGAACAGAAAGGTTGCCCTTCTGTCACTGAAATCATTTACGCAGGCTACCCTTCATGAATAACATCCACACACGGAAGACAGATACTATGGTAGCATGGCTTGGTCAAGGACCACAAGAATAGCCTACTTTCACCCAATTTTGTGCCCTATGCATGGTAAGTGAAAAGGACTACCGTACTTGTCAGTTATATTCTGCCCAGACATACTTGATTATATAAGAGAAGCATAAATGTGAAACTATTTTCTTACTCTGAATGGCTTTAGTTATCAAACACAACATAATTCTTATTAATAACTTCCATTTATATCCCACCCATCTGGGGTTACTCCCACTCTGGGTGGCTAATAACAACACATTAACATACATAATAAAATCACATAATAAATAATAATTTTGCAACCAAAACTGGTTGGCTCCATGAGTGTTTCACTGTTTCTACAATGTAGAGGCCCAGTGTTCTTTAAAAGGGAAGAAAGAAAAACTTGAAAAGAAACAGAAGGGGCCTGGAATCAAACAAAACTCTCCTGGAATAAGTTAATTAAAGTAAGGTGAGGTGCTGGGGTATGTTTTTTTAACCTACCTTTCATAGCTATTTGCTTTTCCACACTAAAATTCAAGCCTGAAGAAGATTTGACATAGCATTAGATCTATAACAATAAGCATCATTCTGCAGCAGATGTTCCTGAAATTCTGACTTCCTTTGGATTGCAGTTTTACTAGAAAGCATAATTAATGTCCTTAAACTCTACCACACACAGAGAGAGAGTAGCCAACATTATCTGCCCACACCTATCCAGTATGATCCTTTCTCCCAATGAGTCTTTGAAATTCAGTCAAAGTGAATATCACCATGAAGCAGAACACACCTTCATCTGCTTACAACATCCATCTTCTTCAAATAAGGCAGCTGCTGTTAAAAATGGTGTCTGGAGCTTTCCAACATACTTTAGCTAAATTACCTCACATGAGCTCAGGCAGTGGGGGAGAAAGGGAATTCTTTTAAGAGTCTAGGCCTGAAATTAATCTGTCCCTGGGATTCATATGGTGTCTGCTGGGTAGGGTTATCCTTTACTCCTCAAATTGTATGAACTTTTATTCTAATCACCAGAGGCAACTGAGCAGCTCTTGTTACATCCTGTTAGTCATTTTATCAGCACAACCTCTTCTCTAAGAGAGACACAGGCACATAAAATCATCCATGAGGCTGGGGCAATCCCAGGAGCCCATATAACTTTCATTACAGTCCCTCCCTCTCTTTTTGCAAGGCATTGATCACCATGCATCGTTATCGCTTCCCATTTGATGGAGGAAAAATAAATCTTTTTTTTAAAAGCAAGATTGATTTATGCATGTCTTCCACTTTAAAGGTAATTAATTTCATATGAAGTCATTCCCAATGTGTAGCATGCAAATGCTTGAAATATTGATGCAGCATCTCACTATTATGTTGGAGACACTGTCATTTATCATTTGGAGACGACCAAAGTTTGCAAACATAAACAAAAGGTTTGGAGGGATAAAATGTACTGAATCTTTTAGCAACCTTTTCTGCATCCCTTGGTCTCCAACAACAAGCTATAGTTAGTGGTATGTAGGAAACATTTTGCTTTCTTTCTCCTGGTCCGGGAGAGAGAGTTCATTGCTGATTTGTTTAAGTCAGGGGTGCCCAAACTTTTTGGGCCGCAGGCCAATCATGTGGTGCAGTAAGCCAGTCACTAAGGCCCGGGGTCAGGTGCGGCCCCCAATGCCAATTCATCCGGCCCACGAAGCGCTCGTTGCTCCTGGAAGCGGAATTAAAATGCGCCTGTACGGGCATGTTTTACTTCCACTTCCAGGAGCAATGAGGGCTTTGCGGACCAGATGAATTGGCATTGGGGCCCGCACCCGGCCCCCAGGCCTTAGTTTGGGCACCACTGGTTTAAGTCTCATCCTTCATGTGTAGTTATCAGTTTTAGAAAACCCAAGGATAAAGAGAACCAGCTCTTTAAAAGAAGGTTTTATTCTGTTGATAAACCTAAATATTTGTTTTATTAGCATGCCCTTGAAAAAGCGGTTTCCTCCCAAAGATGTTGGGTTTAGCCACATATTTTGTGACTGGTTGTCTCTAGTTTCTAATTGTACTGCTAGGCCTCCTCCTGCTTTGGGGTTTTGACTTTCTGTAGAGCATCTGACCTCCTCCTGTTTGGAATAATCAGGTTAGCTGGAAGCATGTAAGAGACTTATGATGCTGTTAAATTAGAGGAGCAAAGGGAATATTGAAAGAGTACAACCAAGAGTATGGTGTAATTGTGATTTGAATACCAATATTTAACAAAGGGACGCCACAGTGTAAACACAGAAATATGTTATCTAATTCAGGGTGCAGTCAGACAGCTGCAAAGGTGTGCCCCTGATTGCAGTATAGAGATTTGCTTTAATGAGTGCAGGTTCCTATAAAGCGATCCTTTCATTTGCTAGAGAACCACTCAAACCTGGTCTCCAAAATCAGAAGACTTATAACACAGTATATTCCTTGTGCATAATGTGTCATCTCCGCCCGGGGGATGAATAAAGCTCGGCGGCACCGGTGGTGGAACGAGGACGCTCCCGCCTTCCTCCGGACTCACCATCACGCCGGAGGAGAGGACTTTCAGCTGCGGGCGGTGAGGCAACGCTCCCCCCCCCAGCCCCGTCATCTCCGCCCGGGGGAAGAATAAAGCTCGGCGGCACCGGTGGTGGAACGAGGACGCTCCCGCCTTCCTCCGGACTCACCATCACGCCGGAGGAGAGGACTTTCAGCTGCGGGCGGTGAGGAAATGCTCCCGCCCCCCCGGCCCCGTCATCTCCGCCCGGGGGATGAATAAAGCTCGGCGGCTCGAGCAGCCACCGCCACCAGAAACACCTGCGGCGGGGCGGACCGGCTTGTCACTTACTGCGGGATTTAGCAATTGTTTTTTGTTTAATTTTTGCTTTTGTATGTGTAAACTGAACTGATACTGGAAGTTTTGATTGTTGTTTGATATTGTTGTTTAGTGAATTTTGATGCTGTAATGACTTATATTACAGTATATTTGAATATTTCTTAGGATGTTTTAATCTAATGTTTTGTAATTGTAACTGTTATTGGACAGATATATACTAACCTAATGTTTTGTAATTGTAACTGTTATTGGAGATATATATACTGTATATTCGATATTTGTAATTACTATGTGATATCTGTAATTTCTGTGTAATTGTAACTGTTTCTTCTGTAAGCCGCCCAGAGTCGCTCTGCGAGTGGGGCGGCATATAAGTCGAAAATACAAATACTCTTTAAGCGAGGCACTCTTTATGCGAGGTTTGACTGTAATAGAAATAAGAAGCAAGGATTACTAGAGCATCACTGAAATTTTTGAAACGGTACCCGTGTTAGTCTGTGCAAACATATCAGAGAGTAAACCAAACCAAACCATTATGACACCTTAAAAATTAACTGCTATATTTTAATGTTGGTTTTTGTGGACCAAGTCCACTTCATCAGACATAAGAGTGAGATTTCATGGCATCCATTTATACACATCAGGTTCAGAGGTGAATAGGTGCTAGGTCTGAAGGGTAAACTCATTAGCAAATCTGTAATGCCACAATGTTTGTTTTATATCCATCTACTAATCATTTGCAACTCAACAGGGTTTATTTCTAACTGATTCTTGTGCACATCTGTACCTGATGTGTACAAATTAATGCCATGAAGTCTCACTCTTATGTCTGATGAAGTGGACTTGATCCACAACAGCTAACATTAAAATACAGCAGTTAATTTTAAGGTGCCACAATGTTTTTATCTTGTTTGTTTATTTGTTTGTTTACTCTCTGATAAGGCATCACTTTTTAACACTCAAAAGATGGAGGAGTGGGAACTACAAATCTGCATCTTTATTACAAAACTCAACAGCTAAATAATCTAATCAACATTATTACCAGGCATGACTTGGGTGAACGGCTCCCACTAAAATGTGAGAAAGCTATTCTAATTTGTGGACATCCATTTAAATCTATTAAAATACTCAACCACATTTCTAATTCATTCTTTCTTTACACCTTAAAGATTTGGTTATTTTGCTTGAAGAAATTGAGACCATCCCTTTCTCTCCAGTCTCATTTTAACACTATCCACCTTTTTTTAAAAAAATGTGTTCACAGAACTCAAAGAATGGGATAATAAGAACAAATAATGGGGTTTATTTATTTATCATATGATGAACTTCAGCTGTCTACATTAATGTTGATATATAAAGTAAGCACAAATTGTCCATCTCAAGTTCCTAGCTTGAGTCCCACGTCTAGATTAAAAAGCTGTTGAAGGGCTTCATCTGTTGTACTATGCAAGTCCTGCAACGTGTGTCCATACACATACAAAGGACACCTAAATATAATGTGGTCCATGGTTTGGTCTTTTATTATTATTATTATTATTATTATTATTATTATTATTATTATTATTATTATTATTATTATTATTATTATTATTATTATTATTATTATTTCAAATTTATATCCCGCCCTACTCAGGAAAACCCGACTCTAGGCGGGTTTATAATAATAATAATAATAATAATAATAATAATAATAATAATAATAATAATAATAATAATAATAATAATAATAATAATAATAATAATAATAATAATAAAAACCCCGTGTTTCTGTTCCCCAAATGAAAAATTGGCACAGTAGTTTTCTATGGGTTTAGTATGAGACTATTCTGATGGAAGTAAGTGTCCAAGATTTTTAAGTATGATGAATGCACTGACTCAGTCCCCGTGAAGCTTTGGTGTTGAGCGACCAATGCTATATCATCTGCATAGATGAATTTCTTTGAGTTAGCATTCAGAAGATCATGTGTGTACAAGTTAAATTGTAAAGTAGCCAACACAGAACCCTGGAGAAGACCACCATTTATCGTGAATACTCTACTCTTGAATACTCTTCATCCAAAAATATCTGGAAATATCTGTTGCTCAGCATGTTGCTGAGTAATGTAATAAGTTTTAGATAAGGGATGATACTGATAAATTTAAGGAGACATTTGTCTCACCACAAGGTGTCATATGCAGCTGTTAGATGTAGGAAGACACCTGTGCTCGCTATCTTATTCTCAAATCTGCTTTCGATATGGGTGACTAATGCAGTAGGGTGCAACCAATAACAATGAGAAGAGATTAAAGATCAATTGGTGAGGTTGAATCCATCCAGTTCAAGAATAGGTTTTTAAAGTGCTCTCTGCTTTTAAATCTCCAATTGTATCCTTTATACTTCTTACATACAATATGATAACCATGGTTTACTGAAGATCCAGGAAGGATCATAGAGATTCAAGCTGATTATAAGGATTGGAAACTGCACCATTTATTGTATTCTCTGCCAGTATGGGGGAACACTTTATAAAACTAATTAGTAAGTAGTATTTAACCCCTATTAAACTGACTTATATCAGAAGCAGATACTCCCAGTTTTGTACAGGAAGATAGATTTGCTTATACTGTACGTGTCTTTGGAGAACCTGTCCAAGGGTTCAATATATCTGAGAATTATTTTAAGGAGCACAAGGTGATTTTTTTTCAGCCTGTACATCTGTCACTGTCATTTTATGTGCAATGTAAAGCCAGTGGTCTGTTCAAATATTGCATGGCATTATGGAAAAGGGATAGTTTTAATCCTAAAAGGAGAGTTGGGATTGGCAGAGGGCAGGATCAAAGGAAAGTGGGCTGTAGTGTGTACTAAACTACGTTGGACTGAGGGTCAATGTGGACACTGGTTACAAAACATTCTGCTTCCTTTGTGTGATCGCCTTGTTTTACTGTTTTAGTCTAAACAGTTGGATATTAATTCACCCTCATTTTTTGTTTTGTTTTTTAGCTCTCTCTTTTTTGTTTGTTTATATAAAATTCATGTTTATTTGTTGTCTTGAACTCTGTGGTGAATATATGTAGCAGACAGAGGCTTAGAAGAACCAGCTCTGGACTGCTGTCAGCCATGTGCAGTAGACATCCATATTAATCAAAAAGCTAGAGGTAGGAATTAAAATCAATAATGCCTATGCCCCCGAGTTTGATACCTGCTAACTGTTATACCACTGGAATTTATTACAAACCAGTGAAGCTAGCCATCACAGTGTTATTTATTCAGGAGAGCAAAGTGTCATCCAACAGGAGACTGCTATTATTTTGCCTCACACATTTCCTTGTTTCTTCTTAGAAAAGTATGCCCTGTCCCAAGAACTGGAATAGCTCCACATGCTTTGAATACTGTAGGTCCTAAAGAAATGAAACATCCATTCTGTTCATCAGGAAGATCCTCAATATCACTCACTCAATGCAGCAGAAATATCGACAGGGAGAAAAATCTGTCGAGTAAAGCTGATGGGCAGCAAACTCAGGGAATGTATTTTTTTCCCCTGCTCTTTGCTACCAGATGTCACTGCTACAAAAGGAATTTTGCCAGATACTTGGTGGATTAGGACGCTCTGGCTAAGCTTGTGTTAAGGCATGAACAATATGGGTTAGGCTCTGCAATCCCTCTGCTAGCTCAGATCTCCTTTTCCAATTTCCTCTGAACATGTTGACATTTTTTTAATGTGCTAACTTTTGGGCTCAGCGGAATGTTCTCCAGACAACAATGTTAGCAACAAAAACAAAAGAAGAAGAAGAAGAAGGTAAGAGATATTTTTAAAGACACCTTCAAAAAAGACCCTGATTTCTCTTGTACCTCCTAACACAGTGGTGGTGAACCTTGATGCTCCAGCTGTTCTTGGACTTCAATTACCAGAAGCAGCACTCCTGCTGATCGGGGCTTCTGAGAATTGAAGTTCAAAAACAGCTGGAGTACCAAGGTTTGCCATCACTACCCTAGCAGAACCCTCAGATGAGAGGCTGTTGGAAAGCCCCTTCTCATACACAAGGTGTTTTCATGAGGCAGGGATTTCAGTCAGTGTGAATCCCTGTCTCCTTTTAGTTTAGCTTTATTTTAATTCTATTTTGTTATTGTGTCTTTTTTCACTTTCTGGTGAAAACAGGAGCAGTCCTGGCAGCAAAAACTGGTGCAGTTGGTGTGTGTGATAGATCTAGTCTATCAGACAATTTAATACACCTTGTTTTTCTCTATCCCTTCATTCCTCTTAGAATATATTAATCACTCTTCTAATTTAAAGATGGCTTTCCATTTGCACCCTGCAGAGCTGAACAAATTTATTTTTAGTGGTCTCATCAAGGCCTTCATTGTCTGAAGAAAGGAAAGGTCTCCTAAGCCAAATGAATAGTTCAAACAGGTTTTTTTATGTCAGGGATAACATTTAGGAAAGCATGTCTGAGTAAAGGAAGAAAACTGTATAATTTTACAGTTTTATCATGTATTACTCTATCAAATCTCACAAACTGAGGCACACAGTTACCATTATAAAGGTTAATTTAATTGCTTTCCATTCCAAGCATTGCTCAGAGACCACCCACAATGGTTTTCCCCTCAGTAGGTTCAACGTGTCTTCTTTATTTCCAATAAAGCAGTAACTCACAAATCTTCTATATTATGAGACCTTACCATTATAATCACCGCCACCATCTCCAATAGGAGGAGACAGGACAACTCCAAGAAAGTGTGCAATAATTATATTTCTGTTTACACCCAACACCTCAATGATGGAACTGAAGAATGCGCAGCCCCATTTTGCTGGAGTATGTGCATAGCAAGATAACACACAAGAGCATCACACATATTATAGTTTGCTGGAAAATGAAATGTGTGGTGCAACCAAACATCTCTGTTCCAGCTTCAACTAGCTTCTCTAAAACCCATTGGGTTTCAGCAAGAATAGAGATCTGGAGTTAGAACAAAAAAAAAAACAAATGACACACCTATATTAAGGAGTTACAAAGCATAGGAATAGATACCAAGAAAGTGTTCTCTCAACTCCCAACCAGATAAGTAGTGGAACCATGAGAACGTCTTCTCCCATAGATCTTAAAGCCAAAGAGGATACAGTCTTTCAGATGAATTACCCCCAAGAAATGAAACACTTTATCACTTATAACAAGTATGTCAAACTGTGATTAGAAATGGATCGCAAGCTGTTGGAGATCTTGGAGGAAGTTATATGTTACCTATAAGCCTGCTTTCATAACATTCAAAGATAATGCATACAGTTTGTGCCACCATACAGGGTACTTAGCCATCAAAAACAGACAGTGCTTTGCTCATGTGCAATCCATGCGCATGAACCTAACTTTGGGCTCAAAAGTAGCCTGAATATTTGAGATACTTCTGCCCTGGCCAAGCACTGACCACAACAAAAAGTTACTTTGGGGGCAAAAGACCCAGATCCACCACGTTCCCAGATATCACAGTTAGAGGTTGTGGTGATTGTGAGGCTCTGAATGTTGTAATTGAGAAAAGTTCTGACTGTAACTCCAACAAAGTCAAGAAGAAGAATTTTACCCATAAGTCCTCTGAGCCATGACTAAATTAATACTCTGCTCCTGTAGGGCCATCCATGTACCCTGATTTCTGAGTGCTGAATTATCCTGAAAAGCAGATTGGTAATAGTTCTTCCAGCATCATTCAGAATGTTGTTTTAGTACTCGTTTAGTACTAATGCTTTTAATATTAATTTCAAAAAGAATATGTCTCAAAGACCATGCCATTTCTGGTCCGTATATATAACTTGAGTACCAATATGAATAAAGGAATAGAATTAGGTGTGGCTGCAATAACTTAAACTCTAAAAAGATGCATGATAATAAATAGATTTTTATCACACCATGGAGATTCTGCTAAAGCATGTGAATAAGCAATTAATCCTCATTATATGTTTGCCACAATGTATAGAATGGTGTTTATTTGCCCTTCATAATTTTGGGACTCTGATAATATATGCGCCTCTGTTGGAACCGGCTGTGTCTATTTAAAATCCTCAGAACATTTGTGTACATTTCAGGAATCTCAGCCCTTCTGTTTGGGAGGAGGGAATGATGGTACAAACTTTTAAGTAGATCATAAATCTGTAGGTTTTGACTGCTTCACATTGACACATAGCACCCTCTACAGTGTACTTTCAGACAACTCACCATAATGTTTTTGGCTAGAAAGGCAGGATTTGGAAATTCACTTAAAAAAAAAAAGCAGCTTCCTATGGACTTATTGCAACTCCCACCCCCCTAAATTATCAGCTGTAGCATCTCACTCTCAAAATGTTATTCATGAACATATAAGAATGTTTCTCATTGAACAGCACATTTCAAAGACTGCCTTACGCCTAACAGTAGAGGGTGAATACTACTTGACGAATCTGTGTAACTGACAAATGGAAACCACATTTCACAGAAATTATTTTGATTTTGTAAAAATGTTAAGGAATGGGTATGGTTTGTGAATATTTCCACAAGGTTGATCTGCTATGTTTTGCTCACATCTTAAGATCCTTTGTGGTTTTGACAGCCTCTTTTCTGCAGTAGGGCCTATTAATGATATGATCATTTTTTTAATGGGCGTAAAGCAATGCCATTTCAAACTCAAAACAGCAGCAATTCAAAGCCCAGCATTCTATAAATCCGTAAGATGCAAACATCCTGTCTGAAATCTTGTTACTATAACTTGAATTGCATAAGACTGGAAATGTCAGCAACAGATATTTTTTAGAAAGTAAACTTCCCCAACTTTTCTCTTCAGGTTCCTGAGGCTCCCATGTAATCTCTTTCATTATCAGGAAGTCATGAAACTCAATGGAGATTACAAAAAAAAAAGCAACCCCAAAAACCCACCATCACCAAGATTATTTAATCAGTGATAGCAAGTCTTGGTGTCCTCCTGCAGATTTCACAGGTTCCTAACCATGAAACGGATTCACAGGAACACTAAGAGCTTTGGGAGAGAAGTTAAGGAAGCTTAATTTCTGTAAAATCAGCATTGATGGTGATGTCATTGGCTTTATGTGACATAGTTTATAGTAACAGGATTTCAGTCACTGAGTATTCAGTATTCATACCTGGATATGCTCTTGCTTGCTTGCTTGCTTGTATCCTGCTTATATCACAGGATCTCATGGTGGTTTACAAAGTGGTCTAAAAGAATTTTAAAACATAAGATATTAAAACAATTTAAAATCAAACAGCACAAAATAATCAAAACATTTAAATACTAAGCTTCAAGGACAGCATTTTGTCTTTCTCTTTGCACTGTCACTTGCTACATGCAAACAGAAAGAAGTCTGAAGAGATGTTCCTGCTTGCATGTAGAATTTACCTGTGGACCAGTCTGTCCACTCAAATGTGGAGAATGTGACAAGAGAGAAGCAGTTCCCTTCTAAGCATGATGAGTATAACTGGGTAAGGAACATCTGAACATTACTTGAAAATTGCTGTTTCTGAAGTAACTTTATCAATAGTGCTAAATATACATTTTTTGGTAGAATTCCAAAACTGGCTCTAGATAGAGTAGATCTACTGAAATTAGTCTGAGAGAAGTTATATTTCACTGTGACTATATCTTGATTCAGTCGCCTCTTAATTACCTGCCAGTCTGATGGTCTTTAACTGGGGTTCTCAACATACGGCCCATGGGCCAGATCCAGCCCACAGCACCATTCCATCCAGCTCACACCCTTGCTCCCACCGCAATTGCCACCACTATTGCCACCATCCTTTTCCCTCCACCTGGCCTGGTGTGTCCCTAGCTGTTCTCCACAGCAGGGCAGATGTTATAAGAAGGCTTACAATATCCACCCTGCATTGGAGTGGCATTAGGGACATGCCACAACAGGTGGAGGAAACAAGGCCAGTGGGATTGGTGGTGGAAGTAGAAGTGGCAGATGCATGCAGTCGCCCATGTCTTTCCCAGGTGCCACTCTAGTTGAGCATGGGCAAGGACAGGCAGGACCCCTCCTTCACCCACAGCAGGCTGTTAAGCAGGGAAGTAGCAGTGGCAGTGTATGGGGAGTATTTGTGTGCTGGACTGGTGGTATGGGGAAAGTGGTGGTGGTGGTGGTGGTGGGTGGGGGACACCTGTCTGGCCTACAAACAGTCTGAGGGGATGTGAACTGGCCCCCACTTAACATGTTTGAGAACCCCTGGTCTTTAACATGACTATGCAACCATACTTAAAGCCAGAGCAGGTTTTCTGCTCCCAGCATACAGACAGTTGAGGAACAAGTAAGGGGGTGCTGGTGAATAAGGGTTGGTAATTGGTGAGCAAACACCTGGCAGGGGAAATGGGATAGTTAAGTACCCTCAAAACTGTAGTGTACCATAAAAATAAAATAAACCAGAGTATAAAAGAATTAGATTGGATACCATTTTGAAGTACTGTATGGCTTGGTGTCATGTGCTATAATAGGAGTTGATGCAGAGTCAAACATTTTGAGTGTGTATTTTCAGCCATTGTGAAGAAATAAAAATATATCTTTTTTACAGCCTGTTTGGCTTATGGAAAGGCGGAGTAGTACCACACCTCTAGTTGCTGATAAGATTTGGACTCTATGTAATGTTGGGAGTTTGTCTCTGGAGAAGTCCCTGGGTATAAGTAGAACATGCAAGCTAGATTTGTTATATTGGTGGGTGGGTGGGTGGGATCTTCTCAAAATTGTTCTCTTGGCTTTTTAAAATCTCATGCAGCCACATCAGGACTTAATTGCGGTTGTGGTAGAGAGGATGTAGATTAACACTGGAATTGTATTTTGTACTGTATTGTGATTATATAGTATTGTCTATTCTGTACTATGTATTGTTTATGGATTGTACACTGATTACACTGTGTTTATATTTATTTTGTTGTACTGTATTTTATGATATTATGATATTGTATTGAACTGTTATATTGTATTCATTTGTATGTTGTGAGCCGCCCTGAGTTGGTTTCACCAAGTAGGGTGGCATATAAATCGAATAAATCAAATCAAATCAAATCAAGACCAAATCATTAAGTGTTTCTCAAAATTGTGACAATGCTTCAATCAGTTAAGACAAACGTTCAGTGAAGTTTGTACAAGACCAGTGTAGAAGAATAGTACATCCTAGTTTTCCATCACACAGCCAGAAAACAGGCCATGTCAGTGCTCAACCAAATGAAATTAATAATGAATTAGACTTTGCAAGATATATATTTATAATTTTGCAAAGTAGAGTGGGTTCTGTTATTTCTATTTTTTGATTATCCTTATTTCTCACTTTGCTTGATTCCCATTTCCCTTTCCTTTGTCTTCATTTTTGTTATAATGAGACTGCTTCCCTTTTTCATATAGTTTTTACTGATCATGGCAGCTAGTCATAATAGCTATGAGTCATGCCTTCATGTTTTGCTTGATACTACAAAAACATGAATACACCCAGTACAGTTGTACCTCGCTTAAAGAGCATAATGTGTTCCACAGGATTGTTCTTTAAGCGAGTTTGCTCTTTAAGCGAAACACAATTGTAAATGACCAATTGCGGGGGGTGGGGGATTGCAAACCCCAATTTATTTGTTAAATGAGTTTTTGGTTGGTTTTATTTGTTAAGCGAAGTGAACATTCAGAGAAAATTCTGCTCTTTAAGCGAGTTACTCTTCAAGCGAGTCGCTCTTTATGCGAGGTTTGACTGTATATGAAAAGCAGATTAAGACAAGTCCAAACCCATTAAGACCAATTAGTGGTCCAGGATTCTTCTCTAAACTACATCTAAGAGTCAAACTACATGTTAAGGGATATGTGCATTCTTTGCAATTAATGTGCTTTTCCTCTCACAAGAGGATTTCCTCAGAGATATTTCCTTCTGCAATCAGATTTGGATAGCAAGCTCACATTTGCCTCTCAGTGACCAATCAGAACATGGAACAAACATCTCACTTGACTTAAG
Source organism: Furcifer pardalis (assembly GCA_030440675.1). Classification (NCBI taxonomy): domain Eukaryota; kingdom Metazoa; phylum Chordata; class Lepidosauria; order Squamata; family Chamaeleonidae; genus Furcifer; species Furcifer pardalis. Next base: position 190,113,957 of record CP126890.1, on the reverse strand, counting down.
GGAATAGCTCTCTTAAAACTGCCATAAGCATGTTGTCTAGTTTGAGCCTAAGATATTTCATTTCTCTGCAGTTCCCATGAGGAAACACTTGACAGGTGTTTGGTGACGAGCCACCACATTCCTCAACTGTTTCTAGGATAAAATTAGGCATTTCTTAAATTATTTTTTTCCTCACAGTAATTTCAGCCAAGAAATTTTCTGGGGTAACAAGATGAAATGAAAGTGATAGCTTTCTCAGGGAAGATATGCATAATAGGGAAGGTGCTTTTTAATATGGAAGCTAATAGGAACTGGTTTAGATCCTAAGATGCGTAGACACATAATTCATTTAAGACACACACTGCTCCAAAGCTATGTAAATCTCTCACCTTCACCCTCAGCTGGAGAAGAAAAACTAAAGATGCTGGTAATCTTTTAACAATGTATCCATGACTTTCAGAAGCACACATTTGGATTTTGATGGTACCAGCTGGGATACAACAACACATGGAAAGCCACAGTCTCCCAACCTGCAATTACCTCAATTCCATATGTAAAGTGTGGATGACTGAGTGATTTCAGAGCTGATGGGGAGCCTATCAGATAGGTGGGACTGCAAATGCAATTGCTCTTTGGCCCACATTTCACTAGGGTAGTGGCCAGAAAAAGAACACACACACACACACACGACTTTGTACAAAGTAGGGACATCACCTTGCAAACAAAAGTCTGCATAGTCAAAGCAATGGTATTCCTGGTAGTAATTTATGGTTGTGAGAGCTGGACCATAAGGAGAGCTGAGCACAGAAGAATCGACACCTTTGGAATGTGGTGCTGGAAAATAATTTTGAGAGTACCCTGGACAGCAAGGAGAACAAATAGGTCAGTCTTAAAAGAAATCAACCCCAACTGCTCCTTGGAAGGTCAAATACTGAAGATGAAGGTAAAGTACTTTGGACATTAAATTAGAAGAGAGGACTCACTTGACAAGGCCATGATGCTGGGAAAGATTGAAGGTAAAAGAAGAAGGGGGCAGCAGAAGAGAATGAGATGGCTAGATGGTACTGTTGACACAATGGGTACAGAGCTGGGTGGGTTGAGGAGGATGGTGGATGATAGGGGTACCTGGTGTGTGATGGCCCATGGGGTTGCAAAGGGTTGGACTTGACTATGCGACTGAACAACAACACAGTAGCAAATACTTAACCTTCCAGTCTATTTTGTGCCCATTGGACTACATTTACAGAGTGGAAGGACCAGAATAGCCTTGAGTAGTTTCTGTTTAGCTCTTTAAAATATGTTTCCTTCTACAGGCACAAAGTCATGTTGGAAAAGTTGTCAATGAAAGCCCTATGCTAGCTGTCCTGTGCACTACAGAGAACCCAGTGCAACTCCACAAAAACGAATTTCTTCACTAGCGGCTAGTACAAGACATCAAAATCCTGCCAGCATTTTTATCTTTTAGTGTTCTGTGTAGTAGGCAAATGATTTTTCACAAACTGCTTTTCACAGAGAGCAAGAGACAAGCTCAACAGGACTGATAAAATGCCTTTCTTCAGTGTAGCCTGAAAGGTGAAGCAAATGAGGTCTTTTGTATTCTTCTACTCTCCCTTTTATTCATTTCTCCTGCCAAGCCACTTGGCTGAAAGCATGACTGGTAGTTCACCAGGTTGTCAACAATAGCTTTCAAAGGTGGAGCAATAATCCATTATGGTTGTGATCCAGCACCTCTTGTGCAGGTAAATACACAAGAGGACTACACTGTTCATCCCAGACTATTGTGCAAACAGTATGTTCTCCTTTTAAACAAGGGGGACCATTAACAAAATGTGACCAGATGAAGATCACTTAATTTCAGAGCTCCAGCCAGCCAGCCATTCCTTCTTCCATAGTCCTATGTGCCTTTCTCCTTTTCTAAGGTTTTCCCATTGCAAATGCATTGAAAAGATTCCCTCCCCGCTTATATACAGTCAAACCTCACATAAAGAGTGCCTCGCTTAAAGAGCAGAATTTTATCTGAATGTTCGCTTCATTTAACAAATAAAACCAACCAAAAAACTCACTTAACAAATAAATCTGGGTTCACAATCCCCCCCCCACACACACACACACACAATCGGTCACTTACAATGGTGTTTCGCTTAAAGAGCAAACTCGCTTAAAGAGCAATCCTGTGGAACGCATTATGCTCTTTAAGCGAGGTACAACTGTATTTCCTGATTGTTAATGTGCTTTTGTAAATGCTGAGGTCACCCTTCCATCTGCTGAAACCTCTCTTTTGTATGGTGTATGCCCTTTTTTAGTTGAGTAAATATTCAGTTGGAGAATTAAATTTGCTGTTTGCATCTACAACCTTGCTGGCTGGATAGCTCAGTGGTTTAGGTATCTGGCTGCAGAGCCCAAGATTAGGAGTTCAGTTCATCACTGTGTATCCCAAATGAACCAGCCTATTTATCATTGATCAAGCTGCAAAATCCCAGAGCACCCCCACAGGAAGGGAATGGTAAACCACTTCTGAGTACTCTCTACCTTTACCCACCCCCACCCACCACCCACCCTGAAAAGAATCAATGTAAATCATAATTGACTTCCTTCCTTCCTATTTTGATCACCTTCCAAGATCACTTCTGCTGGGAGAAATATAGAGACTGTCTGAGGGTCCAAGCAAATACTATAGTCAGCACATCATTAGAAGCAGAGCTCTTTAAAGAGATAGATGTCTTCTTACTGGGTTGCCTCACTCTTTTGCTTTTTTTTGGTTGGTCATCAGTGAGTAGAAATGGGCTTCATTTGAAAGTCTAATTGTTCAGGTTTTGACAAACTTTAACTCCTGAAAGGAAACACTATAGTACCTTGGAACCTTTAATATGTAATTTAACACTAACTTGGGATCTGGAGGCATTTTTTTTTGTGCTGGTTCCATTCCTACTTCAATATTCAGTTACAGAAGGTAATGCTGGGGGACTATTGCTTTACCACACAGGCATTCCTTTTTGGTGACTTCAGCAGCTCCATGCTATCCCTCATCTTTTTTTAACATGAGGGAGATTTTCCATGGAGGCCATCTGCTTTGTCTTTATCATGCAGAAGATAATTAGCTCACTCACTCTCTTTTCCACTAAATTGTTAAAGGTCTTTCTTTCTCTGTTGCGGCTGGTCCGACTGCTGGCTTCTAGAAGGAAACAGTGGTCAACCAAAACCTTTGAATTTGAAATCCTGCTATGTTGACATGCCAGAAGGCATATATGTGACAATAATTTGTGTAAGTGGTTGTTTTTATTTGAAATGTCTAAAGCCTACATGATGTCTTGGCATGGTTCTCGTAGTGATTCTAGTTTTTGTAGGAGAAAAACAAAACATTGTGCACTTTAGTAAGGAACGGAAGGGTACTACACTGTGCATTTTAAATTTCATCTGCATATTTTAGATATATTTTGATAAGTGCATTGGGAATTCTGACACTTTCCATTTATTTTTCAATGAACAGTTCTGGGTTACTTGATTTATTTGAACAGATTGTTTTAATGGATTTAACTCAGCCAGAGACAACATGCTGTGCTTATTTGCTGTGGTTTTCCATTTGGATCCAATTGGTATTTGATTGTACTGAGTAAAGTTATCATTACTTACATTTTAATTAATTAATTACAGTAAAACCTCATATAACACTAAAACCTGGTTCCACAAGTCTTCGTGTTATATGATTTTTCGTGTTATCTGATCCTCTATGGGATCCATAGAGATACATTGTAACCACACAGGCTTTCGCGGTTGTTATCTGAAGCATCCCATAGGATCTTAATGTTATCTGATGCAATTCTTCCCCCCAGATTCCTTGATGTTATGCGATTTTCGTGTTATTCGATACTAATGTTATATGAGGTATTACTGTATTTGCCTGCCCACTGCATCCTGAGTCTAAGCACAGATTTAAAAATATTGCATTAAGAAAGTAACAACAAACATTCAATAATATTTAAATACATAAGCACGAGCTAGCCTATGCTGGACACACTTTCAATGCAATCACAAGCACGACTGTCCAGAATTTTCCATATCCACCAAAACTGAACGAAACTCAATCCCAGGTAACTCAAACATGGATTGTAACCTAAATGTTCATTAAGTTTGTAGAGTAATCCAGGCACATGCTTGACCCTGTGTGTGACTACATAGCAAGAGAAATGCATTCTCTAGTTGGGAAATTGTACCAGGACTTTCAGTTTGATATAAGTAGCCACACAAGCAGAAGGGGGTGGGGACTCTTCTACTTGCAATTCCATTTGAAGCACCTATAGGTGTTTCCTCCTCATTTCCGTATCTTAGCTTGCCAGTGATAGAGTTTGTGAAGCTTTTAAAAAAGATAAATAAACAGGACTACCCACACATGAACCAGCTGTTAAAAAATCAAGTGTCTTTGGAGAGGAGAGGCTTTGTATAGAGAGGAGAGTGTTGATGCTGATGGAGTGTGCATGCATGAGTTCCTTGCCCTTCCTAGAGAGGCAGAAGGCAAGAGGAAAGATACTTTGTCAAAGCACTGCTTTGTGTGTGTTTGCTTGCATGATCTTTCCTTTCTTCATGAGTTCATAGCGATCACACGCTTTGAGCTGATGTGAAAGGATTCAATTTTTGGAAGCACAAGGGTTTCTGCTGGGAAAGAAAAAATATGGATTGAAGCTGTGGGACTTCAGGATGATTTGAATTTCCTGTTGCATCATATGGACAATGTGGGGTGAGGGGGAATGTGAATCAGCCAACCTCACTATTTCTCACATTTTTCCCAATGTAATTGAGTACTCTTTCCCACTGGAATTGAAAGTGCTCACCTTTGATAGGGATCAAATAGTGTTTGGGGGGCTTTTTACCTATTAATTTACTTTTCTTCAGGTTTTTGGTCCTAAAAGGGGCTGCTGTTTTCCTGCACCATATCTGGACTTGGGTGAACAGCCAAGATAGACTTTCATTCAGCAAGATGACCAAGAAACAATAGGGCTGATTTAAACAAGACGTTCATTGTGTAAAACCAAAATATTTATTACAGCAGGTTCCACATGGCCTGGTGGCTTGTTTAAAGAGTGTTTGCTATCAGCACTTTAAACATGTAGTACACCAGTGCTGTGCACGCAGCAGTAATCTATGATCCACAAGTAAGTTAACTGTCTGTGGAAATGCTGTGCATGTAGATGCCAGCATTTAGATTAAGAAGCATTGTGCTATGAATTAAATTATTAGTTATAGGTAATGGGAGGAAGATTTTATTTAACAGTATTTGAGAATGGTGTAAGAGTGGTCATTGTGTTAAATTAAGAACAAGATTCGAATACCTGCCTTGTTATTAGATCTCTCAATAATCATGGCCCTGTTAGCGTCCTAGCTTAACCTCTCTCCAGGGCTGTTGGAACAAGGCTGGGTTATAAATGCCTCCACATTAATCCAAACTGTACATTCACAGCAATACACACAAAGCTTAGAAATTTGTTTTACAAAAGTAGATACAAATTTGAAGCTCTCTCCCTACTTATTAATAACCTTCATAGCTAAAGGGCTTAAAAGGTAACTGTGTACTTTACATTTCACAAAAATACTATGTGATGTTCCCCCTTAATCATTTAGCAGAAAAATAGTAAAAGAGCTAAAAAGTTACAGCTACACCAGAAAAGGTATTAAATTCTATCTCTTACCATTAGAACCATAATGGAATGTAGTTAGTCTTTAGTTATTGAGGAAATGAATTTAATGTTCTGCTCTTAGACATATATTGGCCAGAATCCTGTTGCTTACAAACACCAGCATAAGTGCAATGGTTTAAATCATAGTAGCAAATCACTGCAAGTTAAGGGGTCACCATTGGTCTTCCTCATCATGTGCCCATCATGTTTTTTGGTATATGACAAGGAATACAAGCAGTGACTCCTTAACCAACAATAATTTATGTGATTTACCCTCTTGCACTAACACCAGTATATAAGCAATGGGAGTTTTACCAGTATTTCAGAAAAAAACTAAGAAATATGCAAAGTACAGACGGTTTCATCTTTACTGCAATTTCAAAGGACTAGATGTTGGCTGGGATCCCAGCATACTCATAGCTTTCCCATATTTCAGCATTAGTTTTACACTTTCTCATTAAAACATCTCTAATTCTTTGTATGTATAATAAATCAGTGTTGTGAGACTCTATCCACTTTCTTTCAAGAGGAGAAATGCTATTCTGGGATTTACTGCTCACAAAACCAATATTAAGTAGGACAGGGAGGAGGAGCAATGAAAAATGGCCTGTGATGTTTTTTATTGTTGTCTCCTAAACCTTCAACAGATGTTTCTGGAGCTTTTGAAACAAGAAGGTTTATGAGTTGTGATGCTAGTCCATTACTCCCTGCTTTGCTCTAAACTGCACCATAGATTCCAGTGAATTTACTTATTGGTCTTTTTCTGTAGTCCCTTCGCCTCATTCTCAGCACTTTGGCACACCAACATTATACAAGCCCCAACGTATGTGCAAATGAGCTCTGCTAGGAAAGCTAGGGTCCCAGGGCTTTAAAACCTCTCTCTCTCTCTCTCTCTCTCTCTCACACACACACACACACACACATACACACTTGAAAATTGATGGAAGTGTAACAGGCATCTTGTCAGATCCTGTAAAAAGATAGTCTACTAAACAGTACTCACAGGGAAACCGGACTACCTAGAGCAGTGATGGTGAACCTTGGCACTCCATGTTTTCTTGGACTTCAATTACCAGAAGCCCAAGTCAGCACTCCTGCTGATCAGGGCTTCTGGGAATTGAAGTTCAAGAACACCTAGAGTGCCAAGGTTCACCATCACTGGGCTAGAGTGACTCAGAAGTTATGTTCTACGGCTGTCAATTATTTCTAATTGCAGCATTTGCCAAGAAATGTTATGTGTCACTTTAAACTTTGAAGAGGTTCCTTCCTAACTGTAAATGTTTCCCATCCTAAATAATATACTTTTAATATGAAAAACTGAATGTCCAAAAGAGACCTCACTTTCTTGATATTTATTTTGGAAGCAAAGCATTTTGTTAAAGTTATATAATATGAGTACATACAGTACAGAAGGAGCCTCCTCAAAGATTGTGGTATTTTTGAACCATAATCAGGCATACCCTGGGCAATTGCAACCTTGTTTCTTCCTCACACTAAGTCAACCAAAAGGAACTACAGAATTAATTCACCAAAGGTGGCTTCATTCTGGCAGTTTAATGTTTGACCTAGACACAGATCTAAATCTAAAACTCCACTACAAAACTTCATGTGCTCATAGGTGAATATGGATAAAACAGAATAAAAAAATAGGTCCTCAAAACCTATCAAAGCACATAATATTATGCCTCTTAATAACATGCAAAAGACTTAACCTTAAAAATGAACTGGAAAGAATGCTTCAGGAGAGTTATAACAGAGGTACTGAACCATTTAAGTTACAAAGTATTTTAAACTTAAATGACTTAAAATATATCTTAAGGAAGCATACTTTCAAACTGTGTAATAGCATGTCAATTGAAACAGGATGAAAAGCAAAAACAGCATTAGGGCTTACTAGCAGTTGGCCATAAATCAATCTGTCTCCCCCTCCAAATATCAAATAAAGGTTCCATATATTTATAGATCGGATTACAATGTCCTCTCAAATGATATCATACACAGGTGTTGTTTGTTATTCTGTTACTGTCAAATTGACATATTGACATAGGCTCAACAGAATAGATTTCTATGGTTATCTTCTGGTTACAGAATCCTTTCCCCCACCCCTCACAGCTAGTCATGTCATGTCACCAGGCTATATAATTTATCACGGGTTTCTTCCCATGAGAAGAGAAGCTTTACTCTTGATGCACACACAGCACCTGTACAATTTCTTAGATAAACCATTTTTTTCTACAAGTCAAGCTTACGCTCATGCATTACTTTGCCACACCATCCACAGAGTAAGGAGATGGATAAAGTTGTTGGTTGACAAAATGGGCCACTTTATTAACTTCAAAGAACTGTGCATAAACTGTGTGATAACTGCCCTGCATTGGGCCAATGTAGCACTGGTAAGGACCTAACCAATTTACAACTATCCAACCAATTATCTTTCTTTGTTTCAAATTCTCTTTTGATTAATTTAGATTAGTTTCCTTAGATTAACGTCCTTATATCCTTTGCCAGAAGTGTACATCTGTCACTATCATTTCTGTCATCAAATCAGGTGAACTACTTAAGTGACAGCCAAGCTGTCAAACTTTGGCAGTCCCTTGTTTCTGGGCCACATTAGAATTAAAACACCCGTGTTTTTTTTCTCCTTGACGGGCAACCTGGCTGATTAATTAATGCATCCCTTACCCCGATTTTTTAGCGAGCAGTTCCATATCCTTACCAGTGCTACCCACTAAAGTGACCAAAAAGAATCCACCATATCTCAAACCATCCACTACAGTGTGGGATGGGTGAAAATGGCAAGAATCCCAAGGACCAATGAAAGAGCAAAAATTCCCATCCAGCCCAGAACAAAACCAAAAAAGTCACACTGCAGCTTCAGGGATGGATGGAGGGCAAACACGCCCAAAGAGAAAGTGAAAATGTGCGGACCGGAAAAGCGTGCACCTTTTAAATGGGTTCACAACTACTCTTCCTGTGCTCATGCCAACCTGCCGTCTCCTTCCCGAAGGGGAGAGGCAAAGCACGCACATAATGCACACCCATTCTGACTGGCAATAACATTTCTTGACCAGGATTAATTTCACACCCTCTTTGGCAGCATCTGAATGTCTTTTTCCAGTTTCTCTCATTTAAATTGTCTTTTTGACTTTGAGAACTGAGAACTGATACCCTCCCATGGACCAAGATCAGCAGGTGACTTTCTCAACATTTGAGGATGTAGCTCCTCTGGCCTATGATGCTGCACCATTCCCCTTTCCATTTGGCTAAGCAAGAACCAGACTGAATACCACTATAGTTAGCCTTGCAAGATATGTGTATCCATCTAGCAAGTCTTAAAGCAGCTAGGAAATTGCTTGCCATCATAAGCCTCAGGAGGCCTCCATTACATCAGGCACCTTTGGGCAGATGCAAGGTCTACCACCATATCCCCTCCTCGCATCGCAGCTGTCTTTCCTCTCCCTGGGAGGCAGCAGGCAGGTACATTTAGTAGCTGGGTATTTGGCTGAAGGTGTTGCAACTAAAGGCATAGTCAGCATTAGAATAACCAGCCTAAAGCAGTGAGACAGGTGTTTTTAAGAGATCATATAAGAGAGCATGTGTGTGTGTGTGTGTGTGTGTGTGTGTGTTTACATTCTAATAATTTATTGTGGCACTGCAGTTTCTAGTAATATAAATAATTAATATAATAAATAAAAATCTTCATGCTGAATGCACAAAGTTTAGGTTGATTTGGAGGTAGGGGATGCTGTAACTGCCATCTGTGAAAAATGCTTTTTACCAGAGCAGTTATACTTTTGCTTAAATATTTCTGTTTGTTAGTTATTTTTGTAAGGACATAATTAATATAATAGAAATACATATACAGTAAATATAATAAATTTAGCATATGTAGATTTAATGCAAATCAGCAATTTCAGTGCTTGCTTGCTTGCCTGATTGGTTGATTTTGTCCTTTTCCAGTGTGCATGTATGGCTACTCTGAGTGAAATCTTAAGGTCTGTGTACATTCCCAAAATATTTTTAAATGCTGATTTAGCAACAAGACCTCAGATACTGAACTGATTGCTCTTGTCAACGTTATCAAGAAGCAAAAATGAATTCTGCATTTGAAAGGAATAAATGTTCCTTTCATGCACATAGAGAGGAAAGAAAAACTGTCAGAATGTTCTTGGAGGTTAGAGGGGGAAATACCATATACTTCTGAATGACGTTAACATCTTGAGTAGAAGTCAAAGGTGTGTTTTAAATAAAGTAGCAGACACATCACTATCCTTTTTTATTATTGTTGCACATTATGTAACATCTTGATGTATGGTGTCATGTAATTAGACAGATGAGTTTGCGTAACCCTAGCACCACCATAAAATATCTCTTCCAAGAGATAGCATCCAGCTTGCATTTTGTGAAACTCATGGAGTGTGAAACATGGTTTGTACCTGTACGTGCTGTCAGGAATCCAATATTTATCCCCTTTTTGTATTGCAAGGCAATGGGTTCCTTGGGGTCAGGAGGAACAGCTGCTTTAATTATATGATCCCATTATACCACATCAAAGTTTTCATTGTCTTGTGTCAAATTCCCTAATACACCCCAATGATTCGTTCCAATCAGCTCTCGTTTTTAAGATGGATAAGTCTATGTATGATTGTCTTGCAAATTATCTGTTTCAGGTGTCAAGATAAAAGGAATGTTTCTCATCTCTGCTGCAGGAGGCAGCCGTATCTGGCATCCATTATTAATGCCATTTTAAAACTCTTTGTTGCCTCCCCCTACCCCAGCTTTTAGCTAACGATGACAGGAGATGGCTTTTGTAGAGAATGTGTCAACTTGCTTTTGCTTACCTTCGGCTCTAGCCTTTAGTGGGAGATGAAAGATTTATATGATCTGAAGAGAAATCAGAGTATAACTTCCACTATAGCCATGATATATATGAAGAGGGTTTACCTGCTGTCATTCCCTGTCAGTCACTTATTATATTTCCTCGTTCCATAGCGTACCACTCTCTCACCCACCCAAATCTAGATTGTATATCAGACAGAAACACATGGCTAAAAGCACCTACACAGACAGACACGGAGGTGTGGACATGCCTATCTGAACAGAGGATTACTAGGATATGCCCTATCTCATTCCATCATACAAGAGATCAGGCATGAGCAGGTGATAGTTGGTGGGTCATGTGTGGCCCTGGTAAGCCTCCATCTTAACATTGATCTGTAGGTTCCCAATCCCCTCCTCCCACACTGCCACTAACAGTGCCATTGCATGTCAAAAAGAATCACTGTAATGTGGGACTGCTGTAGTGACCATTAAAAAAATAATTAAAAATAATTTAGCATATTTAGCTCTACCAGTCCCTTTATTCCTATATGGCCTTCATGCTGCCAGGAAATCAGAAAACTAATCCTCACCACTTAGGTCACTCACCCAGCCTTATATCAAAGCTGACCAAGGGTTTATCTGGTTCCATATTGGCTACATTTCTGCCCCCACCCCCACCCCAGTACAGTACTTAGAGGCAATGTTGCAAACCCCCTCATGGCATGCTGACTGGGGATGATGGGACTCTTAATACAACATATCTAAAAGAGTGCCACGTTGAAGAAAAGAAAATGGGGCAAGAAATTTGACCAAATCATTCTCTGGAGGTGCTTGGGTTTGAACCTAGGAAGGGCCTCTTTGAGAATGATTAATTGTTCTAGTGACTGAAACAAGGAAGACCCTTGTTCAGAACTCCATTCCTGTTAATGGCTAAGAGTATATTGGTCCATATGGCTCCCGGCCTTTCAAAGTATTTTTAAAATTAGCTGTTGGAGGTGTTTTTCATCAGTTTTTAAAGAAGATTTTTTAAAAGACTCTGCTTCATAAATGTGTTTTTTAACTGTATTTACAATGCTCTGTTTTTATGTTGTTTTCAGAGCCCTAGCAGGCATGAAAGTGATGAACAAATATATACAATAGCTCCTTCTTTAAGTAACTGTTACCTTTGCATATGCTGGAAGTCAATTGTATTCTCTCACACTCCCTCCCTACATTAGAAATGCTCCTTGTTTCTATTATCACTCAGTGAGACAATGGCAAGACTCCATAACTGGGTGATCTGTGTAAGAATGCATCATAATGTATCATACAAATCTCCACAGTTCTTTGTGATCTTTCATTAAGATTCTCTGTCTTTTAACAGATGCTATGCTTTTGGTAGCAGACCGATTAGAGGGGCCATTCAACATTGAATCAGTAATGGATCCTATTGATGTCAAAATTTCTGAAGCCATCATGAACATGCAAGAAAACAGTGCACATGTGACAGCAAAGGTATTAAGAGCATGTTTGGTTTTAAATATACTAGTGAATTGCGCAATTGTGCATTGTTTGTTGATTTGTTAGTAATGTTCCTTCTCTTGCAAAATCCAACACAGGTATTATTTCATTGTATTGGGAGTATCAGTGTTCGGAAAAGTCACTGTTAAGGACTGCAACTTCCAAAATCCCATCAGGTGTTGGCCATCTTGGCTGGGAGGAAGGGGGGATTCTGGGAGCTATTTTTTTTTAAAGGAGTTGGATGGCAAAAAGCAAGGATGAGTGAACATTTTCTTATTCACCTTCTTTTCAAAAGAAATTGTCAAAAATCACAAATGTCTTCATAAACAGAGTGTAACATATATGAGATTTTAGAAGAACGGTCAAGTGAAGGAAACGAGCAGATTCACCCATCAAGGCAGAAGACTATGAATACTTAGGTTACAGAAGTTTGTCAGTGAAATCCTATGTATTAAGCCATGTCTCTTGTGTTGAAGAAAGTTTGCCACCTTTTAATTAGATGAGTCTTCTCACCTTTAACACCTACATGCCTGGTGGGTACAACATAGAGCATGTCCATGCTGTCACTTGTGATGCAGTCTTGGATCACCATTTTTCAAGTCACTTGAGGATGACCAATAAACCTGCCAACAGGCGATGAGCAAATTAGTATCAGTATAATTGTGTGCTGATGCTGATGCTGCAGGCAGATTACTTTTAACAGGTTATAAAAGTTATCATTGTTTGATATACAGGGCTAAGTTGTCACCGAGTGACCCTTCTGTGTAATTTAACATGGTTCTTTCAGGTCTTCCAAGGGTGTGGACAGCCTAAACCAGCTCCAGGCTTAAGATCTTCTCGCTCCATTCCCAATAACTTCAATGCCCGTTTTCATCCCTATCACCCTGAGGAAAGACCAACAACAGCTGCTGGTACAAGCTTGGATAGGCTGGTAAGTATTTATTTATGGTACAACAATCGTGGCTGTCAATAGAATGAAGAAATACTTATTTTGAGAGTTGGCCTTCATAAGTTTCATGTGACATTGCCAAATTAAAATGTGTGTTGTTCTATGTAAGGATATTTGTTGCAGTTTCTTCCTATAAGAATTAAACAAAAGAATTAAGAATTAAACAATCTATACTTTTATTCCTACTTGTATTGAAAAGAAATTATTTTAACAACTTAAAAGTCAGAGAAATCAAAATGTACAGATTTTTCTGTTTCAAGACCAAGATTCTATGCACTTATGTCTGGGTTTGAACCCCCACCCACCCCATGCATTATCTTCTGCAAGATCATTATCCTTAATATTTCTATGATAGGCAGCTAAAACTCTGGAAATAGTAGACATATCAGTCACCATGATCATCTTCAGTGCTAGTTGAATGTATTTGTCCAATAAAATGAAATGGAAGAATTTTCCAACCTTTACGCACTGTAACAAAGAAGTTGTGTGTCATGCATGGCCCTAGCAACTTCATTTTCCCAAGGAAAATCAAACTATTCTCTTTTTAATCCAAATAACCTGGCTCCTAGGAGAAGTAATATGCTTTGGTAAAACAAGTCTTTATGGGTAGTAAGATGTTGGAGAAAATACTGAAGCTCAAATGTGTAGAAACATAGGAACCTCTCAAGGTAGATGGGTCAATGAATACATGCATATCGTTTCTTTTGTAGAAAAGCGGTAAGTTTTAAATGCTGATTTAAACATTAAATGGAGTACAGTAAAACCTCAGATAACACTAAAATTTGGTCCCACAAGTCTTACTGTTATCTGATTTTTAATATTATCTGATGCATGCATCGGATAACGTTAAAATCCTATAGGATGCACAGGCTTTAGTGAACATTATCCAATGCATCCCATAGGATTTTAACATTATGCAATGCAATCCCTCCCCCCCCCCCGATTGGTTAGCGTTATGCAGTTTCAGCATTATCTGATGCAAACGTTATCCAAGGTATTACTGTATATGAAAAAATGACTATAGCAGGATCCTTATGCTTCTTTACATAATATAGCTTCCTTTCTGGTTTTGTAAATTAAATGTTTTAATGCCAAAATATTGTTAAAGTAGACTTCTACAATCCATGTATTTCATTTTATTTTCCCCTTAAGTTTGAGTAACGGTAGTAGCAGCACCAACAGCAGCAGAAGCAGCAACTATCATAGTAACTACATTTTTCAGGTCACACACACACACACACACACACAAACAAACAAAGGAAGGACACAAACATCTACGAATATTATGGAAATCCAAAAATAAATTGGTTTGGACCACCTCAAAATCAGCTCAGGATGTGTCAGTCCCAAGCTGTATGGCAAATATTTGAACATGGATCAGATGGTTTTGTATTTGTACTTCCCTTGTAGGAATAATTCACTACACCATTGTATGCAGCCAACACAACAATATAACCATTTGCTAGTATGATCTGAGGCTACTGTATGGAGACATGCCTCATTTCAGCTGAGGAAAAGCTCTTCTCTTCCTGGATTACGAGATACAGACATGAGTGTGATGCACATCCAAATATACATCAATAGATAGCACATTTGAGTGTGGATCTTCTCTATCCTCACTGTGTTATTTTCAAAGAGATGTGGCTTTCTGGTCCCATGGTAGCACATCTGAATCACAGATATATAGGAAAAGTAGAAGGTCTTCTTTTTCCCTGCACATGTTTTCCATTATTAACTGACACAAATCGGGTGTTGTCAAAGACAATGGAACCTCAGCATTGCCAATGCCACAAATACATTAAGTTAACAGTGCTGGACATATGTCCTGAAAAATATTTGAAGATAGAAAAGAAATGCTCACCATTGCATCAGTCCAATGTGCATGATTACCAAGTATTTTGTTGTTGTTGTTACATGCCATCAAGTTGCCTCTGACTTGTGGTGGCCTTATGAATGAGAGATTACCAAAATATCTTCAGCAGCTCTGCTCAGCTGTTGTAAATTCAAGCCTAGTTAGGAAGTCCATCCATCTCAACTTTGGCCTTCCTCTTTTCCTGCTGCCTTCCACTTTCCAAGCATTATTGTCTTGTCCAGAGGATCTGGCCTTTTCATGATGTGCCCAAAGTAGAACAGCATCATCTTCATCATTTTTTTTTCTCAAGAGAGGGTTCGGGCTTGATTTGATCCAGGGCCCATTTGTTCATCATTCTGGTGGTCCAGGATATCTGCAAAAAAAATTTCTCCATCACTAAATGTCAAATGAGACAATCTTTCTTCTGTCAGCTTTCTTTATGGTCCAGATGTCACACCCATACATGGTAATCAGAAATACAGGGGTGTGGATTGGTCTCTGAGTTTACCATGTTTAAAGAAGGAAAAAAATAATCATTTTTGGAACTATCTCTTACTTTCAGTAGTGGATATTGTTTGCTTAATATGTCTGCAAACTAAAACAGATAACCTTCTTATGTTTCTATCTTGATATAATAAGTGTATTAAATGATACACTGTGGTGATTTCCACTGCCTCCAACATCTAAATGCTACAGTCATCTGGGAAAACTACAAATATGTCTTCAGTTTCCTCTTCCAAGCCTACCTGTTATCCATCACCTTTCAGTTGATACTGCCTATGAATGGACTAAACCAAAGTATTATTGATATTCTCAACTTTTACTGTTGTTTGTTTCAGGTTCTCTCAATATATAATCTGACCATCTTCTTCCCTCCTTCACATGAGGTTTTTTTTTACCTTATATTAGAGAAAGACCACCCTAACCATCATCTCTAGTGCTGCCCAGTTTCTTGTTGACCTTTACTTGGTAACCTTGTGCTAAACTATTCCACATGTCATAATTGTATCTTTATGCCAGGCAACATACAGATGTTGAATGTGCTGGCATTTGAGTCTCACTGGTATTGGGATAGTGTCTTCTACCATACCACAGAGGAGCCAGGCTAGTTAACAAGCTAATTTAGTGGTGGGATTCAGCAGGTTCACCCCATTTCACCAGAACCAGTAGCAGAAATTATGGCTGGCCCCGCCCATCCAGGTTTTGAAATAAAGTAGTCCTAATTCGGGTGCAATGTAGGGCTGTTCCCCTGGCCACGCCCACCATCCCACACCCACATAGTAGGTAGTAAAAAAATTTGAATCCCACCACTGGGCCAATGGAAGGAAACAGCCAAGTGGAACACCACTGCCTGGCAACATATGCTGTCTGAAAATAGTCGCCTCACTCTGCCCAATGGTAGAGGCAAACCTGACATTTCACTAGGTAGGATTCTGGCAGAAAGCTAAGAGGGATGAGTTAATAGCATTGGTTTAGGGAACCCATGATGACTCACTCAAGTGAAATCCCAACTCCTCCCCATCTACAAACAAAGCAGAAGTGAATAGGCTTCCCCAATACCTAACCAAAGATCACTGTGATGAGAGCAGCAATAGGCAGCAGATCAACTTCACCCTCTGCTTCAGAGCATTGTGGGGTGCTATTTTCTGAATAGCAACCCCTCCAGAAACAACACCCACAGAATATATTGACAGTTCATTTCTGTTTGGGGAGGGGGAGAATCCCATTTCTAAGTGTTGCTTTTCCCTTCTCTACAGTCTAATGGCAAGTGAGCCATACAGCAAATGTAAGGCAATCCCACAATTTGCTGTTAGGTGAAACAGCAAAAGCAGCTTTTTGACAGCTAGATCTATTTCTGTCAGTGAGAAAACTGAAAATGCCTACAACTGAAATAAGTGATCCTATGCCAGTTACATTAAAGTGCAGTCATTCCAGCCCAGCACCCAATTAACTTTACAATACACTCATTTTTCAACTTCAGTCATAATTAAATAAGTACTTATTGTTGTTAAGTGTCCATATGCCTAATGCATCTTTGCTCACTGGCACTGCATTTTAAAAAATCACATTTAATACAAGCCAGGACAAAAAAATGCTTTATAACAATATTAAAAATAGGCAATAGTTGGGTGGTTGTTGTTGTTTTCAAAGCCTTCGAGCACAGTATAATATGTCCTGTCCCTTCAGAAGAACCCAGGGGAATACCCTATATTTCTTTTTGCATATCTTTTTAATGTTTCCTGTTTCTGCAACCTAATCAATCAATGGATATATTAAAAATTACAAAAACAATTCATTGAAAATATCCAGCATTAATAAAACACACTTCCCTTGTTATTGTTACATGCCATCAAATCATCTCCAATCTATGGTGACCCTATGAATGAGAGATCTCCAGAATGTTCTGTCCTCAACAATCCTGTTTAGCTCTTGTAAACTTAAGGCTGTGCTTTCATCTCTTTTCCATCTCATATTTAGTCTTCCTCTTTTCCCACTGCCTCTCATCTTTCCCAGCATTACCGTCATTTTCAGAGAGTTTTGCCATTTTATGATGTGCTCAAAGTAGGACAACCTCAGCTTCATCATTTCTGCTTCCATCCTTGAGTTGTTCTAGATTGTTTGCTTTCCTGGAAATATAAAGCATCTGCAAAGCTCTCTTTCAGCACCATTCTGTATCAAATGAATCAATTTTTTCTTTCAGCTTTCTTTACTGTCCACCTCTCAAGCCCATACATGTTGATTGAGAACACAGTAGTGTGAATGATCTTGATCTTGGTCTCCAGTGATACATTCTCACGTTTGATGCTCTTTTCTAATTCCTTCATTGCTGACTTTCTGAGTCTCAGTCTTCATCTAAGTTTTTGGTTACAGTCCCCATATGTATTGATGAGCAAGGTATACAAATTATTACAATATTTCAGTTTCTTGGATGCCAACATTATAGTTGTGTTGTTCTTCTATAGCCAAGATTTTTGTCTTCTTAATGACATGCCTTCAAGTTGTTTCCAGCTACAAGTTCCATATATACTTGAGTATAAGCTGAGTTTTTTTAACCCCAAAAATGAGCTCCAAAAAGGGGACTCAGCTTATACATGGGCCAACAACTATGAGGGTCTAAAAATATGGTTTTTTAAAGTGATGTGAGCATTTTAAAAGTAAGTTTCAGGACTTCTGCGACAAAAGAAGTTGGGACACAATTACACCTGGCCACAAATTGGCGCAAATCAATCTATTTTCCTGGGTTTCCAGGTCAAAATTAGGTACCATGGCTTATATTCAGGTTGGCTTATATTTGAGTATATGCTGTAAGTTTTGCTCTTTGTATACATGCCTTAGCTATCATCATTTGGTTATGAGGCCACTAAAATATAACAGAGACAAATTTCTTAGCTCTACTGAATGGCTAATCAAGTGAACATTACTTTTAAATCTTTTAAACCTTTTAATGCAATCAATGTGTTTTTACAGTGTTTTTAATTTTGTAAGCTGCCCTGAGCCTTTGGATGAGGGCGTGATATAAATGTGATAAATAAATAAATAAATAAATAAATAAACATTACACAACATGATATCAAAGAGAACCAGAAACATTCAAAGATCATCCCTATCACATAGTTTAATGAAGGATTTATAGTAACCTAAGTCCAAGAATGGTGCTGTAGGGTCAAAAAGAAGCTTGATGTTAGGTAAAATATGATGTGATGTTACCAAGATGCATCTCAGGGTTTGAAGAGGGTAGATTCTATTTCCTGTCCCAGTTGCTATAGAAAAGGGTCAAAACTCAAGAATCCTGTGCTGGCTTGGAAAAACACTGAATAACATAGGTAAAGGTCACCCTTGATCAAAAGCCAGTTGTATCCGATTCTAGGGTTTGCTGCTCATCTCCCTGTATAGCCAAAGAGCCAGCACTGTCTGCATCTGCAGATGTTTCTGTGGACACATGGCAGGCAATACTAAATACTGGAGTGCATGGAACGTTGTTTACCTTCCCACCGAAGTGATACCTAAAGGTAAATGTAAAGGTTTCCCTTGCTCAAAAGCCAGTCATATCTGACTCTAGGGTTCAGTGCTCATTTCTGTTTCAAAGCCGAAGAGGCAACTCTGTCAGCTTCTACAGACATTTCCATGGTCATGTGGCAGGCATGACTAGACACCGGAGCACTGTTACCTTCCCACTGAAGTGGTCCCTATTGATCTACTTGCAATTTCTTGCTTTTGAACTGCTAGGTTGGCAGGAGCTGGGACAAAGACGGGAGCTCATTCCGTCCTGCAGTACTCGGGAATTGAACTGCTGACCTACCACCTCTTGGTCAGTGTCTTAGCCACTTTGAGCCACTATAGTCCCAAAGTGATATCTGTTTACTTGCAATTTCTTGCTTTTGAACTGCTAGGTTCAATGCAAATGCATTTCAAACAGCTGGTTTTTCATCCCCAACCAGAAGGCCTTCTCCAAAATGTCTGTATCATTTATCTCTACTTATACATATGCATTCTTATTTGCATTTGAGAGATACATTTCACCTGGTAGCTTTTGTCATGTTTTTTTTTCTTTGTAAGAAATGCAGTATTTTCCATGAGAGTAAATCTTCCAATCTCAGGAGCCAACAGGACCTGTATTAGTTGATTCAAACATATTTTTCTCTTCTGCTAGTTCAAACCATGAGAATTTTAAGAGAGTAAAAGAGGTGAAAAATACAAGGCTTTCACCTAATAAGGGAATTCTGTATGACTCAAGAGTAGGAACTTTAATCCAATATGAATATAGTGCTGTATCTACAGACACCATTATAACCATCATGTAGGCACTAATCTCCCTGCTTTACATATATTTGATGTGAATGGGTATGCTTCTCCATTTGAGGTTGCTATGTGACACCCTTGAATCCAGTATCATTGGAGCCATTGAGTAGGATCCACTCTTATTGATCATTAATGTAGACCCACTAAAATCAATGCAGCTTGAATATGGCAGATGGACAATATATGCCATTAACACAGTAGCATAACAGTAGGTTTCATAAATACAGGGAATTTTTGAAAGTTTCCCAAACACATTTTCTTCCACTCAGATTATTTCAGTGAATAAAGCTGTAAAATCAGAATCCAGATCACTCATGGAACATTGTATAAAAATTATCTAAAACTGGTTTCCTCAATCTACAGTGATAGGAACCAGTAGTAATAAAATAGAAATAGTGCTGTGGTATGGAAAGTATAGTCCTATTGAGTATTTTAATCTCAGAGTGAACAGACCCAGTATATGCTTTTCAAGGTAGGGTGACAAAATGGGAATTAAGTGAAGGTTTGAAACTATGGTGCTCACCAGCAGCTTGAGTCCAGAATCTGCTATAAAAAAATTTGTTCCAGGATCAGATGAGAAAAATATTTTAGAGCAATGCCTATATATACACTAAAGACTTGTTGCAGCTGCAGCAGTCATTTCCTTAGCAGCTTAAACATGAGCAAAACTCTCTGTAAACCAGGCAGTATGTCCCATTGCAATCCCATTAAACAGCTTTCTGTGAAAATGCCAAACTCCCTTCTGGATTGCTGGAGAAACAATAGGTAAATAACCATTTTCTCCAATGGTTATCAGCTGCAGGTAATGGTTATTAATATTTTTCCTCCTGGAAAGGATAGGAAGGGGGGAAACCTATTGGTTCTCAATCACTTTTATTTTTGAATGTCTCGATGTGATGTATAAAGGCATTGTGAAGGGCATTAAAATCTGTAAATCAAAATTATAATGGATAACAATATTAACATTTTCAATTTTAAAAAATACAGTAGCAATAACAGAAAAGTCTTGGCTTGGATCCTGTCTGAAATTTAGGTTCCATGCCCACTCAGCAAAGACCATTTATCACACTGAACTCAATGGGACTTAGTTCTGAGCAGTCCTATATAGGAACACATTATAAACCTGCTTAGGTGGAGTGACATGGAGAGACAATCAACAGATATAATTGAATGTTTGGTGAATTGGATTGCCAGGTTTATGTGTCACCAGGGTGCCAGGTAGAGGCTCAAGGAATTGCTTCTGGAGGTGAGGAGACAAATCTCAGGTTTAGCAGTGATGGAAGAAGAAAAAGCTTGATTTTATTTCGAATTCTAGAATTCAAGCCTAGGCACCCATCTCTGTTTATGCTCTATGGGGTTTCCCAGCCAATACAAGGCTAAGCAGAAATGGCTGGAACTATTCCAGCTTCTGAGCATGCTCTACCACTTAACTTGTTACCAAGTAATTGCAAGTACCAACACCAGACATCTGACCCACAATATTTGTGTTTTACCATGATTTTGGGCTCTTTTGCTCAAACTCCACTTCTGCCTTTGCCCCATACACCCCCGGAGTAAGCAGACAGACACAATCAAGTTGGTTGAAAAATCGGGCCACTTTATTAACTGATAACGATCTTAACTTGTTGAATGCATTAACTTGTTTAGGCTGCTCTGCAGCAGGCCGACGTAGCACTGGTAAGGCTGCTTGTTGGAATAATCTATTCCATTAACCTTAAGCTTAACTTTTAAATTTGAATACTGAGCAATTTTTCTAGATCCCATGTCAGAAGTTACCTTCACCTGGTTTTACTTCTGACACTACACTCGGGCGAACAATTGTATGGGACTGCCAGCTGCCAAGCATGGCAGCCCCTTGTTCCTGTTCCGCATTTCAACCAATCCATGGTATCTTTCTTTCTAGGCTGTCAACCACACTGACTGGTGAAATGCGTCCTGACCCGATGATATAGAGATCTGCTTCATTTCCTTACCAGTGCTACCCGCCAAGTGACCAAATTAAAAGGGGTACCTCCATATCTCAACCATACACAACAGTGTGGGGTGGGCGAAAACCACAAGAAACCAAGGAGCCAATCAGGTTTCAAGCAAAAATTCCCACCCGGCCCTGGAGCGACCAAAACAATCACACTGCTGCTTAAGGGAGGGAGGGTGGGCAACTGCACCCAATTCAAATAAAAAAAAAAAGGAGGCAAGGCTAGGCGAGCCCCACCCCTATCGCCTTGCCACCGCCGCTGCTGTTCCGTCTTCTTCCAGGTTGTCGGGGCAAAGCGTGCGCCATCGGGAGATGCCTTTGGCACACGGACAATTTCCATACTAAACTTTATCTGGCCTACCAAAGGCGTCACAAGGCCCTGCCCCTGTAACATCAGAATGGCCCATCCTGTAGTCTTAGGCTTTATTCTGAAATATCAAGAAATGAGGTGCTGCTGATCTGGAGACCCTAAACTGAGAGATCATAAATAGAAGATTCTCTACAGTAAAAATATTGCAAATCAGTTGGGGCTTCAAATATTGAATTGGGCCAAGAAGCCAAAAGGAAATAAGGGCATAGAAACAGTTATAAATCATTGCTGTCATAAACTGCAGTGAAGACGAATAGTGAGCAATAAAACATTTTTATACTCCAATGGAGAAATACAATTACTGTGTGACTAGTAAGAAATACAATTACTGTGTGACTAGTAAGTGGGGATTTATCCATAGACTGCAACAGTCTAACCCCCCAAAATATTTTTGTTGGTATTACTTGAAGCTGAAGAAAACAGCAACAGATTGATTGCAGCTGAACCACAATGGGACCAAGATAAATGTGAGGGCTTAGCAAGAAAACTGCATTTTGAAGTCTCTCTTATAATACACAGCCAAATTGTTTTATATTGATTTGCCATAACACACTCCAATACAAGGTGGCATAGACATCTTCATCATCAAATGAACCAGTTTTTGTTGAAATGTCACCTACAAAGCTCTTACCCTAAGTCATGTTATTCATAACTTTTCATAGAAGCTGAATTTCAAATTACGTTTTTATCTCTAGTATGAATTAAATGCCCCATGTTTATTTCTAAATTTGCTTCATTAATATCTCTTGCATGATTTCCTGGCACTATTTTTTAAAAATCTGCCCTTTGTAGCTTGATGAATTTAATAGAATCAGAACATTTTTTAAAAAATTCAAAATATTTAAGAGTAAAGGGAAAGGATAGTATTATTACATTTGAAGAGTTTGACTTTTATATTTTTTTAGCATGCACTTAGAATTAGATAATTATATTAAAGTTACAAGTAGTACAGAGGTGACTTAAGGCTAATTGAATATGTGCATACTCCTTTTCATAGCAAGTGTAATTAAATAAATCCTATTCATAATGATTTGCTGATTCCACTATATTATCTTCTTAGCAGCTATTTTCTATGACCTGATACTTTTTCCATAGTTTAATATATTTGTATTAATTTTCAGTGGCTTTTTAATAAGTAAATGCAATGATATATATTGAAAATGTGGGTCATGCTCAGATCAAATCTAATGCTTTCTCTTGAACTCTTTTCTTTTCCTTCTCTTTTCCTTCTGCTTCCCAGAGGACTATCTGGAGGACAATGCAACATGGTGTAAGCTCTGGTATTCTTACTCTTGACTTTCATATCCATTCACCTGTTTCTAATTTTACTGTTCCAAAGACATCTACAATAATTTATTTTACATCTCCTTTGCTTTTCTGCAAAACAAAATTCTTATAACTGAGGTGGGCAATTCCGGTTCTACCGATCATTCTTCATTTCCTACCAGCATGGCTATCTGGATGTCGGCCAATGTTTCTCAGACTTTGGATAGCTGAAGAGATTTCCAGATGTTACTAGGCTGGACTTTCTACCAACTGTAGCTATTGGTTGAGCTGCCTGGGGTTGATGGGAGTTGAAGACAAACAATAAATAACTAGAGGACCACGTGTCCTCATCCCAGTTTTAGATAGTGTAAATAACTATGCTCAGATGCATTCATCCCCTACTTGAATCTGGGTTCTAATTTTCCACAGGGTTTGCCCTACCAAAAAGTAGATTAAGGCAGCCAGGCAGCCATTTTGGAATGTCATGAAATAGTAAATTATTAATTATGTGATTCATTATTACAGTATTGACACGTTGTACTATAAGCTCAGGGGTGCATATGGTATTTTCCGCCTTAGGCACCCACATAACCTACCATGCCCCTTGACAGGGGTTTCAAGGAGGGATTTGCTATTCTACTTAATGCAACAAAATGCTGAGGTCAGGGCCAGCCCAAGTCATGTTGTTGCCTGAGCCAAAGAAGAAGATTTCTACTTCAGGTGCTAATTGAACTGACAGTTGGATCTTGCTTCATCTCCATCCTGCACCACAATTGGAGGAAGGGTGAACCAACCTAGGCCCTTTTCTTAAACGCTGTGCTGCCTTCTCCTAGCACCTGATACCTGAGGTAACCCCCTCCTTTTGCCTAATGGTAGAGCCAGTCTAGCATTCTTCATCTACTCTAGAGAATCTGCTCTGGATTTTTCTCCATCAACTCAGGAGAAACACAAAGATGCTGTGCTATGTAGAATAGCATACTGTGTTGTATCTTTGCACTGCACTGGGAAAAGACAAGACCACAGAGCTGGATTGTATCAAGATGTCACAAGCAGACTCCTTTGTGTGTGAAATTCTTAAATGTGCAAGTTCCAAGGATGGATGGATGGATGGGTGGGTGGGTGGATGGATGGATGGATGGGTGGGTAGATGGGTGGATGGGTGGATGGGTGGGTAGATGAGTGGATGGATGGATGGATGGTAGTGAGGTCCTTCAGCATAATTTGAGTGAATCAGTCAAATAAATAACAGCAAAGAAAAATATATACCATAGTGATCGTTGAGGCTTCCTATCAATCTTTAATTGATAAACAAGGAAAAGAGAATAGCATGAAACTGAATAGACCTTTAGTCTGCTCCAGAACTTTCTTATGTACTCATGAATAGCATGTTTTTGTGTAAAAAAAAACCTTTCATATGCTTTTTTGAAATTATACCTCCTAAAAAGTGATATGCAGTAGATTGAAATCAGTTGGCTAAGTATATCTGATATAGAATGGGTCTGCAGTGAGTGTTTGGGATGAGATCACCTATGCTGTTAATGAACTGTTGAGCTATATGCTCATTACCAAAATTAGATCTGGATTGTATCCTTTCTGTCACCTGCCACTGCTAAATGAACAGGGTAGTTTAGGATCACGTGTAATACACATTGAATTGTATTCTAACCATTTTATAATGGTTTTGCCATTTTCAAAATCATGTTCATAGCCTCAAATATTACTTCAACTGTTCAGATCTACAGCTAAAATGTGATTTCATTTTTCACAATAGATTGCTTCTTAAAGCTGAATATTAGGTGGTTTATACATTGAAGTTAGTATACACACAGTCAGTTCAACTATCAAGAGTTCTATATTGTCCTCTTCAGTATATTACTGAGAGGACTATAATAACTGGTCTTACAAAACTGGCTCATCCATATTTTTTGTAGGGCTTCTCAGGAACTAAGATAAAGGTAAAGGTCACCCTTGCTTGAAAACCAGTCATATCCAACACCAGGGTTCAGTGCTCATCTCTGTTTACAGCCAAAAAGACAATGCTGTCTGTGTCTGCAGACATTTCCGTGGACATGTGGCAGACATGCCTCAACACCAGAGTGCACAGAGTGCTGTTTACCTTCCCACTGAAGTGGAACCTATTTATCTACTTTAAATTTCTTGCTTTCAAACTGCTAGGTTGGCAGGAGCTGGGACAGAGACTGGGGGCACATTCTGTCATACAGTACTTGGGTCACGAACTGCTGACCTTCCAACCTTTCAGTCATCAAATTAAGTGTCTTAGCCACTTGAACCACTACAGTCCCTCTCAGGAACTAAACACATCCTCAAAGCTTTTGGTCAATGACAATCAGTTATTCCATGACATTTTTTAGACACAAAGGAGGTCACATTTCCGTTCATGGCCAAGATTTCCTCTTTAGATGAAGAGATGTTGTCTATATTAATACAAATCATTGTCATTTGTGGTCCTGCAAAGGACTATTGGGTCATTTTGCTTGTCAGCGAATTTATAATGCAGTACTTCTAATTACAAAGTGCATGTCATTGTCCAGGAGACACCCGATTCCATTCACAATGCCTTCTCTTCTTCAGGAAGGATCCTTCTGTGCTTGCTCAGAAATTGCCAAAAGAAAACAAATTACATAAAAGAGAACCTCTTTCATGTTGTGGGCCCTTCATCCCACCTGTAGCCAGTTTTAATGTCTATAGTTAGCAGGTGTGGCACAGTGTAGATGTAAAAACAAGCACAGTATTTTAAACCTGCAGGTGCACAGCATGCCAGAGTCAAGAAGCATGCACTAAATGTACATTTCCATTCTCAAGTTTCTGCAGAATATGAAAGAGAAGAAATCAATATTTTAACAAATTCAAATAATACCTAGCATCTCTGACACCACAGGATAGATACAATCTTTTCCAGAAATCATCAGTAGTTATAGCTACATGTAAATACATAATATGTTAAAGAAGAAGGGCCTCACCAGGTATCAATCACACTTCCAAGCCATAAAAATAGCAGGTTCAAATGCTTAGCAAAGAAGCCCATGATTTCAACATGCCAATATTTTCATATTGCTGAGTTGCTAAGCTGCTACAGTTGCCATTTCTGTAAGCATTAAATGGAATATGACACAGAGAACATCACAGCAGAGAATCTGATATTCTTGAAACACACTCCTTCCATTCACAACTCTAAACTTTGTGTATGTTTATTGCAGATAATTATAGTGATGATTAAATTTAAAATTGCTCTACAACTACCTGCTGTCATTAAAAACCAATCAAAGTTGAACAGGTTTCCAGTGGAATGGGGCTATCGTGAACACTCACTCAATCCACAAGAACCCAAACTCATGATATACTCACCCATACTCTAGGGCCATAGCCAAGATTCTAGATGTGGGTGGGCAAATATTTTTTCAGGATGGGCAACAATGTCATATATGTGTGTCATATGTATAAGCAGCTGGGAGTTTGAGGGTGGGCAAACTGCTAACTCAGGGTGGGAAACACACACCCTGACCACACCCTGGCTATGGCCCTGCCATACTCTGGTGAAAGAAAGTACCAAAGCACCCTCTTGCATCATAGAATATCTCCCCCCCCCCCATTCATCACCCATTCCTTTCATTAGGAAAGGTAGGAAATGGGGCAGAAAAAGAGGTGAGGGGTTGTGTTTTATTTTTGTTTTGGTAGAAAAAATAACTAGGAATCTTGTGACACCATTAATACGAACAAGCTTGCTGTGGTATGTATTTTCAAATAATACAGTGCAGCTTTCTGATATCAAATAAAACCTAATTGGTTTATCCTACAATATATCCCAAACCAACATAGCTACTCTTTATGTTTATTAATGGGGGTGCCAAATTTGAATTGCATCCTTGTTTCAACAATGGTAATAGAGCTGCTAATATTTGCACTGGCAATAGTGAGTCCAAGCAGAGGAGGTGCAAAATTGGGCAAAGGAACTATCTGAAGCCCATGCCTCCACTCCCTTCATTTATTTTATTTTGTTTACTTTTAAAATGTGCAAAGCAACTCCTAACATTGCCCTTGCAACAACTTCTACAACAGCTCACTGCTGTTGAAATGCACCTTTTTCATCTTGTAGAGTCATTGTGTATGCAGAAGAATTCATAATGACATCCCTGTCCATAATCAGGTCTAGCTTTTCATTCCCTTACCCCATTGCATCACATGGCAAGGTTGAAACAGAGGCTCTACTTGTGCTGGGATATAAGTTATCAAACCCGTGTTCTGGCCTCCCTGCTCAACAAGAGAATGT
This sequence comes from Furcifer pardalis, assembly GCA_030440675.1. Taxonomy (NCBI): domain Eukaryota; kingdom Metazoa; phylum Chordata; class Lepidosauria; order Squamata; family Chamaeleonidae; genus Furcifer; species Furcifer pardalis. The sequence continues at coordinate 190,086,488 of CP126890.1, read as the reverse complement.
TGGAAGATGAAATGAAAATTCCAGACATATTTAGAAGGAGAGACAGAGATCTGATGGGCCCACATAGCAAATCACTTTAACCCACTGCTAAGTGCACTGCTTTCCTATCCCACTACCACAATTGCCACATTCTTTACTCTCTATTTCTGCATTTGGGTCAAAAAGTAGGGTTTTTTCTGATTTCAGATGTGGGTTGGTAGAGTACAGGACAAAAGCATTCAATAGGAACACTCACTTACTCCAGAGATCAGATTTGTCTGAATGTTCCTTTTTTTTCCTTATCCTAATACTAAACTAACATTCTCTAGCCAGGTTCAGAGTTGTTGACCTATAACTCCACTGAATGAGGGAATTATGAATTAAATAGACTTCAAGTTCATTTTTAAACCTATGAGTCTATGTCTTATAAGATTAACTTCTACAATAGAAAACTGAAGTGAAAGTAGAAGTACACTATAAGACCAGCTTCAAATAGGGCCAGAGTCCATGTGTCCACATTATTTGCAGGACTTGGAACTAACCATAATATCAGCTTAATATTAAAATAACTCCGTTGACCAAGGGAGATGGCTCTATTCAGGTGTAGTAGTCTGAAATAGTGCTGGGTTTGAAGCCCTTTGGGGGTGTGGCTAAAACCTGCCTCTAATGTCCCTTCCCTGAAAGATCTTCATGTGTGCAGCAGAAGGTTCTGACAAGGCATTTATAAACATGTTCACTTGAACATGCTCATGGCACCTATCTGATCAGCAGCTAAGATAGCTACATTTAGTTGTTTTCATACTGTGTGTATTTACTACAGGTAAAGGGCACAAGTCTGCACTTCTCTGTTGCTGATTTATCACTGTTCTATATGTAAAAAATGAGGGGCATGAAGAGGAGAGCTTCCCATATCATTGGAGCTCTCCATATGATTCAAGTGGATCACTGGTTTTCCAAAAACACATCTAGAGTTTTCATAGAAAGTAGAATGGCTCTTCTTCAGATTGATCACTTTCTACATGCTACAGAGAAACAAAGCTATAAACAGAGTGTGTAGGGCTACAGTACTCTCCTCTATTTCTTGTATTATGCATTTTGCTAATAGTTGAACAGGGATGAGAAGAATGGACTCTCAGTCTTGTTTGTGCTGTAAACATTTTCAGGTAGATACGTTTATCTCATGTTCTTCAGCCCTTCTCCAGAAAATGTAAACCTGAGTGACTTGTTTCTGGTGGGAGGGGTTTACACTGGGTACAAGACTTTAGATGCACATTGTTACTTGCCCTTAGAGAGAGCTCTGTGTAGTTTCAGGTTGTAGAACTCAAATAGGACTCAAGGAGACATTTTTGAGCAAATGGACTCCTGTCTGATCCCCTTCCAACTTGATGCTTCTGGTTCAGTTCCTTTTGGATGTCATGGTTCTTAAGTCACTGAAAACAATGGAAATTTTTCAATGAATAAATATATGGAATGCCTCAGTAGTCTGCCGGACAGAAAGGAAATTTGAACTCCTAAAAGAAATGCTAGCGTGACTATTGAGCTTGTCTGCATCATCGTAACACACTAACAGTTTTTAAATCCAAATGTTATGTCAGGGAAACAAACTTTGTACAGCCCATCTCACTGAAGTCTCCATGTCAGTCTATTCCTCTTGAATTGGGACTATAGGTTCTCATTTCCATTCTATGCTTTATGGAGGACCATATCATGTGCACATGCACAAATACATGGGAAGGGGTTTGAAAAACTACCGTTTTTTTTTTTTACTATAACAGCGAGGATCCCCAAGACAGAGGCCATGCTGGCAGAGGCATTATTGGAGTTGTTACCTTTTCGAGTAATTTTTCCAACTTCTTTAAAAACCTGACTGTATGTTTGTTTGCTTTTTCATTTGCAGTAGCGTCGCATGGATTTCAGCTGCCTGGGGCTTAAGCCAAATTTGCCATCCCCTGGTGGACGTTAGTGCCTGCTCCCACTAGGGCTTCTGGGAATTGTAGTCCAAGAACACCCATAGCCCAAAAAGTGCCACCCGGGGAGGGCCGCCCCCTGGCCCTCCCTACGCTATGCCACTGTTCATTTGGTTAGCATATGTACTTCCTTCTGCTTAGAAAGCAGTGGATATGATGTGGAATTAAATCTATTTTCTTTAATCAGACAAAAGGCAAAGAGGTCCAGAGTTGCAAGTTTTTTTAAAAAAAATCCAATTGTTCTCGTGATTCTCAGATCTTTGGTTTTAATAGATGTTCTGTTTGAGACGTAGCTGCAAGAGAAGAGTCATGCGTAAGATTTTTGTCTTTGACAGATACAGTTGTTACAGGAACTCAGTGTACAGCAAATGAAAAGTGATTTCCCAAGTCAAATATATAGCCTCTGATATATGTTTCTTTTGTGTGTAATGGACATTTAACACTTTATAGACTTCCATGGGTGTTACTAGTGCTTAGAGGGAGAAAGACGTGAGGCAGTAAAGTGGATTGATTTACCTTTATTTCAAGCCTTGCTCACTCTGTGAACTTCCAGGCAAATGATGGCTGGAAAGCAGGAGATGGTGGGCATGTAAATCCAACTGAAATTATGAAGATGGACTTCTGTCATTTATAGAATTGTTTCCAACTGACAGTAAAACATGAATGTTCAATAAATCACAGAAAAGTTCAGTGCATGAAAATGTTACCTTTTTGAATTACAACTCCCAGAGTACTTTAGAGACAATGTGGCTACTGGTTTTGAAATCTTTATTTCACAAGATAACTTTTCAAAACTCTGGAAGAATCATCATTTTGTTCACACTGTACCATTCTCTCTGTAAGGAAGAATATAATTTCTGGGTGGGGGTGGGGTAAACAAGAGAACAACTCAATACTCCACTCTGGCTGCTCCAATCCCCTACCTACTCTGAAGTTTTCTCCTTTCACTTTCCCAGTAGCATAACCAAAACTTGCAGTAAGAAGGTAGGCGTCCAGGAAGTAGCCTAAGAAGAGAAGGAGTAGTAGAAGCTGCCCCAGCCACCTGGCATTTCTAGGGCCCAATTTCTCTATTCAGTCTGTATCTTATTTAATAATGTAGTCTTCTTTTTACAGCCAAAAGTTTAAGAAGGTCTTTGGGTAAACAACTCTCCAGAAGAATGTTAATATCTTGTAATGCTGCTGCATTACTAAACCATTTGATCACAGTGTATAATTGGGTTGGGGGTGGGGTGGGGACACTGATTATGGTGATTCAAAGCCTGTTTGACCAAGTATTTTCAGAAAGTGATTGCAGATTACACATGGTCAACATGCAGTTCTATGTTCTCCCTATGGGCTTTAAAAAAATCTTGATGATGTCCTTGGATTGGAAGGTTGTCTGCCTGGATCAACTGATATCAAGAAGGCTTTTCCTGAAGTGTTACCTGGACAAGATGTGAGTAATTAAACTGAGGCTCATTCCATACAAGGCAGAACTTCCATTTGACAGAAGGTTGGACATCTGTCAGATAGACTAGAAATACAATCTATTCCCACAACACTACACTCTCGGAAGGATAAGGAACATGGGCCCAGTATTAATTCTTGGATGGTCAAAGAGCAGCAATACCCTGGAATGATTTGTCTAGCATTGGCTACTATAACATCAGCATTCTTTTCTGTGGAAAAACACAGCTACCCACAATGGCCCATAGCTTGCATCTAAATTACTGTATGTGCTGTACTCTCTTCATGGAAAGGTGCTCTAAAACTACATCTAATGCAAAACTAAGCTAGATTTTTATCAGGTAGGTACTTAATCACACCAGACAAAATTGCTTACAGTTGCTTCCTGTTTATTTCTGAGACCATCATATCTGAGGTATCTAATAGACTCCGTCTATTATTTCCCATAGCTCACATTCATAATCTAATGCACTGCCATGAATCCTCCTCCTGCATTCTTTGATGACTGAGATACATGGGGATAGAACTACTGTATCAGTATAACAGTGGCCGAGTGGTAGAACTCCTTCCTCATCGAAGTTAAGTTGTTTTCCTCTTTGTAAACCTTTTGATAAGTAATAAATACTATATTGTGCTGCCAGAGTTGTAGTAATTAATGCCATTCTTCTATTTTAGAAGGTCTCCTGTTTTATTGCAATGTATGTATCTTACCCATTTTGTGTGTCTCTTTTCATGCATGGAGCTGAAAGTATGAAGATACAAATTCTTTAGAGTTATGGAAGGCACATAGACCAACCCCCACACATGATGACCACCACCTTCTATTTCCAATTGTCATATGTCTATTTCCAATTGGCAAACATGCTTAAAAGCTTTCCTAATGGCTGGGAAGCCTGGCTTTGCCACTCTATCTCCCCAAGTAGCAGAAAGGCAGCCATTTCTTTGGTAAAAACTTGGGCAACTTTATTTAAATATAGCATAACACAACCTTAATATGACCTACAATATGGCATCGTAGTGTGAAAATGGCCAGTTATTTATGGGTATGCCTACCAATCTCGTCATAACTGGTTATTCAATGTAGGGGGTTGCCCCCTTCCACGTCATATGCTTATGGCAACAATCACGTGATGCAAGGCTGCCTAGTCTGCTATCACAATCTTAGATATATAAGGGTCCCTTCATCAGCCAGTAGACACTGGCCAATGAAAGGACCCCCGTTCTCAATAATCCAATTCTGGATAATTGAAATCTCCATTTTCCACACTACCGCCACAGTGACCAGTTTACAATACTAACCTCATTCTCCCCCACATAAGTGTGGAGTGGGCAAAAAACACCATCACATGTGCCAATTAGTGATGGTGGAAAAATTCCCACTTGGCCCAGAAGCGACCAAAATTTCACACTTAAGTTAAAGGGAGGGAAGGAGGGACAAATGCAAACAGTTTCTGGAATGAGTGAGAGAGAGGGTGAGGTGGAAAGGAGTCTCCCTTATAGAGAGGGCTTGGCTCCTCCCTGCAACACTGCTGGCCACTAACATGGTCACCTGCCTTGGGGAGAAAGAGCGACAAATTGTGTGTACCAGTTATCCCTGGTGCTGCATGCATTGGTCAAGTTAAATCTAGGAGTATACCCCAAGCTATAACTTGGATCCTTAAAGTGCATCTGAACACTGTTTTTCAGTGCCACCAACATGCAAACTTTCATAATGGCAAGAATGGCATTAACTTGCCTTTACTCAGTGATCCAGACACTGGTTCAAATATTTCTCTGTGTCTGTCTCTGATGAAAGAGAGAAAGTGAGTTTCGTGTCAACAGCATTCTGTTGCAATCTCAAATCCCTGAATGTTTTCTCCCTGCATTTTTACATCAAGTACTAAAGAGTATAGAAGGCATAGCCTAGTCCTATAAGGCTTGATCTCCATAGCATAAATGGCATGAGTACAAGCAGTATTCTCCTAGTTACACCTTCTAGATTCAGATGTCCGAGTAGGAGTAGAATGCAACATCACTGTGCCCCCAACCTAGAGAGCCTGTCCTGAAGGATGTTGTGGGACACTGAAATCCACTGTAAGTCCCTTGAATGCCTTGAACCATTCACAGGTTTACTCCTCCTCCCCATCCTTCTAGTAGAGGTTATACATCAGTGCGACCAAAGCACTCACTGCTGGGGAAACAAGTCACAAAGCAAACTGAAATGTGTTGTGAGATAATTATTCAAAATAACTTAATGTATCTTGAGGTATTCTAAGACAATAAAACTTTAGTTTAATATACAGTACAGGTATATGTGTTCTCACTCCACAGTGTTTTCACCTTTAAAATGTTCAGTGACCATTTGCACTTTTTGTGCTGTTCAGATGATTCAGGGATGGAAGCAGCAGTAAGAGTATGACTTGACATTGCCAAGAAATGTCTAGATATATCAAGCTTAATTATGTGCCAGCTTCTCGCTGGCAGAGCATACGGTGCTGGTTTCAGAAAGTGGAGTGTTGGATTTAATCTGCTGCTTAACTGACTCTGGAATCTGCTGAAGACATTTGAAAATAATGGGGATGGTATTTTTCATTCACCAAACAAAAGCACTCCTGTGTGGTAACCTTGAGTGTAGTTACTCATGCATAAAGTGCACTGGAATCTCTGCAGCTGCTCTGTGCACTGGTGGTGACAGACTGGTAGAAAACACTAAAGAAAGCCAAATGCAAGGGTTCTCCTTTGAGTGACAGCTGCCAGTTCTTCATAAGTACAACATGACAAGTGGATAGGTAATCTTTTCCTATCTGTAGATAATTGTTCTACGTCAGTGTTATTGGGCAACAGCCTGTCACAAAGCTGCTACCATACGAGTAATGATGTCTTTAAGCATGATGAAGTCTTCAGACCTAAATAGCTGTGATATTTGAGTCTTATGTTACCTCACTAGCAATCAATTTATGCAAAGCTATTGGCTTAAGAAACAAGGGCGTGCAAACTTTAATTAGAGTCAAGTGACAAAATGCCAAAATTTGTATTGTTTTCTATGGCAGGTTTGTGTGAAAGTGAGCTGGAATAGATAGATACACCCCTAAATCCATATTTCTTTCTTTTTCTTTTCTTTTCCTTTCCTTTTTTTTAGCAGACACTATCTACATTCCCTGGGTTACAGTACTGTTGAAATTGCCTCCCCAACCAAATTAAATAGAAGAGTTAAGTGGTCACTCACACCTTCCCCCTTAAAGTCAGTAACAGTTTAAAATGCTCAAGTCTGGGGTTAGATTCTGCTTTTTGTCTGCAGCCACTGTGAACAGAAACTTAACTTTAAAATGAAGAAGATTTTTTTCAAAAAAGTAAGCAGAGATTTTACATTTTCCAAACAAGTCAGCATATTTTATGCTAGCAAATTGCATTTTACCTAGGGCCATTGTGGCATCAAAATTCTTTCAGCCCTAGAAACTGCATTGGCATATATGAAATGGGCAACAAGGCAAGCAGAGAAAGGATAATGAAGAAAATGCATTTATTGCTGTCATTTAAATGTCATTCTGCTTTAGACAATATATTTACAGCAATGAGGCATTTTGAGGTTTCGTATTGTAAGCACTGCTCCCTTTATGATTCCATGTCATGTTTGCTTAGTCAAACCAATTTTTCTGCTCCACTCAGTTTTATAGGGTCAGACTAGTCTGAGGGGAGGGGAGAATCAAATTTCTGTGCCTCTCTTTCATACATCATCATTTAGAATTTGGCAACAGTTCTTACTTAGAAACTCACACTTGTTCTTCAGCTACAATATTCTGTTTATTGCTGGGTGATGGCTTGTGAAGGAGAAAACAGTTTGGGTTATTTATTTTCCTTTTGTTGCTGGCATGGGTGGAGGATAAACAATGCAAAGACCAGAAGGCCAAGGTTGAAGGACATTTTAGAGGAATTGAGATGCTGGTTGCTCAAAAAGAACCTAAATGCCATTCCACAGCCCCAACATCTGCCCTCTGAGGGAACTAGCCCTTTCTGAGTGTCAGGACTGCCCTTATTTCCAAGGCATCTGTGAAGATGCTGCTGACTGAACCAAAGACTTTCTACACTCAAAGCATGTGCTCTGCCTATGAACTGTGGCTCTTCCCTAGTTCAGTAATGAGTACAAGTAGCTTGGGTGTTTTCTAATAGCCCAGAAGCCTGTCAAACATTGTCAAGCAACATGTAATAAACATGCAAGGAGGAGGAAGCACACTGGCCACTTTCCTTCTCTACTTATGTAAGGATCAACTTTCAGAAGAGGAGTTCTCTAACCACAGAGGCTCTCCACATCATCAAGAACCTTGATTTTCCATTGTTAGTGACTGTAGTTTAAATGCAAGTTAGTTACCGTCATCATTATAATTTAGAAGTAACTATTTATATTGCCATTATAAAAAAATGCTTTTTAAAATTGAAATGTTGCAAGTCTCTGGCTTGTGTTACTGTATTGAAGTAACTATAATGGTAACTAACACAATTATACTAAAGGTAAAAGTCCCCAGTGCTCAAAAGTAACTCGGGGGGGGGGTGCTCATCTTTGTCTACAATCAAAGAGAGAGTGCTGTCAGCATCTGCAAATGTTACTGTGGTCATGTGGCAGGCATGACTAGATGCCAGAGTGCACAGAACACTGCTATCTTTCCTGCCCAAGCAGCATCTATTAATCTACTTGCAATTTCTTCCTTTCAAACTGCTAGGTTGGCAGGAACTGGGACAGATTATGGGAACTCACTCCATCGTACAGTACTTGGGTCTCAAACTGCTGGCCTCCTGACCTTCCAGTCATAAAGCTTAACATCTTAATCACTAAGTTACTATGGCCCTAACTCAATTATAGTTGCATACAAAAAGAGTGATGTTTCCCCTTCTCAAATTTCAAGCATAATGTAACTTAGGGTGCAACCAAACAACTATTTAGCTTGCTTGATGGAGAATCTATGGCATAGTCTGGTTCAATCTACAGTATTTTCAAGCAAAAGGAGAACAAACAGGTGATGACAAACCAACCTGACTCTGTTTCATGCCCAATCAGGACCTTTCAGTTCCAAAGATGCCTTTTTTATGGAGCAAGATTGGAAGCATTGAGACTGGATCACATGTGGACAGAAAGGTTGGTTTAAAAGGTCACTTTAAAGATCACATCCTAAGAAGCAACCCTTTCTGGTACAATCCAATGTGATCTCATATCACCACCTGATTGCACCCTTAGTTTTTCAGGTACAGCAAAAAATAAATTAATTAAAATTACTTATTATTTCCAACCCTGGATAGGAAAGTATCAAATAAAGGAAGACCCAACAGGGTTTATGGGGTATTAGAAAACATATCCAAGTTACAAACATTCACTACTACTTTAGGATAGAGCCCCATTTCAGGTACAGATCCAATGCTTTGTGTGCAGAAGGTCTCGGAATCAAAAAATAATCAGTGTTGGATACTCAGAGATTTGCTGAGATTTAGGTCTAATGCTGTTTTGAGCTCATATGATTTCACTGAAGCTGTTCAGCTACATTCTTGTTCAATCGTATAATCAATGAAGCCGGACAACGAAAAAATTAATTTAAAATTTATTAACAGCAGCAAGATTAATGTTAGCAAAGAATTAGAAAGCAAAGCATTATTTTCAATTATCAGAATGGTATAAAGAGCTTCGCGGTATAGTGAAAAGTAATAAGGTAAAAGGGGGTTGCTAAATAAGAATATATTCAATAATATCTGGGGAGTTTGAGAGAATTTACATTAACACAAGGGACAGGTTTTTCACCTTTCGAGAAAACAATGCAATTTTGGAAGGGGAAAGTCCTGATGGTGTCTTTAATTGTCCCAGTGTTGCGGAGCACTTGTTGAATGGCTATTTGTTGGTTATGCAGTGTGTATTATTTCTGTTAAAACCAATTTAAAATATTTTTGTTCAGGCTGTCTAGCTATATTCTTGTTCAGCCACAAGGTTTGTGGGACAGAGACTACTCTGATGAAGAGGTAGCGACATCCACCGCTTTCTTGAGCAAAGTACAAAGCAACTGCTGTTCACTCCATGCATCAATTTCCTTTGAGTCAGTATTTTGAAAGGAAGAGTAGCGAAGAGTAATCCACCCTGGATCTCATCTAAACTAAGATATCCAGATGCTGATCTTTGTTTTTCTTTTAGAAAAAGTGTTATTTTTATCTCTCCCCTTTCCTCAAAGGAGATAAAGGCATCCTATGGTCCTTAAAGGTAAAGGTTTCCCTTGCTCAAAAGCCTGTCGTATCTGACTCTAGAGTTCGGTGCTCATCTCTGTTTCAAAGCCGAAGAGCCAGTGCTGTCTGCTTCTGCAGACGTTTCTGTCATCATGTGGCAGGCATGTCTAGACAATGGGGTGCATGGAAAACTGTTTACCTTCCCACCGAAGTGGTCCCTATTTATCTACTTGCAATTTCTTGCTTTTGAACTGCTAGGTTGGCAGGAGCTCGGACAAAGACAGGAGCTCATTCCATCCTGCATCAGGAATCGAACGGCTGACTTGCTGCCTTCCAGTCAGCATCTTAGCCACTTGAGCCACTGCAGTCCTGATGCCCATTTTAATCCTCTCAACAATTCTGAGAGGTGGCTTAAGCTGAGAGAAGAGCTCTAACTTCAGCAATATAGATTCTGATTCCATGAAAATGTTTAGAGGAGAATGCCTGAATCCATCTCCTCTGTCATCATATTCTTTTCCAAGGTTTCTCAACCTTTGGACCCCAGATGTTCTTGGACTTCAATTTTCAGAAACCCTGATCAGCAAGTGTACTAACTTGGGCTTCTGGTAATTGAAGACCAAGAACACCTGGAGGCCCAAGGTTGAGAAACCCTATTTGACTCAGTTTCAACACTTGATTCTGAAAGGAGGAAGCTCCTTCATGCCTGTGGGCTCTGTCCACAAGTAAGAACTCAGATTGTCCCAGGTTCTTGCTAGCCTAAATGCAAATGGACATTTTTTATTCTTCTTCAGACTTAATGGTGAAATTGGTTAGATCAGTGGTGCCCAAATTTTTTTGCTTGCGGGCCGGTCCCACCCCAACACACAGTTACAGGGGCCAGAGGCAGGCTTCTCCCGCTGCTGACAGTTTTGACAGCGGCAGCGGTGGTGGTGGCAGCGATCACACTTTGTCCGGTCTGCTCCGAGCAGCCTCTTGCTTGGTCCCATCCTCTCTGCAGCTTTTGCCAAAGCCAATCGCTGCATCAGGGAATTTTTCCGACCCTCCTGTGTTTCACTGGAAGGGTAAACCTGGCACAGTGTGGTGATGTCATCTTGGGTACACCAGGGTGCTCTCCTAGTGCCATGAATTTTGAAACACAGGAGGCTCCAAAATTCCCTGATGTGGCAATCAGCTTTGACAAAGGCTAAAGAGGGGATGGAACTGAGCAAAAGGCTGCTCAGAGCAGCCTGGACAAAACGTGATTGCCGCCACTGCTCCTGATGCCAGGCGGTGGGGTTGGGTGGGGAGGCAGTCCACAGTGAGCCTGGGAGCTCACCATGGGCTGCATTAATGATATGCAGGGGCCTAATTGGGCCCATGGGCCATAGTTTGGGCGCCCCTGAGTTAGATGAAGGTGACAGAGTGGGTCAGGGAAAGAGAGTGTCCTCTAAGTACATTCATACCATCAACATTTAAAATGTTTGACTAGGGCTATAATGACTTGTTCAAGGTCACCAAGTGAGGTTCAAAAGCTATTTGGGGAATTGAACTTGGGTTTTCCCTATCTTAGAAGGTCAAATAGTAAAGATGACTGTGCAACTGAACAACAACAAAATGTGTCAAAATGGTTTCAACTCAACTGTAGTATAGAAACACCATGCTTGTTTTTAGAAAACTATCCCACTATTTCCTGATAGAAATTCACACCAAACCAAAAGTTATTTGATCATTATTGGAGGGTGAAGTAGGGAACTAGTAACATACAAAACAGAAATATCGGCTACACTTTTCATCATATATATCTCATAGAACATAATGAAGCTCAGCAACAGAGTTACTGCTAAATATTAAATTGTGTTCCTGCTGGCTTCCTATCCCACTGATGAGTACTCTCCACATATAAGAGAGGGGATTGGTTCGTTATTTTTAGCAGCAGCAGTCAATTTGTAACCTCAGGGAAACTGCCATTTCATGTGGTGTTAAAGACAAAACACTCCTTCTCTTCATAATCCTGGTCTGAAATAATGAAACCGGAGGCTCTGAGATATGAAACATGCCAATGGCTTCAGTCTGACCAAGTGAGACATCCGAGACCAGATTCTCATTACAAAATTTACCAGTCCATACTGGTCTCAAAAGATTATGCAGCTGGTCAAAAATAAATAAACAATAAATAACTGAATAAAATAAACCATTGCTGCTCCTGGGATGATCAAAGATCACCAATTTGCATTCCAAATAAGCTGCATTTTCAACCATGAAGATTGTTCTGGGAACAACATGATGCAGTGGTCTCCCCCAAATCTTCTGCATCACAGCATGACACCCATACCACTGATCCAGTTCTGTGAATCACTTTCTGGTCCTGAGCAATTTTGGCACACAAAGTCCTCATCAGCTCCAGGCTAGTATTAATGAAACTGCTGCCCTCCATCAAGAAGGATTCAAGTGGGATTAAATCCACTTGGTGACCACCACCCTTCCCTGTGGCCTTTGCCACCCAAGGCCATTAGTCATCAGGGTGGTCGGGTTAGTTAACTGCCACTTGATGATCAGTGTTGAGTTGCTCGGAGTATGGTCTACTGTATTACCATAGCAGGGTAACCTGGTTAGACTTAGTCTTAGCTGCATGCAACCCACTACAGTTGTACCTCGCTTAAAGAGCATAATGTGTTCCACAGGATTGCTCTTTAAGCGAGTTTGCTCTTTAAGCGAAACACCATTGTAAGTGACCGAATGTGGGGGGGATTGAGAACCCTGATTTATTTGTTAAGCAAGTTTTTGATTGGTTTTATTTGTTAAGCAAAGCAAACATTCAGAGAAAATTCTGCTCTTTAAGCAAGTTACTCTTTAAGTGAGGCGCTCTTTATGCAAGGTTTGACTGTACATCTTTTAGTGTTAAGAAATGCCTCCCCCCAAAAAAAAACCACACACACCCCTAAATGTGGATTTCCACTCACTTCTATTTGTGATTTGTTGTTCTTTTTGCTTGGTGATTTTAGTACTATTTGGCTCCCCCAGAGGCAGAAGATTTATCCCCCTGAAATTGCCCATTCTGGCTTCAACTGAATGAAGGTGTGAAGGGAAACTCCCTCGCATGTGTAAACTCTATGTAAATTTGGGTGCACAGACAACCCTTTTTACAACAAATGTAATTTATTATTAGCATTGTCATGTCATGTGAAATGCAGCAATTCTGCAGTATTCAGCAACTCTGAGGCATGGCTGTGGTAGAAGACAAAGTAGGTTCAAGGGCCTCTTTAGACCAGGGGTGGCCAAACACTTTGAGCCGCGGGCCGGTCACATAGTTCCTCCTGCCATAAAACACATCTATAACAGCCACAGGAGAGGAGCTATATTATCCTACTACCCACAGGTGAATTTATGACAGCGTATTGTGCACACACTGGTATGTTTGCACATGTGCAGGACACATCCGCTTCCGGGTAGCAGCAAGGGTGGCACAGGTCAGATGATTTGGCACCACGGGCTTTAGCCTATAAGCCATAATTTGTTCAGGAATATTCTGTATCTAAGACTGGTGTGCAAGTGGAATGCCAGTTGTTCCAAAAACTTAGTATTTCTCCAACATGGTCAAACAAAAACCTTGTAACAGGAAGCAACATCTCTAATATTTATTAAAAGGCCAAGTAAAAACATCAAGAAAAATATAGAAAACATGGAAACAAGCAGATACTCCTTATCTACAGCTGTACACTATGTGCCCAAAGCATTTCCCCATATTTCTGTTATAACAGTAGTGCAAATTTTTTAAAAGCAATGCAAAGTCTTTCTCAGAAATTCTTGTCTGGTTCCCCTGGAGGCAATATATTACCGCTTGGTATAAAAATTGCAAGGGCCTGCTGGTTTGGACTATAATCTATCCATTGCTGCAAGTTTTTGATTTATTGTATGCATGTTGCAAGGTCAGCATTTAAAAAATGTGAATGAAGACTTTGTGTTTATAAGGCAAAGATCCACAGCAAGAAGGTCACCATCGCTCTCCTCTCTGAATGGAAAATTAGGGACGACAGCGTAAGACCAGAAAGCTGCCTCTGAATAAAAATCTCTGGAGTCTTGGAGGTCATTTGTTGTCACAGGGACAAGTGAGACTCACCTAGAAAAAGAGTGGAGGTTTGGAAGGCTTGGGGGGAAATTACCTTTTCATACTTAATATTCCAACCATCCTGCAGCCTATGATTATGCCGGTTGAGGGAATTGGAGTTCAAAAAGGTAACCTTTTTCCATCTCTGACAGTACAGTACAAACTAATTAAAATTTGGCAGAGGGGAGGTCTGAAGTCCATATAGTCCATAAGCCTATATTTGTGAGTTTGGGGAAGATGGAAGAAGTTAGGCTATAAGGAAGAAAAAAAACATATAAGGGAGAGCCAAAATCTCCTTCCCCATTTGTCCTCACACCCCAACATAATAAATTTAAATTGGAACAGGAATTCAGAAAATTATTTTCAGAAAGAAATCTTAATAACATTGAGACACTAGAACACTGGTTCCCAACCTTTGGTTTTTGGGCATCAATTCCCAGAAGCCTAAGTTAATTCCACCAAAGCACTGATCAGCCAATGTACTGACTTAGGCGTCTGGGTATTGAGGTTTCCCTGTGAGGCGTGTGCCCCATATTGAGAACCACTGCTATAGAAGGAGCTTCACTAGATAAACCAGAAATCTATGACTATCATAATTATTATGTGCCATCAAGTCAAAAACAGCTTAATGGTGAACTTAATAGGGGTTTCATGGTAAGTGAGATATTTACGGAGTGGTTTTACTAATTCCACACCCCAATGAGCTTCTATGACTCAGTGGGGATTCAAACCCAGGCTTCTTGCATCCTAGTCCTTCACTCTATCCACTGCACCAGACTCAGTATCTCATGACTCTCCTTACTGCACATTAAAGAGGTATGTGTAAACATGTAGATCAAAGGGATAGATCTGATGGGTGTTGAGAATGTCCAACTTGTTAAGTCATCAAAAAGAGATGTTCTTACAGTATCTCTGTTTGTGCACTCTTTGTTGACATCCTTGTTGTCATGGTCTCCTGAAATGATGTAACTGATACAAGGTCACTTTATGAAACAAAACAGTTCATCAGCAGACGTGTCAATATGTGATCCTGTGCCCTGTTTGGTCTGCGAAAAAGAGGCTCATCTTCCCAAGAGGTAGAAGAAGATTACTGTTTCCAGAAGCAGATGCTGGGGTGGGATGGGAGAGGCATGGTGGAACAGTGAGTCTGTCCACTTGGCTGTTGCCAGCCACATGTGTGTCCCGAGTTCCCTAAACCAGTTTGGTGTCTTCCCATGACCAGTGGTGAAGTTTCAACATTCAGCTGCCAGCCAAGCCCAGTTTGGTTTCATTCTGCAAATGGAAAAGTAGAGACAAAGCTTTGGAAGTGTATGTTTTGATTCTTGCATGAGAAAAATAAATCCTCTTCATTACAGCCATACTTATTGATTTACAAATCCTACATTAGAAGAATGTATTCAAGAAGATTTATTGGATGACCAACAATAATTCTGTTTGTAAGAGGAGAAAAACATTCTCAGGAAAACATTCTAGGAATTTTAGGGATAACAAACTGTAGGGAAAAGGTTTGTTACTTGCTGTTAGCAAAGCAGACCTTTTGCTCACACAGGATCTTAGATCTAACTCCAGGTTTCCCCAGTTAGAATGACCTACAAAAGACCTTTAGCTTTTTATAAACATTACTGATATAGATGGACTTGTGGTCTGAATAAAGTACCCCCAAATATTCATACACACACACAGGATTACTACAATATGAAAGAGAGTCAGTCCCATCGAGTAGGGCGGTATAGAAATAGAAGTGGAAATAATAATAATAATAATAATAATAATAATAATAATAATAATAATAATAATAATAATAATAATAATAATAATAATAATAATAATAATAATAATAATAATAATAATAATAATAATAATTTGCCCGTTGCTCTTCCTTTGATCTCCATCACTGTTATTTCAACACGTTGAAGTCTACAGTTCTACAGGGAGCAGCCATTTTCTACTCAAGTACACTACTTGTACAGTTTAGATGCCTGACCTTCCATAGTTCTGAATTATGTAGGGAGATTGTTTGTGTACAAGTTTTTTCATTGCAGAATTTTAATCCTCCCCACTTCAATAAATGAGCAAAGCTGAAGGGGCTGTAATGGAGAGGTCTGGGGCCATTGAGGTGGTCTCTGCTATCATGCTACACTAAGTGCAGTAGCAGAGAAATAACTGAATACAGTGGTACCTCAAGCTACAAATGGTTCAAGTTACAAAATTTTCACAATACGAATGAAAATCAATTAAAAATAATGGCTCATGTTACAAATGTTTCCAGAACAGATTAATTGGTTTTCAATGCATTCCTATGGGAAACCATGTTTCAAGTAATGAACTTTGGTTTTCAATTCATTCCTATGGGAAATTCAAGTTACAAAATTTTCATAACATGAAAAATGCCTTGGAACGCATTAAATTTGTAACTCAAGGTACCACTGTAATCACTTTTCTGTCATTTGTGTTGGGTTAGAACTGCATTCCTTCAGAAATCCCTTTTTGAAATCCCTTTTAATTCTAGAGAATTAACAAAACTATGTTTAACTACTGACTCCGTCATTAGATTAGGTAGTCTTACAATGCATGCCGTTCGCTTCCAATGTAATGTTGTATTTCCCTACAAACTATTAAGTCTCCTGATGTGCAAAAAAGCTTACTCTAGAGTAAATGAGTACTGAATTACAGCCTTGTTTTTGTTTGGTTTGGTTTTTCTCTTTCTTTTGCCATTCTTGACTCTAGGGCTCTCAGTATATTTCAGTATTCATCATTGGTTGAATATCTTTTTCCTGAATGCAAATAGGTGCATTTCTACAGGCAAGAGAGGCTAGGAGGCAAAATAAAAGCCAGTCAGCTAGGTGAAGCATTCTGGCAATGCTGCTTAAGAGGTTCTGATGGTCTGGTTAAGATGCTGAACTTGAGGACTGGAAGGTCAGAGTTTGAGACCCAAGTACTACATGAAGGAGTGAGCTACCATCTCCGTCACAGCTCCTGCCAACCCAGCAGTGCGAAAGCAAGAAATTGTAAGTAGATAAATAGGTATCACTTTGGTTGGAAGGAAAACAGCATTCCGTGCACTCAGTTGTTTAGGCATGCCTGCCACATGTCCACAGAAGTGTCTCTTTGGCTATAAACAGATATAAGCACTGAACCCTAGAGTCATATATGACTGGCTTTCAAGCAAAAGCAACCTTACTCTCTTTGTGGCTCTTTGAGATAAAGATGGTGACTGTGGCTGTGACTACATGATTAAATACAATGGGACTTGTTCTGCTTATAAAATGGGTGAATTTTGAAGTATATTTTTGCTGACCACATAATGCAAAGGATGATTCAAATCATCCCAGCCCTTTTTGTTCCCAAAGTGGGTTTTTGCCTCTCTCACTTGGGGGGGGGGGGGAGAGAGACTTCTACTTCTTCTAGCTGAAACAATTTGAACAGGCTATTTCCCATGCGGTTAGTTGTGATATGTTCTTGTTTGTTTTCCCTTCCTTTTTAATTGATGTGTGATTTTAATTCATTTGTGGTATGTTCTTGTTTGCTTTCCCTTCATTTTAATTGATTTTAATTTATTTTTAATAATATCAACTATAATAAAAAGGCATACAAAGAAAGAAGGAAAACAAAGAGTAAAAGTATAAAAAATGTCATAACATCAATAAATATGTGCATCCACCATCAATGGGACATTATATGCTTTCAACCTATTAACCGAGCTAAACATTCTCTTTATATAGTTATTCCCTTTTCCAAAAAGTTGTATATTCTTTAGTCTTAACTAAAACATAGTAGACAACTTCTTCCAAAATCCCTTTAAAATTGGTTTTCTTAGTAAATCCCTTCTTTAACTTTCATTCACAAGTCAACTTATCATTTATTGCTAAGTTCCATAATTCTTTATACCAATCCTCCAGCACAAATTCAGAATATATTTCCCATTTTCTAACAATAAGCAACCTCACAGCAGTTACCATTACAATAATCATATCTTATTTCTATCAAACTTATCAATGTTCTTGTAAAGACAAGGAGTACTGTATATACTCGAGTATAAGTCTAGATTTTTAGCCCCCAAAATGAGATCCAAAAAAGGGACTTGACTTATACTCAGGTCAACAACCCCAAAGATCCAAAAACCATGTTGGTGCAAATTCAACACACATTTTTTTAAAAGCACTAATACTACCGTAAAAACTCAAAAACATACTGAAACTCACTAGCAGCTGCTGCATTTTCCACTCCTGACTTATGCTCAGGTCAATCTATTTTCCTAGTTTTAGAGGTCCAAATTAGGTACCTCGGCTTATATCCGGGATGACTTATAGTTGAGTATATATGGTATGTCTGTAGCTGGTGTTTTGGTGATCTTGACAGTTCAGGACCAGAGATACCCAAGGGCTGCACTTGAGGACGTGAAAAGAGCCTCATTTGGGCATTACCTGAGTGGAGTTTCTCCAGCAAAAATCCATTCAACCCAGAGTAATCTCTGACACAAAGTTATTATTAGGACCAGGGAAATACGGCCCCACTTTATTTCCTTTCCCTTCTTCAAACTCTGAATTTTTATTTTAAAACATTTCTTATATATACGGGATTATCGTTAGATAACCATGTCACCTTATTGCTGGGTCATTATTAAAGTGGGATCAGAGGAAAGAAGGAAACATGGGAGGCTGGAATACGATGCACACTGGAGCATGGACTGTGATACGCATTTCAGTATGAACTCCCAAATCAGTCCTTCGCCCCTGTGTGAGCTGTGATTACAATTCAAAATGTAATACTAGCTGAGAATCAAAGCACAATGTAGTCGCACCCTGTGTAATTAACTCTGAATCCTACTACCTCTCAAAAAGGAATGAAATGAGCACTCTCTCAGCTGAAGTACTGAGCTGCCTGGCACTTTTGCCTCAATTTCATTTCTTGTAGCATTTACCATTCCTTAGTCTTCCACTGCCTTTGAATACTTAATGTTTGACACGACTTCTTACAGGCACCCAAGGCCACAGATACAGATGCATTTAGATAATGTCTATAAATGCTGCAGTAACATTATGCCGAGCCTCAGTTGATTTCAATGATACTGGTATAAGTAGAAAAGTCTTTTTGTTCCCTTCAGTTAAAAAAAAGGATATGGTATGGGTATATGACTTCTGGTTTTCTATATGTTTTGGGGCTGCAGCATACATGGTCCATTGTTGGAATTCAACAATCTCTGTTAGGCCAAACATTTCTCAAGCTTATTGTTCAGTTTTTATCCTGTAGCCCGTTATCCCCCATCCAGACCCTCACAGCCTCCAGGCACCTGGATAGGATGTTGACTGCAACACTCAGATAACCATGGGCGGAGATGTACAGTTGGGTATCATCAGCATGCTGATGATACTTCACGCCATGGGAATGGATGATCTCACCAAATGGCTTCATGAGAGTACCAAGCCCTGTGGCACCCCACATAAAAGGGGCCTCAGGCTGGACTGCCTTATATTATGTATTTTTGGCATAATGCTCTATAACTTATTTCTTTCATGGTTTAACTGTAATATTTAAGTTCATTTCAAATGTAGAGGATTGTGGTCTCATTAAATGGAAAAGAAATATCAACTGGTTAATGTACCAGCTCGTGGTGCTCCTCAAGCTGCTGCCACATGCTCTGTTGTGAATGTGGAGAAAACAACATGATGGATGGGAAATAGGCCCACAGCTTGCAGCATTCATATTATTTGATAATTAAAAAGTCAATTATTACTTGAGCAACAAGAATTATAATGAAGAGCCTATAAAAGTAACATTTTATATACTGCAACTATTAAAGTATGATTGAACTATGCCAAAATGACTTTCGTATATGAAGCGGGAGTGCTATTTCACAGGGGAAACAACATCCTGACCCTTACTTCCTTGGACACCTTGGAGTTGTTATTCAGCAAGGAATCCCTGCATGAGTAGACATCTCCACATCGACATTCTGCACAAGTTGTGATTTTTAGCCATTTGGATATCATGTCACCTGCTGGCTAGATGGACTCTTACTTCAGACAGCAAATCAGTTCTTCAGATCAGTTCTGCAGAGATTTGATATCAGAAGTTATGGTACCTGCATCTTTAAAACTATTCCAGAAAAAAATACTTCTTGAGCATATGTGTTTATGCCTGTATTTTGCTTTCCTTCCTCATCACTCGTCAAGTCCCTTTAAGGACTCTCGCTCTGGCTGCATGATGGGGTGCCTACAGATGAAATATTGCACTTCAGTATTCATGAAGAACTACAGTAAATCAATTGGCCTCAAGACCCTTCCCAAAATGCCCTCATTTACTTGAAAGGCCTGTCACTGTTGTGCAGTTCTTGATGGGGATTTTTCTCATCCAATTTTTCTGTCTATAATGTCATCGAGCTTGATGGATAAATAAAATATGAAGGACTCTGACAGGTTTGACAGTACATGTTGTAGGCCCGAATTAATTACAGGTACACAGGGACTAAAGTACATTTTCAGTAGGTAAAAAATAAGATATGAATTATGGTATAACCACAGCTGTTGATCACGTTGATATCTACATTAAGTTGCTGAATGTATTTCCTGCTCTCATGATACATCTCCCAAGTTTCCTCTAGTTTCCCTTACATGGTAAGCTTAGCATTATATGACTGAAAATTCAGAGTGGAGATCTACACACTCCTGTACTTACTTGGAAATGTATCTCTCTTAATTCAGTTAGCATTATTCATAAATTATTACTAGTGTAGGACTAGCCCTTCAATGGCTTTCAAACTTAGACATGGAACTCTAGCTAGATAACAAGATAACGTTGTGTGATGCAAAAGTTTGCCTCAAATTCCCCAACACTGATCTCTGCCCAAAGCCTGCAGGGCTGGAGACCAGC
The DNA here is from genome assembly GCA_030440675.1 of Furcifer pardalis. NCBI lineage: Eukaryota > Metazoa > Chordata > Lepidosauria > Squamata > Chamaeleonidae > Furcifer > Furcifer pardalis. The sequence goes on along the minus strand of CP126890.1, from coordinate 190,065,968 downwards.
CCTGTGGGCTTTGGGGCAGAGCATCCGATCACCAGTTGGGTTGGGGAGAGAACATGCATGCGCATCTACCCAACCCAACCAGCGATCCCAGCATGCGATGGCCGGGTGGATTGGGCAGAGAATGTCTGTGAGCATGTCCCCAACCCAACCGGAGATCCCTGCTACCTTGAAACTTTACCAGCATTATTGTCTTTCCTAGAGAATCCATCTTCTCATGATGTGCCCAAAGTAGGAAGGCCAATTTCAAAATTTCTGCCTCCAAAGACAGTTCAGCTATGATTTGCTGTAGGACCCACTTCTTAATCTTTCTGGAAGTCCGGGGTATCTGCTGAGCTCTCCTACAGCACCATATTTCCCATGAATATTACTTTTTCCTTTCCACTTTCTTACTGGCCAACTTTCGCACCCATAAATAGTGTTCAAGAATACAAGAATGTTGATGGTCTTGGTCTCTGGTGACACATCCTTACACTTGATTATCCTTTCTAATTCCCTCATTGCTGTCTAAATCTCAGTCTTCTTCTAATTCCTTGACTACAAAACTCCATTTGGATTTACAGTAATACCTCGGATAATGCTAAGGGTTCCACAAGTCTTGGTGTTATCCGATTTTCAGTGTTATCCGATCCATGTTAAAATCCCATGGGATCAGATAACATTAAAGCTCCATAGAGATACATTGTAACCGCACAGGCTTTAGCGGTTGTTATCCGAGCCATCCCATAGGACCTTAACATTATTCGATCCAATTCTCCTCCCCAGATTACTTAACGTTATGCGATTTTAGCGTTATCCAAGGTAAACGTTATCCGAGGCATTACTGTATTATTGAAACACAGTACATAATATCTTTCTCTATTTCAATTTCTGCATTGTCAATAGAGATGCAAAGGTGGGGGGAACCCAGGAAATTTAGGTTTTTTCCCCCAGGAAAATTGGAAAGGGGAAATTGACTGCGGGAAATGGAAAAATTGAGGAGGGAATACAATAGATGCTTCTACACATCATGGGTGTGAGTTATTTTTAAAGAAAGGCCTTCAGCAGGCTGGGAGCACACAATTACACATGACACAGAGTACCATAAACTCACATAAGTCATGCACTAGAGATGTAAACTTTCCGGGAATTTTGAAAGGAAGGAACTTCACACAAGTAAAGCATGTTGAGTGTACAGGAAAAAATAAATGCATTTCAAAAAACAATAGATTTTTCCAAAAATTTCATCCTTTTTATTCCTTTGAATTTTATTTCAGGTAGTAGTTCCTGAAAGCATTCCATGGTTTACATTACAAAATGAGGTTTATATATAACATTAATGGAGTAAAAATATTTATTTTATGAACAAAAAAAAATACTGTAATTCATTTAACTGAAGTAATGGAATGATTATAATTGGAAATTTTAGACTAACAAAATTCAGTGATTAAGTAAAGGATAGCAAACTAATAAGTTTTTTTTTTACATTTATTTTACATTCCCAAAAAATTATACAATTTTAATTACTTCCACTCTCATCAGCTTCAGTTGTAACGAGACTAATGTATTCTTTTGAACACCCACCACTTTTCTTTTCCTCCAGAAGCAGGTGGGAATAGATAGCGACTAATTTATTGATTCTTGTCAGGACCATAGCCAGGATTCTAGATTTTTTGAGGGGTGGGATTTCAGTAGGGGCAAGAATGTCACACACACATATATAACATTGGCATCCTGGGGTGGGGTGGGTGGAGCGGCTGTTAGGTCAGGAGGGTTTTCACACACACCCTGGTTCCCCTGTCTATGGCCCTGACTCTTGTATTCGTCAAACAATTTTTGAGCCATAGTGTGTGTTTTGCCATAGACATACCAGATGCGTTCAGAAGAAGCTGATGTTGGGGGATTGGATAACAGTTTTATGGCCACACCACTAAGGATCTGACTTTTGCAGATCCCCTTCCACCATGCAAGTGGTGAAGTGTGCTCTACACTTTCCCACAAAAACGGCTTTCTCCAAAAACTCATCTTTGTCTTGTATTCTACTATGTTTGCAGTGACTTTGCCCCGATCATGTCCTATTTCTTCTGAATTATTTGTTATGAATTCCATTGCCCTGGAGACCTCATCATCTGATAAATGTTTTCCTTGGAAACGGATCAACTAGATTTGCGGCAAAATGGATATCTCCACAACAAAAGTTCTTTTTTTCCCTTATTATTTCCAAAAATCTCTGCTCCTCATTCTTTAGTCTGGGTGCTTTTACTAACTGTCCTTCAGGTCTTGTTATTTTCCTTACTATTTCAGAAAACATTTCAGGTACCTGAGACAAACGTGTGTTATCAGATTCTATTCTTGCCATAGCAGTAGTTATCATTGTCCAAAACAATCTTCCTTATTTGTTTATCGAGTGGTAAACCATCTTGAAAAAAGTTGCTTATAGAGCTTGCTTTCTGACCAGGAGACTTTTCAGTATTATCGTTATTCCACCCCATCTGGTAACAGATGGCAGTTTCAGTGTTCTTGCAGAATTCTTCCGAGACCCTTTACTTTTCTCCTTTTGAATGTTCATGAAAGTTTGTTGAAGTATATGATGTTTCTTAACAAATTTGATAATTTTCTTGGCATCTGACTGAAAATCTTCCATCGCTTTTAACTTCATTATGTCATGAAATAGCAAATTAAACCATGTGCTGTACAACCAAATGTTTCACTTGCGAACATTTTTCATGAATGATGTTTCATGCAAGATTTATGGGTGCTAAAAATATTTATAATTTGATGAAAAACTCATTTTATAATAAATTAATCTTTACCAAAAACACATTTACTGTATTGTACTGTTTATACACATATAAAATAAAAAAAAATCTGAATGTAACTTGCAGAAATCACAAGGAAATAGTATTTTCCCAATTTCCCCAATTTCCCCCAATTTTCTGGGTCTTCCCCCCCCCCCCCAATATTTCTAGGGTTTTTTCTCCTTTCAAAATTCCTGGGAATTTTATATCTCTAGTTGTCAACATGAAATTTATTTTGTAGTCATCATTTTTGTTTTCTTATTGTTCAACTGCAGTGCTGCTTTGGCACTTTCTTTCTTCACTTTCACCAAAAGTCATTTCAAGTCACTGCTGCTTTCTGCCAGCAAGATGGTATAATTTACATATATTAAATTATAGATCCTGCTTCATCTGAATATAGTCAAGCATCCATATGTACAGATTGAACAAATAAGGAATAAAAAGCACCCTTGCCTGACAACTTTGCCTATGTAGTCTATTCAGCATAGACAATCTCTTGCAAGATGGTTTTGAATGCTTCTTCAATCTTCTACAAGAGATCTTTTGTTTTTCTCTTTTTGTTGTACATTTTCTATTATAATAGTTGTCTTTGTCTCTGTGTGACAGTCACTTCTTCTTTTGAAAAGCTGCATTCAGGATTCTGACCCTATTTCTCTCACCTTTTACTTTTGCTTCTTTCCTATTCTTCACAATTTTAAGTGCTTCTTCCATCATCTTATCTAGGTTTTGGTTTTTTGTTTTATAACAGGAATTGTCTTTGTGCATTCTTCCCTAACAATATATCTGGTCAACACACAGTTCTTCAGATTCTCAATCAAATGCATTTGCAAATCTGTTCTTTATGTAAACTTTAAATTCATCATGAATGTTGTTTAAATTATATTTTAATTGGCACTACCAAAATCTGCTCCCAATCTTGTTTTGGTAGACTGAATATGGCAGTGATGGCGAACCTATGGCACACATGCCAGAGGGGGCACTCAGAACCCTCTCTATTGGCATGCATGCTGTTGCCCCAGCACAGAGTTCATCCTCCCCTCTTCCTGCAGACCAATAATACCGTATCCTCCCTTCCCCCAGCACAGAATTCATACGCCCCTCTGCCCAGCAGCCCAATACAAGTGCTTCCTCACTCCCCCAGCACAGAGTTCACCCCACCCCCACTGAAACTATCTTCTCCTGATGCAGCTGTGACCTTGAAGAAAGTGGGTTTGCATTTTATATTGGTGTGATATTGATACAAATAGTTCACATTGCAATATCAAACTTGGCAACTAGAGGGCATTGGAGAGTATATTCCTTTCTTTTTCCTTATTGCCAAGGTCAAGACTGACAAGGTCGAGTTAATATGTCAATAATCTGCAATTAAATGTAAATCTTAAACAATCAAAGGAGTGATCATATCAATCTGACAGTGGATAAATGGCTTGAGTTTGTTTTGAAATGTAACATTTTGAGCTCTATTCAAAATAAATAAACCATCTAAAGCAGGGGGTGGACAACCTATGGCCTGTGGGCCAGACCCAACCCATGCCACCAAATCATCCTGCCCACAGCACCGCTGGAGTAGACACGGAAATGTTTACAACAGCTGTGAATGTGCCTGTGGCTGTAGTAAACTTTCATGAGGTTTTCCCTTCAGTTTCTGAAGTTTAGAAGAATATTCTTGTCTGAGGAAAACATAATAGTCAACAAGAATAGGAGGGGGCACGGAGTAAAGGCAAGTAAGAGGGAACATGACAAAGGTTTGTATGCTTCTGAATGGTGTGGGGAATGTATGCAATTTAGGATAACCAGAATGAGGAAAAGTGTGTCTTCATGGAGAACTTTGTAATGGCCACTGACTGGTTTTAAAAACAATTGAAGAAGTACAATAGAGTGGTTGCAAGTTCTAATGGCTTTCTGATATCTGCAGTATGAAGAAAATGCCAGTTGCTAGAGAAAATGAGTAAGAGGAAGCTGTTTCATAAATTACTCCTGTGACTAGCCTTAATAGGAGGAGGTTGTGGCGGTGAATTATGGGTCTAGCTCCCAGGCCCCATTGTGAAAAGTCATTGTGAAATTATGGAGGAAGGTGAGTTTGAAGTTTGGTGAGACCTGCAAGAGACTTATGGGGCTGTGAATGAACTCTGACAAGGCCTCACAGGACTTAGGTAAAGGTAAAGGTTACCCTTGCTTGAAAGCCAGTCATATCTGTCTCTAGGGTTCAGTGCTCATCTCTGTTTATAGCCAAAGAGCGAGCGCTGTCTGCATCTGCAGGCATTTCCATGGACATTTGGCAGGCATGTCTAGACACCGGAGTGCATGGAATGCTGTTTACCTTCCCACCGAAGTGGCCCCTATTTATGTACTTGCAAGTTCTTGCTTTCGAACTGCTAGGTTGGCAAGAGCTGGGACATAGACAGGAGCTCATTCCGGTGTGCAGTACTCGAGTATCAAAATGCTGACCTGCCGCCTTCCAGTCAGCGTCTTAACCAATTAAGTCACTGGACTTTAACAGATATATAAATGTCTATGGGAGAAGGCTTGGCTTCTTGGCTCAGTCCATCCCCGATGGCCTTATTCTGGGCTTTCTAGGCTGGTATTAGGTGACCTGGTCTAGGAAGCTATTTTTAGTGTGTTACTGCACCATGTATTTTGCCTTCCTGGGAGAATGAGCTTGATTTTGGGTCCTGTTGCTGCTTCTCCTTGTACTTTTGCTTGTTTTATTTTTATTTATTGGGTTTGATCTTTAGTAAGGAGGTAGAGGTTTTTTGAGCAGCAGTTGATCATGGACAATACCTTGTGCTGCTTTAAAGTCAACAAATGCTACTCCAATTGTTTTGTGTATTTCAACATCATATTCCATGGTTTAGATTTAAAGTTTCAGCTGTACACCCTTTGCCAAGTCTAATACCTGCGTGTTCTGGAATTTAAAGAGGTTTGGTTTTAAGAGCTAGACAATTTTCTATCATTCATTCAAACACTTTGTATACGTGGCATAGTAGGGAGATTGTCCTGTGGCTTTTGGGCTGTGATAGTTGTTTGTATGGTTTCAACACAGCAATTACTTTTGTCTTCTGCTACATTTTTGGGATTTGTTTCCTTGTTCAACAATTATTAAAGAGTTGAAGGAACCATTTACTTTTGTTTTGCCCAAAATGTTTAATTTGCTTGATCCAGATATCATGAGCCCTGCCACTTTGTCATTCCTAAATCCATTTATGGCTTCCTCTATATCCACGTAGAAAGTTCTCTGTGTTTGCTCTGAATATCACTTTGCTGTTTTATTTTTATTATATTTTGGTAAGTCTTCCCTACCAAGAGCAGCTGGTGTGCTATTTGATTTAGAGTTATGTTTCCACACAGTGTCCTTTTGTTTGGATTGTTGTTCAGTCTTTTCAGCAATCTCCAAACTTGTTGACTGATTCTTGTTAAGTTATATAGTAATACCTCGGATAACGCTAAAACTTGGTTCCACAAGTCTTGGTGTTATCCGATTTTTAGTGTTATCCGATCCATGTTAAAATCCTATGGGACGGATCGGATAATGTTAAAGCTCCATAGAGCTACATTGTAACCGTACAGGCTTTAGCGCTTGTTATCCGATCCATCCCATAGGACCTTAACGTTATTCGATCCAATTCTCCTCCCCAGATTACTTAATGTTATGCAATTTTAGCGTTATCCGATGTAAACGTTATCCGAAGTATTGCTGTAATGTCTATCCACTGAGTTCTTTTTGTTTCTACAAATACCAAGATGAGATTTCTTCCAGCTTTTATTGTAATGTGCACTAAAAAGATTTTCTTCAAAGTACACTGTGTTAGGTCTGTGTTTCCAGGATGAGATCTGGAGTGTCAAGTTACAGAATGATCACAGTTCTCTAATTGTGGGGCAATCTGAAGCACAGCTTTGTCTAGCACTGTCATAAAGTTTCCCCAGTTGGCCTTTCTGAAATTATACCTGCTACAGCATGTTGTAGATTGAGCCCGGTGGCTGAGTAGATCAGTTGGTGTAGGAGCCTGTCATTTCAAGCTGCTTAGGAGATGGGTAGTGTGAAGGTAAGGCACAAACCCACAGAACCTTATGGTGGAAAAATTTGTTTTGACTGCTAGGAAAGGGCTTGGCCACATCTGAGGTTGGTCTATCTTAGCATTGTCTGACTGGCTGTTGCAGTTTGGCAGCAACAGACATTTAAGCATGATCTTCAGGCATCTGTTTGGAGGTACTATCAAATTACAGCATTCTGATTCTTTCCTCCTTCCTTTGTAGTGTGTGATAGTTGTGTCTGGATTTCTTCTTTCTAGCCAAAATATTCTCCTGGTAGAATGCCAACCTAGCAGTTCAAAAGCAAGAAATTGCAAGTAGATAAATAGGGACCACTTCGGTGGGAAGGTAACAGCGTTCCATGTGCTCCGGTGTCTAGTCATGGCTGCCACATGGCCATGGAAACGTCTGCAAAAGCAGACAGCACTGGCTCTTTGGCTTAGAAACAGAGATGAGCACTGACCCCTAGAGTCAGATACGACTGGCTTTCAAGCAAGGGAAACCTTTACCTTTACCTAGAATGCCTGAAGGTAACTAATTGGCCACTATGAGAATAAAATACTGGATAGATATCCAACAGGCTCTTGTCTTCATTTCCTGTCATAAAACGTTGAAATTCCATTGAGGTTTTATGTTTCTCCCCTCCCACCAACATTTGTTTTCCTTATTAAATATCTTTCATTTCTGTAAACATGAATTCATCTATTCATGGTTGAAGTGGAAATCCAGAATCCATACCTTAACTAATTTTTGTCACATTGGCAATAACTGTTTCCAATGGTATTTATTATTTTGCACGCAACATTTGATGCCCAAAGAACAGGAGGAAGCTGCCATTCACAGGGTTACTCATGTTTATTTAGAGAAAAGAATAATTTGAAAATATGACAATATTCCAACTGCTTTCTGTCCAGGTAGCAAGCACAAAAGACCTACCCCTTAATTTTGCAGAATCCCTGCAGATGTGAAGATAAGATTTTTGCCATCAAGGAGGTGCTAAGCTGAGACCAATCAATAAAGCCCTCAGATAAAAGGGAGTTAGGAAGCAGGGTGTACATCTCCATTCGAAAAGCTTTCTTATCCATTTTAGGAAGATAAAATAAAAATACCAAAGGTTGTCTGGTTATTTCTTTAAAAACTTTAGAAGCCAGTGCCCAATTTTTCATCTTGTTCCCATCAACATAACATTTTGATGAGATAATCTACTTGCAGTTTTGTTATACTCAGTCTCCTCTGCAAAAGATTGTGTTTTTTACAAAAAGCATTAGGCAAGGGGGACTAATCTTCCCTTTATCTGTACTGTGAAACCCACGTTTATAAAACCATTCATTGTACAATTTCTTCCTGCTCTTTTAGCCCCCATCATTTCTGTAATATTTTTGTTTCCTTTTATGCTGCACTTTGTCTGCTAATGGGTTTGTGTTTTAGCCACACTAACAGCAACTAGGATTGGGGGGGGGGGGGGTTAATTGTTTAAAAAAATTCAGCAGAGAGCTGCCTTGAATTCTATAGAGATGTAGTGGAATATAAATACAGTAAAACCCCGACTTACAAATGACCCGAGTTACATAAAATTCGACTTACATAATGATTTTGTCCTAAAACCATGTCCCAATTTACACAAATGTCCCAATTTACATAAATTTACATAACATGGTTTCCTATGAGTTTGCTTCGAGTTACATAAAAAATCATTTTTCCTAGGAGTTTGCTTCGAGTTACATACAAATTTCATTTTTACTATTGTTTTTTCGAGTTATGTAAAAAAATTAAGCTAAAGTCTACGGAATGGACTTTTTGCATAAGTAGGGGTTTTACTGTATGATTAAATAAGAAAAAAAATATGTATATATGCACTTATAATGGACATTCACATATTCTGGAGTCTGTGGTGTAGTGAGGGAGTCTTATCGCTTAAGAAATCCTAGTTATTTCTTTTTCATGAAAGAGAAAGTTGTGTGTGCCACATAATATTTCCTTATCTGTCTAAATTAGCATACTGCCATCAAATGTAGGAAGGGATGCTATCTATTTATAGCTAGGGTTAAAAAAGGATTCAACTTCCAGTTCCATTGGCTTCTTTCCATTGAATGAAAAGGGTCCCAGATCTGTGCCTTTTGCCTCCCCAAACAACATGAAGCATTCTCCACCCCCCACCCCATTCTTTATGCATACATGCAAACAAACTTACTAATTAGTTCTGGCAGGGAGTGACAGAGTGAGTTCTGATGGCAGGTAATGCTGATACCAATAGAAGCAGCAGTTTCTACCCACTCAATACTTCTCACGGGACCATCTAACTGTCCAACAGTGAAAAACGAAGTATTCAACCAGGCAGTTTTACCCATTATCATCTCGATTCCTTCACAACGCATCTGGTCCCTGAGACAGCATCACAGAGGGATAATATGGCATGGTAGGGCTCAAAGAAATTGAGATATTAAAGATGGCAACTGCAGTTGCCGGAGCAACAGTTTCATCGCCACCCATCCATATAGATGTTTTAAAAGATCCTGGGAGTCCAGCATTTCTGCTGTGCTCTGAACATATGTTGTGGTGGTTAGAATACTGTACTGTACTTGGACTCTGAAGAGCCAGGGTCCATAGCCTACTGCACAATGAAACTGAGCAGGAGACCTTCAGCTATGACTCCTCTTCCACTTCACCTACCTGACAGATTTGCCATGAGGGTAAAGAAGGGGAGACTCATGTATTCCACCTTAAGCTATTTGAAGAAAACAGTAAAGGAAAAGGTCTCCCTTTCTCTAAAGCCAGTCAAGTCTGGCTCTAGAGGGTTGGTGCTCATCTCTGTTTACAGCCAAAGAGCCAGTGCTGGCTGCATCAGCAGATGTTTCCATGGATATGTAAGTAGCATGACTAGATGCCAGAGCACACGGAATGCAGTTACCTTTCCCACCAAAGTGGTATCCCTACATTTTTGGACAAACTCTAATGAAAGTTGACAATGACATTTAGGTGAATGCCAGTATTTTCCAGTATATAGCTTCAGTTATTATATCTTCACAAAATGTGTCTCTTATTATTTGCACTTATGTGTAAATGTTGTCATGGACATTCTGCACAGTCCTAGGGTCATCCCCAGAAGAAAGAAATGATCACCCATTTCTGAGTATTTTCTACATCATGGGTGCCCAAACTACAGCCTGTGGGCTGGATCTGGCCTCCAACAGCAATTCATCTGGCCCACACTGCCCTTGTCGTTCTCAGAATTGGACATAAAATGTGCATTTTACTTCTGCTTCCTGGAGTAACGAGGGTGGCATGGGCTGGATAAATTGACATTGGAGGCAAAATCCAGCCCACGGACCATAGTTTGGGCACCCGTGGTCTACCTAAAAACCCTGGAAAGTGTCTGCATACGTGAGAATTGACTTATCAGAATACAATTATTATTTTATCAACAGCTATTATATATATTGGAAGAGGAAGCAAGGAAGAAGAGATCCATGGAGAAGGGAGGAAGGGGAGAGAAAGAGAAATATGTAGTTTATTGATCTGCTGATATATCAAATTAATTCCAATAAACCTATTTAATATAACAGATGCTATACCAGCATTATTTAACTATAACGGCCAAAATAATAACCTTCAAAAAGGTAGAAAATAGCATGGTACATGATAAACAATGGACAAGATGTAAGAACTCAGCTTTCTATGGTTTGCTACTTGTTTGCGTGAGCTCTTGTTTTGTGAATGCCTTCTTGCAGAGTTGAAAGCCTGTGTCTGAAATGCTGAAGCTTAGCCAAAGATATATTGTAGGAAAGCCCCCAGCACTTCATCTTTAAGCTACTAGTGTGTTTCCAATATTGTTTTTATACTTCTATGCAATAAAAAGCATCTTCAGAATGCTTTTGACTTTCTTGAATTGGATTTATGACATACCTTTTTAACACTGTTCCCAAGTTATCTAGCAAAAGGAAAAGCTTATACAGGTTTCTTCAGATTTCCACTTCAGGGAGTGTAACTATTTTTTTTCCTTTCTTTGTTTTTTTTTAGGGTGGTTTTTCCTTTTAACAGTTGAAATATATATATAGTACTGTTGGGTCTGATAGAGATTTTAAGGAAGGCGCAAGTTCTTGACAGCATTTCTTTTTCCTAAATTAAAAATCCAAAGCATAGAAAATGCACTGTCCCACTGGTGATTTTTCTTCTCTGTTTCTGCCTCATTTCAAGTTCTAAAATTCTCCTTCTGAGAATAGGTAACCAGATTCTTATATAAGACAACTAAATTACAGTTCTTCTTGTTGTGCTGTATCCAATTCCGAATATTGGTGATCAACATGGCAATCAGCCATGAAGACTGTCCTGAGAATATAATGCAGTGGCATTTTATCTGCCTTCCACATCACAGCATGACCCCCGTACCAATGATCCAGTTCCGCAAGTCACTTTCAGGTTCTGAGCCCTTTTGGCACGCAAAGTCCTCATCACCCCCAGGCCAGTACTGATGAAGCTGCTGCCCTCCACCAAGATGAAGGCAAGTGAGATTTAATCCACTTGGGGACCATCACCCTTCCCTGTGGACTTTGCCACTCAAGGTCGTTAGTCCTCAGAGTTGAATTACAGTTAGATGCTCTTTCCAATTACCTGTGCCCTGAATAAAGAGACTGTGGGTGTGAAAAATGACCAAATGGGGCTAGATCATGCTAAACAGGGTCTTTTGAAATATAGTAAAACCTCGGATAATGCTAAAACTTGGTTCCACAAGTCTTGGTGTTATCCGATTTTTAGTCTTATCCGATGCATGTTAAAATCCTATGGGATGCATCGGATAATGTTAAAGCTCCATAGAGATACATTGTAACCGCACAGGCTTTAGCGGTTGTTATCTGATGCATCCCATAGGATCTTAACGTGATTTGACGCAATTCTCCCCCCCCCCCCAATTACTTAACATTATGCGATTATAGTGTTATCTTAGGTAAATGTTATCCAAGGTATTACTGTATGCCATTTTGCGTAATCCTTGCATTCAGATCCAAGTATGGGGTGCAGGTGGTTTGATGGGAAAACCTCCCAGATGGGTGGGATACAAGTGGAATAAATAAAATAAATAAATAAACCACACTGCACCTCAATAGACCTATTTACTCTCTTTAAAGATTCCCCTCTCCTTGTTCTCTTCTGTCTCCCACTCAGAGGCATAGCTTGTGGGAGCACTTTTTGGGGGCAGCAACATTTCACAATAAATAGGGATCCTCCCCCACCACCAGTGTCCTGGGCTCCACCCAGGGAGCTGCAAATTTGGTCTACGCCCCGGGTGGCTGAAACCCACACTACACCACTACTCCCACTGCATGGGGGAGTGGGAGGAAATTCAATTTGTTTAAAAAATTGTTTTCAAGTGTCATAGCACTGCATTCCCTTGCTGATCAACCATTACTGCATTAAAATAGCTGTTAAAAACCCCTTCACATTCACCTCTGTTATGTCATCTGCAGTGATAGCAGCCAGAAGCTTTTGATTTACAGTATTAATAAGTGGTTTAACCCTACAGTATGAAACAGATAAGCAGCTCACTTTGGGTCATTCCAAGCAATGAGACATGCTGGAACCAAACCAAAACAGAGAGATCCTACCCAAACAAACAAGCAAACAAAAATTAGTAGCCCCTTACAAGGCCCCAAAAGGTGCTGATAGTCATGCAGTAAGTGATGAGGTGGTTAAGGATTGCTCATGTGTCATGTTGTTGTCCAAAAAGGACCAAAGTAAACCATTTTGATACCATCTTAAACCATCGGAGAAAGCCCCATCTGATCACACCTCTAACATTTCATCCCACTGCAGGTATTAATTACTTTACTAATGGCACAGTGGCTATGCTACAGCAAAAGCACTTTACATGTGTTTCAACTTCAGTGTAACTGTCAGAATGGGAAAAGATCAGAGTAGAAAAAACTCATCAGGACACATGCTCTGGGAGATGCAGTCTAAAAAGTAACTTTTTTCCCCAATTCTGCTCTCAGACCACTGAATGTAATCTAACAAAATGTACAGAATCCATCCTCTTCCCATCTTTCAAAAGAAATAATAAAATATTTTGCCCAAAGTTCTTTTTTAAAAAAAATCAGGAGCCCTTGTGCTAAACAATCCCATTAAGCAATTCTATGAACCCTGCGAAGCTATCAGAAGACCTCGTGTTATGCAGACCCATACTGAGTATGGAGGTCCTAACATTTTGTGAGGAACTAAGGCTTTGGTTAACCTTGGCTTTGGGAGACCTCGTTAAAATAGCAGCCTGTTGGTTTCACGTTTTAAAATATCAAGCCTGTCAGTTTTATATTCAGTAGAACAATCTACAGTTTTATTTGGGTTGGGATGCAGTATTTTGTATGTAGTTGAGTTACAGGGGAAAGGAGGAGATGAAAATATTGGCCAATATTGCCATCTAGAGGAAAATATTATTCTGGGCTTTCCGACTGATGAACAAAGCAAAACCTCTTGAAAAGCAAAACATCTGAATCAGCGCAATGGAATGAGAAAGGAATATGTTTGCTTTGCAATGAAATATTAAAATCAGTTTAGCCTGTTTTCATATTCTACGCTTAGTTCTTCTCACGGAGTAATGCAAATAGGCTGTTAGGGCTTGATAGACAGAGAAATATGTGCAATCTCTGTGTGTAAGGATGTACTCTTCACATTACATGTTTACTTAGCAACCTTTGATTATGGCATAGGATTCCAATATGGTGACATCATGCAGTGGCAGCCTCATCATTTCCGGTGCAAATTGAGCAAACCCTAAAAAAAAACCCTCATGTTTCACAGAAAGACCAGTCATAGTCAGTAAGCTATTCTCAATGACACTGTGGCCGATCTATCTCAATGTAATGCACCGAACAAGCCCAAAGCCAGAAGTGTTGTGTTGAGTTGGGATGGACTTTTCATACTGAGGGTGGAAAGATAATTTATTTGATACTTGCAAAGAGAAATGTGCACTAACACCAAAATCTGGATTGGGATTCAATAGCATGGCCTTTCAGATTTAGAATTTGGCATTTTTTACAAAAATATGGATATCTGGAAATCTGTTACAGACAATATGAATCATGTACATTTATCATTTCCCCATGCAAAAAAACACAAAGTGAGAATACTTTTTATAGGATTTCCCTGTGTTCTCTGATACTTTCCCAGGCATTGATTATACTAAACAAAAAGAGTGCATTCCAACAGCCAGCAATGCCTAGGTATTAGGAAATGACTGTTAGGGGTATACTGATTGAACCCTAAACCATGTAAATGTCAGCAGGAAATATCATTGGGAAAGCAAGGGACAAATCACACCAGGAAGTGGGCAAATACCCCGGGCAGTATTGTAGACAGATTGGAGCAGCAAATACCCAGTGGTGGTTGGGAACTGTACCAACAGGACAATCTTGGAGTAACAATTGGAAGTATGAAAGAGGGAGCAGAAGGGGGCAGAAGATTGTAACAAAGCATACCTAATATTGAAAGCAAAGTGTGCCACTCTCTTTTAAAGATGACTTCAGTAGAAGGTTGACCTTAAGGAAAATGAAGTTTTTCTATAGATCTAGGTTCCAGGCATGAGCTGTATGGATGAACAATATCTTCTGCCTTGGGGAACACTCTCTCATTGGGCACATGAGTTGGTGGGCGAGACAAACAGTCCCACAGCCATCTTAGCCAGACTCCTTCTCAGCCCAGTAAGACAAGGGGTCAATCTTTTTTTGTTTGCAGGGCTCCTGCATCTATGTCTTCATGGTGCAGTTGTTGAACTGCTGTACTGCAGCCAAAACTGATGATGCTGTGAATTCAAGCTTGATGGGTCTCACAGTTGACTCTGCCTTCTATCCCTTCTGAGGTCAATAAAATGAATACGCGGCATGTTGGGGGTAAAATGTTAATTACCTTGTAAATCACACAGAGAGTGCACTAAGAGTTATGGGGCAGTATACAATTGTAATTGCTATTACTGCCTCTGCCACGTCTTTCCTCTGGGGTGATGTCTCTTGGTGGTCCCTGCCATGCTTGTATGATGAACAATACTCTTCCCCACCTCGCTTTGGGACCTCTCCAGCATTTCCTTCTAAGGAGAGTTATTCAAAATCCTCTCTAGAAACTCACCCAAAAGTCATGGCAAGGAATGTATGTTGATCATTTAGCCCCCATTCGGCAAGGAATGTATGTTGATCATTCAGCTCCCATTCGGCTGAAACAACTCTGGATCTTGCCTGCGTACAGTGCCGAGCCAAATTAATATTAGAGAGGTAATATGGTAGCATTAAAAAGGAGGCTAGTGGCTTAACTTGTCTTACCCCTGAATCCCAATTCCAATGAAGACAAGTTGATTGAAGAAAGTAGTTTTTTTGAAGTTGAAGCATGGTTCTTGATGAATCAGGTTACAGATCTCAGCATAGAAAAATAACTGAATCAAAATTCGCTTTTAGAGAAAGAATGCTGTCAGACATTTCCTCCCCTAAATAAAAAATAATAATAATCTATCTATCTGTTCTAAGTTACCATTTTTAAGACTCAATGAGATAAGGCCTGTTGGGATGGCCTTCCTCCCCCTATACTGGTGTTTCCTTGTTGACCACCAGATTCGAGCTCTCCTTCAAGCCATTTGCTTGACTCTCACCAGGTATGAGGTGAACCTGGGTAATTAGCATACATCCAATCAGGACCCAGTGTTGGGGTAAACAACTCTGGCCCTATTGATGAAGCATGGCGCCTCCCAGTCCATCTCTTCCCGTCCAGGTCCCAGGGAGTTAAAACAAACAGGTGGCCTTTTGCTAGCACAAGAAGCCACATTTCTACTATAGTCTAAAACCTAATAAACTCCATCTTAGATATGTGAAGGACTTGGGGCCTCATTATATCACAGCTTGTAAAGACAATGTCCCAGAAAGCCTGCCCTGTTGCTCCTAGGGCGGGGAATTTGGATTCTAGAATACATCTGTTGTACTGCCTTTTACCATTTTTATTCTGTTTTTGTAATTATATTTTATTTAATGTATTTTATCACATTTGAACCTGGTATGTTCGGATGACTAATCAGTTAATGAAGGATGTTTGGATGTTTCGGTAGAAAGACTTCCATCTAGTTGCCATGTTCTGGATTAAATGGGACATTGGCAATCCTAATTTCTCTTGGCTCTGTTGCAGTGCATTTACTGCCCCAAACACTGTGGCAAAAGTGTCCTGTCACCTTTCTAGCCCACTCAATTATGCTAAGCATGCAAGTACCCTCCATTCCCTGCAAAGCATCCTGAACAACTAGGTTGAGAATGTGAGGCATGCACCACAACACTAATCTTCCCAGCCTAAACTGCTGCCACCATTTTCGCCCCATTGTCTGTGACAAACAAATCTTGTCTTTCTGCAGCTAGAATCCACTGCTGGAGTGTGTCCCTCAGAACCTCTTGAACATTGTGAACTATGTGGCTGTCCTAAATCATAGCCACATTCAACAAGGCCTGCCTGTACCTTGTGCCTGTGCCTGGGGTACTCTACCTCTCACCAGTATCTTGTCAGAGAAAGGCAGGCATGTTTTGCACCCTGGCTGCTCCGGCTGTCCCCTGTAAAATGTACCACCTGTGCCCTGACCAGCTGCTCCTGTACCAGTTGCCTGACACTCCAATATAAATCTGGCATCACCTGTGGTTAAAGGCCATTCAGGACGGCAACCTCTAACAGGGTGCCAGTTCTGCCACAAATCAGGAGAAGCCAGTTGTTCTCCATCAGAAAGAATGGTTGGTTGTCCAGGACTTATCATGATGAGTAATCCTGGCATTTTTTACATTTATAGAAGGCCTTTTCCTGTATCCCTCAAGTCTTTTCCAGGATAGCTTCAAAGTTATTTTTGTGATGTGGGTCTGATATTTGCTGTTTACCACCACCTATTATTTACCTCTCTACCTGCTTTCCCTCAGCTGGTGGCTCAGTCTCAGCAGTCTAATTATTCCTACCCTTCAGATAAGAAAGCCACTTACTCCCACAGTGCCCACTTCATTTACCAGTGTCAGTGCCCTATGCTGAGTCTTCAGGTGGCTGAACATACTACTATTCCTCAAGTGGCTAAGATGCTGACTGGGAAGCAGAAGGTCAGCAGTTCGATTCCTGAGTACTGCAGGACGGAATGAGCTCCCGTCTTTGTCCCAGCTCCTGCCAACCTAGCAGTTTGTAAGCAAGAAATTACATGTAGATAAATAGGGACCACCGTGCACTCTGGCATCTAGTCATGCTTGCCACATGACCATGGAAACATCTGCAGAAGCAGACAGCAGTGGCTCTTCGGCTTTGAAACAGAGATGAGCACTGAACCCTAGAGTTGGATACAACTGGCTTTTGAGCAAGGGAAACCCTTACCTTTACTTTTACCTTTACTTGAGCACCTTCTTGTAATGCATGCAGGTGAGCATGAAAGAAGAGCTACTATTAGAATGTGTTAACATCTCATAATATTGCAATGAATGCACAAAGTTAACATAGCAGCTGCACTTAGTTTTAGAATGGTGCCTGCATCCCCTAAAGTTATTTGAGGGCAGCTATAGATACACACAGTGGTGGGATATCAAAAAATTTACTACCCCACCATGATATTGTCACAGTGTGGGTGGAGCTAATGTCATGATGTCATGACATCATGGGTGGGGCAAAAGAAAAAATAAAACAAAATAATAAAAATAAATAAAAATAAGCACACACACACACACCTCAACCCACCCACAACACAAACCCATAAATAAATTAAATAAATATAATACATATATAAAATAAAATAAAAATTAAATTAAAATACAACCCCCTCCCACCCACCCCAAACATAAATCAACCCACCCACCCCAAGCACAAACCTGTCTCTTACCTGTTAGTATAAGTGCCTGGGCAGCACCATGTTGTAAGATAGATATGGTCATCGTACCGGTTCTCTAGGATAATATGCCTTAATGTAAATGTAAAACAGCTGTACCTCCTTAAGGGTTCTCCAACTGGAACAGCAATTGGAACAGCACATGTGTAGCTTATTGATGAGGTAACTCCAAGACTTTGCTTAAAAACCCCAAGCCAGGCCGCTAGGCCTGCCGGCCGCCAGGCCCTTTTAGGAACTGTGGTACTATGTCAATATAGGTAAATGTATTAAATACACATTAAAATACACACAGACACACCACATCCAAAGGTGAATCACTTACCCTGGGGAGCAGGCTATAGGGAGCTTCAGGCTAGCAGCTTCTCTTCCTCCTCCCTGCTTGGGAGGACAACAAGGAGGCCGTGCATACCTGCCAAACACTGTAGGCGTGCATGCACACCAAGTGCTTGGCACGCATGCACAGTGGGGGAACCAGTGAAAAGGTAAGCCCCGAAGGTGGTTCCCCCCCAAAGCTGCTACTGGTTCTCCGGGACAATGGGAAAAATTACTACCGGTTCTGGCAAACTGGTGAGAACCTGTAACATCCCATCTCTGGATACACATCTATATTCACTTAATTAAAATTGTTAGACTTACTCTGTTGACAACCCTGCCATGCAACAATACTCTTCTACCTATAGAAGATTGCAGGTGTGATTTTTAAAAAAGCCACATAATATTTCACACGTGTCCATCATTTTAAGATATTTCCACAATTCCCCATAGTTTTTGAAGCCTGCAGAGCTAGTATGGAATGAAGGCCCAGTTTTCATCTGAGCTGAAGATAAAAGTGATAGACCGCCACAGAAATACCATAACTACTGAAAGGCTGCCTAAACTGAATGAAACCAACCAGATGTTTTATTCTCTTCCATTGATTTTAAAGAATAAAGCTTAGAGAATTCATTTGAAGCCCTCTGTTATAAATTGCTTCCCAAACTCAGCTCCAGCCTACTTTGTGAGAAATATGCTAGGTCAGAAACCTATAAATTATACTGTGGTGTGAATATAGAAATACTTATTTATGTTTATACCCTGCCCTTTGTCCAAATAATTTGAGATTGTGGGCTACTTTCTCCCTGACCCCATTTTATTATCACTCTTACTCTATGAATTCTCTCTCTGCTTGTTAATGCACAACTGGAGTGTTAGGGATGGCGTTGGCTGGGGTGCGAGATGAGTTTGCTTGTCCAAGGTACTGATGGTGCTATATGCACTTGTTTCTTCTGCATATAAGTCTTAAGGCTTACCTCACTTTCTCATGCAAATAGAGGGCTACCTTGAGTATTTCAATTACAAAGTATTACTCCCACTTTCCAAATTACAATGTATTACTCCCACTTTCCAAATTAGCAACCACAAATTCACATAAACTGCAAGAAAGAATTGCAAATGCAGTTAATTCCTTGTCTGGAAAATGCCTTAAAGTAAACAGTGTGTTTCAGGAACTCTCAGTGCAGTCACAGATTAACTGAGCCAATTTAGATGTAAGTCGCATTGGTTTTGATGGGGCCCACTTTTAGATATGTGGGTTCAGAGCTGCAGTCTAAACTGCTTGCCATCTTTTACCAGTCAGAGGCTGCAGCAAAAGTGAGAGTCTGGCTATAGTGCATTATATTCTGCTTTTTGCATTAGAGTTTAAACACTTAAAATCAATTCAATCTTCTCCAGCTACCTGATGTACAGTTAATGAAATGAAAGTCTGCAACTTTGAATAGGGTCATTTGTTTTGTTTATTGTGGACTGATTCAATGGTGTCCTTACCTCTCCTTTTCTGGTATGTATGATCACCTGTCCTAGTTAAAGTAGTAGTCATGGGCATGTCTTACAGTGACAATAGTGACATCCTCGATGGAGCCAGATCTCTGGAGGAAGAACTGGGTGAGAGATTTGAGAGAGAGAGAGAGAAACCTTCCATCAAACCTTCAGCTCTCACCTGTTAAGTTAGGAACAGTCTGCCTTCTATGGGCTCATTCAGTCTCTCTCTCTCTCTGTTTGCCTTCTTCTTCCTTTCTCATTGTTAAAACTTACTAGTCGCTAATGTATTCAAGCAACCATTACTGTAAATATCAACCATATTAGACATCTTCATCCTAGGAGAATGTCTCTCTTTTTCCCGCTCCTTTCCTCCAAAGCCTAGCATTCATGTTTCTGCAGTACTGCACTTACACTTTGAATGCCACTTCAGATAGATGTCTTTCCCTTCTCCTCTTTTTGTTGGGTGGGGTCTCTTTTGACACACTGACTCTTATGGAGAGAATCAGAGCTCAGTGGGCCTTCTACCCCAAAACCAATGGGATGCATTTTACTCTTTTGAGTTCCAAAACTGGACATTCTTTTTTCAGTTCCCTATTCCACATTTAACCACTCCTCCAATTTTCACCCTTTCTGGACAGGTTGACAAGACCCATCAAGAGTCTGATCCCAGTTCTGATCCTGTATAATATAGGGTACTGTGCAAAAGTCTTATCCCCCAACATCAGCTGGTCTGGGGGGAAGTCAATGAGTTATTCAGGGAGCCATAACTCGGATACCTTAACTCCAAACTTTACCAAACTTGGATAGAGTTGAGAGGAGATTCAACAGAAGCGTATGTCCAATGTTAGCTTGTCTAGATTACTCAGGAGCTGAGCTATGCCCTCTCCCATATCATTCACTGATTTTTTTTTCCCCCCAAACCTGCTGGGGTTGGCCTAAGGTCTTTGCACAGTAATGTTATATGAGATGGGGATTGGATAGAGAACTTTCTCTCTTTTCACAGAATGGAGATCAGGTGGGAAGGAAGAGAGGAGGTTGTTCGGGAACTATGAGCCCACATGGGCATGTGGATTGTGGTTTAGAGTGACTGAGCCACAAGTAGTTGTTTTTCTCTTTTGTTCATCTGAAAGGAGAGGACAAAAGGACAAAACTTCAAATGCTGGCAGCTAATATCATGAAGAAAGTCAGCCATATGGAAAGAAAAGAGGAAACTTCTTTCTATGTCTGTCATCTGCCTGGAAAGAAAAAAATAGGCACACAGGAAGAGGAGGAAAGAACAAGAGAAGGGATCAAAGTTAAACATGAGTTTTCTATTCAAAAGCTGCACTCCTGTCTAGTTCTCAGTTCTCCAATAAGCGCCAACTATCCCTCCTCCTCTCGAAGAACTTTCCAATTTTTTATTATACTTGTCAGATTTAATTCTATATCAGATACATTTCTGAAGCTTTTAGGTTCCCATCACTTAAAAGAAGTACTGCTATGGGCTAAGATGATTTGGTGGTAGACTAAGGTAAGCACTATAACACTTGCTGAAAAAAATTAAAATTAAGAAAAGAGAGAGTACAAAGCAGTAGGATGGCCGTGGCATGAATGGTTTACCTACACACTGGGTGGAAGCACGAGCTATCATTGTCCTAGGGAAAGTGGAGATTAATTCTTCCTGACATATAGCAATATCAGTTGCACTTATAGTGCTTTGAGCGCTGCCTGAGTGGTTCACAATATACATAGTATTTTTGCCCCCAACAAGCTAGGTAACCATTTTACCAACCTCAGAAGGAGGGAAGGCAGAGCCAACTTTGAGTCCATCAGGACTGAACTCACAACATAAACAGTTTTGGTTGCAGTACTACAGCTTAACCACTGTGCCACAAAGGTTATACATGCACTTAGAGCTCTGATGGCTAACATCTATAGCAGCTCACTCACTTGCTTTCATGTCAGAGATTACTCTGGGTTGAAAGGATTTTTGCAGGGGGTACCCAAATGAGGCTCCTTTCATGTCCCCATCATGCAACTCTCGGTTGTCGAACCCATCTTTCCAGTTTCCAAGCCTAGTGCCTTACCCACTAAGGCACTGATGACTTAAGAGGACAGATAAAAGGTGACTGACAAAGAGAAGGAAAGGGAAAGAAGGTGGTATTAACAGGGTGAGTCTGTAGCCCCAGAAAAAATGAAGTAATGGAAAAGTGAAGTGTGGACTCTTGCAATGGGTTCATTTGTCTTCTTGGTATGGACAGCAAAGCAATTTTGGCAGCTGAAGTTATCAGGGGCCTGGCTTTAAAAACTATGAGGCAAAATAACTCAATCCTATGTTCCTCCCTTGCCTAGTCACACCCTGAGAGATACCGAAGGCATATACCTTCTAAGTTTCACCCACTTTGGGGCTGCTTCTTTGACCAACTCCCACATTGCTATGTTTGCCCATTACACCTCTGCTCCCACCATGACCTGCTTTGTTCTGCCATATTGTTTAATTAATTTAATTTTCACACTTATATACCACCCAATCAGGAAACCCGACTCAGGGCGACTCACATAATAATTAAACAATATGCACAGTAACTACACAGTAATACACAGTAAATACACAGTAATAATAAAAAACCATATACACAGTAAATACACAATAATACAATATACAAAATTCAATCTACAAAAACAACATATAGTAATATACAATAACACAATACCATACTATGATGGCCTGTCCACCCTGGCCATGGACAAATTACAATGGCAGCGGCGGCAGCAAGGTCCTGCAGCCATAATGGCCTTTTCAAACTTGGCGAGGAGTGCTGGCAGGTGGAGGGGTTCTGGTGCCCATGCCTGGGGGACCTCTTCTCTCCAGCCAAGGCCAAAGTTTGGGGTGGCAGCAGCGAGTCCTGCCACCCACTGCTGTAGCAGCCTTTTCCAGCCTGACCAGGGGCAGGGCCCAGGAGTACCAGCAGGTGGAGGGGGTCCTGGCACCCATGGCTGCATGCTGAGAGAAAAAGTCTGGAGCCACACAGCTGATGCTCCTTCCAGGCCGGCTGGCCGAGGGTGCGTCCAGTAAGGGTGGCAGGATGGCGAGGATCTTATAGCCGCCCAAGTCCCTCACCCCTCCTCTTTTCCTCCTATTGACTGGCTGTGCAGTTCCCTGCCAAGACATACTGCCAAGAAAATCTCTAAATGGTTGGTCAAGGCTGCAGCTGCACCTCATTTTAATTTGAAGCTGGGAGAACGTCAGCAACATTGGCCTTGAGGAACAATGGCCAATGATGGCATCAGAATGTCAAGATACTTTGTCCTCTCTATTTGTCCTTCCAGTGCTTTATTGGTTGTAAAGTCTCAAAAGTAGCAAGTACTGTTTATGGCTTCACTCATAGCCAGTCTCAAATTTAGAGGATGTTCCAGTTCAAAATGCCTCTGCATTCTCAATTAGCTAAGGCAGGACATTCCTGTTGAATGTGTGGTGGACCCACCAGGATTTCTTCCCATCTACTGGGGGGGGGGGCGCTCAGGTTTCAGTGGCTGCCTGGCATGCCTTTATTTCCATGGGGTGTCAATATTTATTTTGAAATCCTCAGTTCTCACCATCATCCAGACTGATGTTTCTTTTTTTAAAAAAAAGAATGTGTCTCCTCACCTTTTTAATGAAACATTTTTTCTTTTTTCTTTTGATCAGGTAATCGACATTAAGGAGAAACTGAAGTTGTCCAAAAAGTTCTGGTCAACATTACCTTACACTATCTGCAAAGAAGAAAGAGTGACAGCTGGCCTGTCGAATGAGGACGAGTGCTGGAATGGCCATACCAAAGCAAAGTAAGGAGAGAAATCAAGCATCATCATTGTTAT
Organism: Furcifer pardalis; assembly: GCA_030440675.1. Taxonomy (NCBI): domain Eukaryota; kingdom Metazoa; phylum Chordata; class Lepidosauria; order Squamata; family Chamaeleonidae; genus Furcifer; species Furcifer pardalis. Next base: position 190,042,673 of record CP126890.1, on the reverse strand, counting down.
TTATTTCTATGTTAATTCCTGGAATGCCTGCAGTGTTTGGCAGCCCCTCACATTGTTAAGCCATGTTTTGCAATTCTACTTTGAATGTACATGAGGATTGTATATATATCAGAATGGACTGCAATGGACTGCCGCAACCTTGAAGATATTAACACGGTGTGCCTTCACAGCCAGTTCATCTGGCATGGCTTCTTCCACCTCCATGACCATTGGGAATCAGAATAGTGAAGTGGTTCCTCCTCTGCTCATTTTGCCATTGGGACCAATATGATGGTTTCCAGTGTCATTTCCTCCACTGAGAGGACCATCACCCCAGCTAAAGGGGCTTATCTGCCCATAGTCATTGGCCCCTTTAGGGAATCAGGTTATTTACCACTGCCCAACACTCAGCATTAAGTCACTGGCTGTACAGTCTACTCCATTACTGTACAGTAGAACCCGTATAACGAAAAAACTTAGTTCCGTGGAGCTCTTCATTATATATATTTTTTCTGTTATACGGATCCCTATGAGTGATGCACCGTATAACAAAAAGAAAGTGTTTGTTATACAAATCACTATTGGCGAGACACCGTACAGTGAAATTTTTTTTTTTTGTAGTGTGGGGTATTGCCAATAGCAATTCGTATAATGAACTTTTTTTTCCTGTTATACAGTGCATCAGCAGTAGCGCATAAATGCTTCATTGTACAGATTTTTCGTTATACAGTAATACCTCGCATAATGAATTTAATTCATTCTCCGAGGCTGCTCGCTATGCGAGTTTTTTGCTATGCAAGTAAGACTTGCATAGCAAAAATTCCTATGGAAAAACTTGCATAAGCTTTTTTAGGGGAAAAACTCGCATAGAGAATTTTTTCCGTTATGCGAGTTTTCCCCATAGAAATGCTTGCTATGAGAGTGTTTCCATAGGGGAAGTCTGACTTGCATAGCGAAAGTTTTCGATATGTGAGTCAGACTCGCATAGCGAACATTTTCGTTATGCGAGCTGGATCGCTTTTTGAAAAGCCCTCTCGTTTTTCACAAAGTGAAATGCTTGTTAAGCGAGGTTTGTCTGTATAAAACATCCATTATATGGGGTTCCACTGTATCTGAATATATGCTGAATGTACACAAAGCATCAAGAAATTTCTTGCCTGTGACCTCAGACCTCCATGTTATATATCAACCAAAGGATCAGAAATGCTAGGTTACTACAGTCATGTTTTCAAAGTATAGTTGTGGAAAAGATGCTCTGGTTCCATCAATAGTTCTAGGTTCTGTTTGTTTGTTTTCAGGTTAATCTTAGTCCATTGGTAGCTTGGAGAAAGGATTAAAACTGAGGTTTTGAATCTCAGGGCCTGTTTCAATATAATTTTTCAAAAGAATAAGAGGTGCTGCACCCCATATGTTGAAATGCAGGCAGAAAAAAATTATTCTTTTGGATCACAGCTCCCAGAACACTCAAAGCTATATTGCCATTGCTGTTCTGGCTGTGAAGTTTTGAGAGCAGTATTTCAAAACAATAACATTCTCCATCTCTGTTAAAATGAAATATCAGAATCATACAAGACGTTAGAGGGGGTATTACAGTGAATCATCATCAAAACACATCAAGGTTTTTCAAAAATACGAAAAAGCAACAACAGTTTAGTCTACAATTCAGCCAGCTGAACAATGTTCAGACCTGCTACAATAATACAGCAATTTTGTCAAATAAGATGCCACTCTAAAAAGATGGGCTTTCAGAAACTTTTTAAATACAACAATCGAGGAAGGGGGATTTCACTTTTCTCTTTCTCTCTCTGGTGTCTTACAGTTTAACATGACTTAAAGTCAGGGTTTCCATCCCTTGATTTATATCCCTTCTCAATGCTTGTTATTTAGCTATATTCTTGTACAATATGGTGAACAGTTACCTATAGCTAATTATTTTGTAACAATACTACACAAAAGTTACATTACAAAAATGATGGAACAAGTAGGAATAAAGTTACTTTATTAGGATAATGATTTCAATTTTCTCTGAAAAGTTACTTTCTTGGGATATTTAAAGTCAATTTGGAGACATTTTGATAGGAACTTTTCAAGTTTTATGCCATTCTCTTAACAATCCTCAAGTTCACAGTGTTTCTTTTCTTCTGGCACATAAAGCAATGAAAATTAGTGGAAAACGTGGTGGTGGCAGTTGGAGGTAGGGCAGAGCCCAGATTATTTGGCACCATGGGCTGGACTCGGGCTGTAGGTTGCTGACTCCTGTTTTAAGGCTTCTTAAGATATCTTCTAATGTAGTCTTTAACATTCTGGGAATTACTGCCTTATGGTTCTTTGTATCACATGGAAGGTGTCATAAGGACCATTTGCCTGAAATCTGAGCTGATGCCTGTGAGGCTCTTCCTTCTTGGAATTCTGATGTTAGTTTGACATCATCAGCAGAATCAGTACCCCAGCAGTTCACCAGCCACAGAGATGACATGAGAATCTGTGTATTTGGTTGGTCCTAATCAGAGCTCAACTCCTAGAATCCCTGACCTGATATGGCCATTGGTCACACTGGCGGGGAAATACAGGGAGTCATAGTCCGAACTAATGTGTCCATAATCTGGTCCTAATATGCATTTTGTGTCAAAATAGAAAGAGACAATTTCTTCACCATGACCTGCAGTCTAAGTAAAGCTCTTGCCCATGTTGTTTTTGTCATTATATATTTGCTCATTGCCATGGGTTTTTTTCCTGAATGAAGGCATAAATGGGACCTTTAGGCTTGTTAGAAATGCTTGCCAAGTATGATGTTTTGACATAAACCAAGCAGTAGAGAGAAAGTTGTCAAGCGAGATGTCAAACAGCACAACAACATGCCAGCCATTTCAGTGCGAAATCAAAATGCCATTTCTGAAAAGCTTGGTTGGAAATACCTTGAATATATTTCCAGATTATGGATAATCACAGCACTTTCTGACAACTGGAGCCAAAGATTCTCCTGATTATATGTGGTTATAAAGCATGGGCCTTGAGAGGGAAAATGGTGTCTCAGATCAGTTATTATGGGTCAGTTATTGTTCAACATTCCACTTTGGACTCTGCCTTTTCTATGAGGAGTCTATGTAGGCCTTCTATTCTGCTCCAATGCAGTGCAAAGGATACTGGGGTGTGTTTTCACCATCAACATTTGAGCACTCCCTAGGCATCTTTGGTTACTACATCACCCTGTGTCCTGCATTGTGTGTACATTGGAGTAGGGCGGCACATGGGTTAGGTTCTACAGGTTAAATCTCTGGTCACTCTGTGAACTCCAAGGATTTCTAGTTAACAGCAACAGCATGGAAAAAGTTTTCTCTCTCATTCATTCCCCTCTCTCCACATATCTAAATTATGCCACTGAAATAAGAAAGATTGATTGGGTAGGGAGTGTTGAGATTAGTTTTTGCACAAATCAGTTCTCAGGCTGAACCTGAATTTCTGATCTGGGACTCAAGTTGAAAAAAAATGGGGGTGGAGGTCGTTGTCAGTAGCCATGCTGGCTGGAAGATTTAGGGAGTTCTGGTGCAAAAAAATGTTTTGAATGCCTGGCAAGAGTACAGTACTGTGCATAAAGCTTCTCTCCTCTTATGTCCACTAAGGGGCAACTATGTTGGCAATTAACACAAGAAATGCTTTAGGACTGGCAAGGTCAAATTCACATTATTTCTCATTGACTACATGGCATACAAGCCAATGAGAGTTTTCCCTGTAATCTGTTATATTTTCCTCTTCTGGTAGTACTTCATCTTTTTTGTAGCAAATTTACATCGGTTCAGGTGGTGTGATTGCTTGAGCTTATGCAGAAGTGTGTGCATAGGGGGACTAGTGGTTGGCAGGATGGGGTGAGTGGAAGCAAAGAGGATATTGGGAGGATCAGTTCTCCTTAAGTGAGCACCTTTTAATGGAGTTGAACTATAGGACCGTGGAATGATCCAGTCAAATGACTTTGGATGTTTGTTTTGGTGTCTATCTGGTGAATTCCAGGAATGTTGTTGCTGAAGACCCTAATGGGTTCTTCAGAAGCCCAGGATTCATGAATCACATTCTAGGTAACTCCTGAGCTGATCCTTCCATTTCAGTACCTTATGCCAGTATCTATCTAGCTAATATCTAGCTATATTCCTGTATATTTTCATTTTAACATTATTATTAGATCCACAGCAAGTTATATTTGATTCCCATTTAAATCCATGAAATATAAGTATTGACTGATTTGTCCCATCAATTTCAAAGGGAGCCATGTTCATGTCTTTTTCTTGAATATGGTTAACAATATTAACTGAGTTTGTACATTAAGTCCTGTCATAACAATAATTGCCTCCTTCTTCAAGACATCAATGTGTTCATTTTTTAACATCCCTTCTTCTGTCCCCTGTTCAGAAAGAAGAAGCATGCATGTGTCAAAATATGTTTCAGAAATTAAACTATTGTACCTGGGGGTTAGGTCGTATGTAAAAGCAATCAGCTTTTTAAATGTACAAACTTGTACAATCAATTATTGTTTCTCTGTAAATTTCAAAATGTGGGTTACGGTTTACTGCTCAACTAAAGTGACATTTCCGAAGCCCAGATTTCCTGTTGACATCAATGTTAAGAACAAGCAAGCGAAAAAACTTTCAAAAAGGCTAAGTGAGTAGTTAGGGTATAGATATTCATGATAAATGATGGGTAGACATTGCATGAAGAAACTGAACTTTCAAGCTTTGTCTCAGAGAAATGGCAATACATTTTAAGAATGATGCATCTTCATTCTCCATTCCAATGTATAGATACCTACCAGAGATCATGAACGATGGGCTTACTAACCAGATCAACAATCCTGAAGTAGATGTAGACATCACCAGGCCTGACACCTACATTCGACAACAAATCATGGCCCTCAGAGTCATGACTAACAAACTCAAGAATGCATACAATGGAAATGATGTGAACTTTCAAGACACAAGTAAGACTTTCTGTGTCATATGAATTGTTTTCATTTGCTTTCCTGCAATGTTGCTTTTGATGATATAAAGCTTTTTTAGTGTGTTCTTAGGTTCACGCTATACAATCTGCTTAGTATCTTTGTAGAAGAATCTCCACTAAAGTTATCTTTAAGCATGTGAACTACAAATAACTTCTTTCATTAAAGACAACTGTCCTAGCATGTGATTTTCCTCAGCTATGCATCTTGCATTTAGCATGCTTTATTTTATGATCCATCAGTGGCTTAAATTTGACTGCAAAACACATATCTCTGAGGAAATCTCATTGTGAGAGAGGAAAACAATAAACAGAGTAAATGTGTGTTTCCCTTAATAACTATCTTGCCCCTCATTTTAACGTAAGGTATGAAAACATTGGTTGGCTTAAATTTTTTAAAACTTGTTCTTTCAGCCCCAGAAATACCCCAGACTGCAGACATTATGCCTCTCTGGATAACCCCTAACTTGAAGTCCATTGCAATGTACAGTATTCTATGGATGTCTAAGTCTGGGTACAGGCTGTAGTATTTATTGTGCCAGAATCCTTATCACAAGTACAAGAGGTTGTAAGTGGGTTGCAGATATTTCTGTTCATTATTTCATTTGAGTGCATTCTTTGATCCACAAATGATGGATATGATCCAGTCAGTGATAAGCACATTAAGCCTCTTTCACTTTCATGTAAAGGCATCAACGATATGTTTGACTTCCCCGCTGATATCAAACATATCCCACTGAAATCAAGGGGTAATATATACAATTGAGCAATATAAGAACACAACCTAAAGGGATGTTCAGGAAAAAACATCTTAACTGTTAGAGCAGTACAACAGTGGAACCAACTGCCTGGAGAGGTGGTCAGCACTCCAAAATTGGAAGCATTCAAGAGAGAATTGGAAAGCCCTCTGTCAAATCTGCTTTGATTCATATTCTTGAATTGAGCTGGGAGTTAGACTAAAAGGCCCTTTCAAATTCAGTGATTCTATGATTCTGTATTACAGTTTTCCCCCAAACCAGTATCATTCCTTTAGGTCCTTGTCTTCTTACATTGCCCAATGAATTTGTTGAGGTGTTCACACTGAAGCAACTCTCACATTTTGCAAGGAGTAAAGAGAGTATTCATTTCAAGGCTTGTTCATTTTCTGTGGTTTCAAAATTGCTCTAGAAATTTGCAACACTACCTCTTTTGGACTCGTTGAAGGTGTGATTTTAGAAGTTATGATGCAAAAAAAGGGAAGCTTCCACAGTTCCAGTTTCCTGTTTCAGAAGACAACATGTTTGTATGAAAAACATGTTACCTCAGGAGTTACCAGCTTTGGTTCTGGATGGGGCAGTTCTGCCCCAAACAGACCCGGTGCATAATCTGAGGGTCCTCCTGGACTCACGACTACTATTCGAAGAGCAGGTGGCAGCCGTGGCCAGGAGGGCTTTTGCACAACTTCGTGTAATACGCCAGTTATGCCCACTCCTGGACCGGGACGCCTTGCTCATGGTCACACATGCTTTGGTCACCTCCAGACTTGACTACTGTAATGCGCTCTACATGGGGCTGCCCTTGGTGACCATTTGGAGACTACAGCTGGTCCAAAATGCGGCGGCCCGGGTAGTGATGGGGCACGGGCGATATGCTCGTGCCACACCACTGCTCCGGGAGCTGCACTGGCTGCCAGTATGTCTCCGGGTGCAATTCAAGGTGCAGGCCATTACCTTTAAAGCCCTATATGGTAGTGGGCCAGGATACCTAAGAGACCGCGTCACCCTAAGAACGTCTGTCCGTCCCACCAGGGCGGATCGGAGGGGCTCTCTTGTTATTCCATCAGCTAGGGAGGCTTGCCTCACTAACACTAGGAAGAGGGCCTTCTCTGTGTTCGCCTCGGCCCTTTGGAACCTTTTCCCAACTGAGCTGCGCCTACAGGCAGAGCTCCTGCCTTTCTGAAGAGACTTAAAGACCTGGCTGGCGGAGCAAGTGTGGGGACCCAGGAACGTGGGATCCCATGTAGGTTGGCTGATTTAAGGGACAGTCACCCCTTCCTGCTCTTGTTTTTATCTGTGGCACTGTTTTAATTTTTCTTATGAATTTTTAAGGTTTTAACCTGTGATTTTAATCTATGTTGTAAGCCGCCCAGAGTCGGGTCTACCCGATTGGGGCGGGATAGTAAATATGAGTAAATAAATAAAAACAGATGCTTTTATCTGATGCCATCTCCCCCTCCCCTCCCCATCCTACTTCCTGCAGGTGAGGAGACCAGTGGCTCAGGAAGCGGGAGCGGTTGTACAGATGACATCTGTCCAACAGAGTTTGAATTCATCACTACAGAAGCCCCCCTGGTTGACTCAGACCGAAGGGAAGTGGACTCTTCAGCAAGCCATCCTAGCCGATCGGGGGTCACATGGCTTATCCTTTGCCTGGTCCACCTCCTGCAAAGACATTGTAGATAATCCTGGCTCTGATGAGTGGTGACTGTCTTTTAGCTATTGGGGAAGAAATGTAACAACACACAGCCAATTTTCTCCTTTTTCTTACACTCTTGAACAATGGACCATGCCACAAAGACTTACTGTTTTATATAAGAAGTGAGCAGCCGGCTCCCCTTTGTGCTTTCCCCAAAGAGTAACAGGTGTTAGAGTGGACTGTTTCTTTTCTCTTTCAGATAGCTGTGAAGACAAGGTCCTGTCTCAGAGATCTTTCTTTTTCTCACATTTTTATTACAGGAGAATTTTTGAAGCTTAATTTGCTTTTATGCTGCAGGAAGAAAAGGTGGTTGAAGGAGGGAAAGGGCTAGTTAGGGTACAAAGTGTGGTTTTTCCAATTACAAGAAAAGATGAGAAGCAAAGGAAATATGTTATTCAAAATCGAGCAAAGCCCAAGGCCCAGCAAATAAAATGCAAAGTCCAAGACAAAAAAAGTGAAACCTCTTTTCCAGGGTGCTTCCATGTTGCATGTCAGGTCACCACAATGGTGTTCACCCCTGAGGAGTGACTTTGAGTTTTGTCTTCTGTTTTGTAATACAGAAACCAGTCATGAATTGGCCCTGCCATTACATAGAATGAAGCAACCCTATCTAGCTACTGATACAGGGTATAGGAGCCACTAGGCCATTTTCCTCCCAGATCCCCTCCACAGGATAGAAATGATGGCACCTCATCACCTGGCCAGCAGCCCCTAAATTGACCTACTGTCTTTGGGCATAGTGGAATGCTCTGTCCCATCACCAGTGCTGAAATACAATGTATGTAGAACAAAGGGACTGCAGTGGCTCAAGTGGCTAAGACGCTGACAGAGAGGCGGAAGGTCAGCAGTTCGATTCCCGAGTACTGCAGGACGGAATGAGCTCCCGTCTTTGTCCCAGCTCCTGCCAACCTAGCAGTTTGAAAGCAAGAAATTGCAAATAGATAAATAGGGACCACTTCGGTGGGACGGTAACAGCGTTCTGTCTAGTCATGCCTGCCACATGACCACAGAAACGTCTGCAGAAGCAGACAATGCTGGCTCTTTGGCTTTGAAACAGAGATGAGCACTGACCCCTAGAGTCGGATAGGACTGGCTTTCGAGCAAGGGAAACCTTTACCTTTACTAGAACAAAGGAGGGAGGCTCTATCCTGGTTTTGCCTCATCCAGTCATAAACAAGTGAATGCTTTGTACTCCTTTGGCCATAAAGAGAAATTTGCCCTTAGGTTCCAAACAAAATAGAAAAGCTCCTCAGAATGTCATTTAGTCCAAGTCTCATTTGAATTCTAACACTGTTTTCTAATCACTTTACTATTTATCCATTGTATGTAATTGATAGATGAGTCCACCAGGTTGGCCAGCATCACCTAACAATTCTTTAAACTACTCTCTCTCACACACACACCTTATTTGCAGAGTCAGTTTTTATAGTTTCAGTTTTTCATGGGTCTAAAAATATTAAATTAAAAAAAATCCCTGAAATATATACATTCCTTTCGGTCCTTTTTCTATAGTGCATTACCAGAGCTGGACGTTAGAGGCCACAGTCTGCAACGTAATGCTTAAAAGGAACAGATAGTGGTTTTTATATCAGCCATTTTGTTAGCACACAATGATGGAGGTATCTGTACCACCACATCTGATTCTATGACCAGGTATGTTGCTTAAATATGGGGTATGCTGTTTTCCATGGTTTCAGGTGTCTGCAGAAGACCTTGGAATGTATCCTCCACAAATGCAGGGGATAACCTGTATTTAAATTCAAGTGTTTGGACAATGGAACAAAAGTCTCTCTTTTAGCTGCCTGTTTTGCAGCAACTGTTTTCATTACCAATCAAAATTGCAATTTTTAAAGGAAATGATAACATTAATTAGATCAATATGTTAGTTTTTGCATAGAAATGACATCCTTTATATCAATTAGTTTCTGTATCAGAAAAGAACTTTGTTGCTAAAGCGTTGACACAACATATATCGACATGCAAAATTTCTTTCACTTTTTTAGTCTTAGTATGACCATCTATTTTTATATATATAAATATATATATAAATATATATAAATCACAGATTTTAACTTCTTAATTACAAGCTCAGGGTTGACACATCTTTGTAGGGGAAAATGTTTTGTCAACCAGCTTTTATTTTTGTTGTGCTGCTTAGGAGGTGTCCTTTCATGATTGACAAGTGGAAGGGTCAAAGAAGATAATTTATTGCATTTTCAGATTTCTCTTTCCTTAAGGAGTTTCAGAATGGGATGGGGAGATGACTCCCTTTGTGTCTGTGTATTTCTTCAAACACATAGAATACAGACCTAGCAATACATGGAATTGTGTGACTTTATAAGGGGGAAATGTACTTTCATCAGAAGTCATTTAGGTGTCTGTATGGTTGTAATAACTGTGTGCCATCAGGTTAATTCTGACTTATGGAGATGATTTCCAGAGTTTTCTAGGTAGAGACTACTCACAAGTAGTTCACCATTCCCTTCTTCTGGGGCTGCCCTGGGACTGTGGAGCTTGCCCATGATTATACAGGCTGGCTCTTCTCCATTGAAGCATAGTTTGGAATCAAGCAGGCAACCATACTAAAAACCACTGAGCTATCAATTCATCATGTATCAAGTATGTACCCACTTGTGGTGCAGTTGACAGAATGGAACTCCAGACTAGGACTCTGGACACCATAGTTCAAATCCCCACTTGTCCTTGGAAACTCACTGAGGGAGTGCAATCAGTAAAGTCATTTCTTAAATATTTCACTTACCTTGAAAGCCCTAGGAGAGTCACTATAAGTCAATTCTGACTTGATAGCACTTGTTATCCTCAATATGCATCTAGCTAGCATGAACAAATGACATGTGAAAGAATGTGCTTAAAACCTAGGATTGTGATCTGATCTCATGTGAGATCATTATGCTTCTCATAATCCTCCCCGATGTCACTGCCAAACATCCAGTGGCTGATGTTCTATAGGCCTCAGTATGTGATATCAAAGCTTCCCCTGCTGTGTACAGCTTAGGTGCCAGAAATAGAAGGCTGACATGCTTCTGCATTAAGGTGAGATGCTGAAGGACCCTCTAATGAATGGCATGAGTTTTGTGCATATGCGCCAGGTCTTAGCATAACAAAGGAGGGGAAAGTTCTGCTAAGGTCTGGATCTCCAGAGGCAATGTGTTTTTCTCCCAAATTAGGGGTCAGCAAACTTGTCTCTCCAGGTGTTCTTGGACTTCAATTACCAGAAGCCCAAGTTAGTACACCAGCTGATCAGAGCCTCTGGGAATTGAAGACCAAGAACATCTGGAGAGCAAGTTTGTTTACCCCTGTCCCAGATGATATGGGCATGCAGATATAAGCCAGGCCCTTACTACCTAAACCAGGCAAGTCGAAAAGGGCTAGCCTGGAATTGCTCAGAGTGGACAGCTCTATTTTGATGGCCCATCTAATGTTGAGAAAAGAAGTCGTTAATGAAACATTTTCAAGTATCCACTCATGCTGCCGCAAACACATTGACCATGAAAACTGTACACATTTCAAAATAATGGTTTCCTCCTCTAATTATAATTAGCTATCGATTTAGTAGTAAAAGTAGTAAGCTCACTGCACAAATGTATAAATATACAGTACTTACGCACTTTTACACCTCCTTCCCCTAAAATGAATCATATATAGTGCTAATGATTATATGCTATATCAAATAGAAAAAGACAAGGCAGAGATTTTGATTCTCAAAGATGGAAAATGATTCCTCTTTTTTATGATTTAACATGTTATCCAATCCAAATGTGTCAGTCCTGTCCAGAATTAAACACAATTGTTTTATTTGATGATACTGATGACAATGACTATGATGACAATGAAGATGGTTTAAATTTCTAACATGATGGAGAAGAGAAGAGCATCAGGGGGCCTTGCTTTCTTTAGCAGCACACACCTCCCTGCTCTGAATCCCCACCAACTTATTCAAATAGTGACTCATCTCCCAGAAATGTATTCTACTCCAAGGATCTCATCTTTGCCCACCTACAGAGGAAGTGAGACATCTATCATGGGCCTGTGCTGCCAAAACGTATCTCTACGAAGAGCCAGAATACTACCTCTTCTACACAAATTTAAGGCTGGAGCCACACACACCTGTGCATCCATTTGCAAGTTTCCATAGGCTAGGGCAAAAGGCTAGGGCAAAAGGCCAGATTAGCTGCTCACTGCTCTTATGCTTTCCTGTTGCTCCGCTATCCTCGTTCCAGGACCTGGTTACCTTGCTAAGTGTCTTATGTTTGAACCCTGCCACTACTGCTCACCTGCAGATCTCGCCCTTGGCAGGAATTTTAAAGTACTCTCTTCAGATTTATGACCACTGAGATATGGTGACTCTTCTTTGGGCACAAGCCACGGCCAAGAATAGAACCATTAATGTAGTAAGGAGGGTTTTTCTGCATTACAGCAAGTGGTGGAAACTGGCTCAGGGAGACCCATTTTCCATGATATCTTGGTGTGTGCAGTTACATACACCCTAGCCTATACATTCATGTCATCTGCTCACTCAACTGATAATAATTTTGTGTCAGAAATTATTCTGGGTTGAAAGGATTTTTGCTGGAGAAACTCAACTCAAGGGATGCCAGAATGAGGCTCCTTTCGTGTCCCCAAAAGCTGAGACAGAGAGGGGTGCTCAGTCCATCTTGCAATACCCGGGTCTTGAACTGCCAACTTGCTGTCCTTCCAGTTAACAAGGTGAGCTTCCTAACCACTAAGCCACCCCATGCTCACTCAACTACAGGTGCAGTCGGTGCAGTAGCTTTATTTACTTAGACAAATTTCTCTAGAGACACATTCTTGTTGTCTTTTGATCCAACCTTTGATTTTGAGACTTCAATTCCCAGAAGACTAAGTCAGTACATTGACTGATCAGTGCTTTGGAGAATTAACTTGGGCTTTTCGGAATTGAAGTCCAGAACCTAAAGGTTGAGGAACACTTTAAGACCACAGGTAGGCAAATTGTGCCCAGCCAGCTGTGTGACCTTCCAGGGACATCAGTGCATTCCTCAGTACAGTTAGCTGCCACCACCCCAGTGTTCCCAACACATTTAAGAAATTTTTGAAGTTGTAGCCGTGTTTGTGCAAGCATATCAGAGAGTAAACAAAACAAAACAAAAGACAACAAAAAGCTGTGGCACCTTAAAGACTAACTTCTGTATTTTAATGTTAGTTCACTTCATCAGTCATAAGAGTGGATATCATGGAATGCATTTATACATTTCTGGTATTGGAGACCCAGAGTAGCTGTGCATGTTCATTGGACATGGAAATCAATGAGTCATTTACAACCAGTAATAAAAAGTTTTACATCAGAAAATCTCTGGTGGAAGTCAGTTGAGGAGTTAGGTTGCTAAAATAAACATTCTGACATTACAATTGTTTTATTGTGGAAGTTTTATGGGGTAGGCATAGCTATGGGTCAACTGCCATGAGATACATTCCCCTCCCTTCTCCCCACACTTTTAAGACAGTTCTGCAAGGTGAATGTAATTTTAAAATTTGATGATGTCCCAGAAATCCCTTGCTAATGCGGACAGTGGTCCATGGGGTCGCAGAGGGTCGGAATCGACTGTGCAACTGAACAACAACAACAACAAAATTTCCCTGTTCCAAAATGGCAACTTTTAGCAACACATTTAAGTTATTTTTAAAAATAGGAAAGACCACAGGGAACAATTTTGGCACATTTCAGCCTCTCCCTCTAGTATTTTAAAGGCCCAAGGAGATTTATTCAAAACCAAAAGTGACTTCAGGTGACTTCTCCTGTGTGAACTTAGATATTTTCATTTACTTATCCTATATCAGCATGTAAAAAATAATCTCATTCAGTTGTTGCTAATGTAGAGAGAGGGGACTTCAGTAGCTTAGTGGTTAAGATGATGAACTTGTTGACTGAAAGAAGCGCTGCACAAGAAAGTAATCTCTTGTCTATGACCCAGCTACTGCCAGCCTAGCAGTTTGAAAGCAAGACATTGCAAGTAGATAAATAGGTACCACTTCTTTAGGAAGGAAACAGCATTCCCTGCACTCTGGTGTCTAGTCATATCAGCCACGAGGCCATGGAAATGTCTTCAGACTCAGACAGCACTGGCTCTTTGGCTGTAAATGGATATGAGCACCACACACTAGATATGACTGGCTTTCAAGAAAGGGCAATCTTTACCTTTACCTAAAGTATAGAGATATCCTTAAAACAGAAATGCATTTCATTTTTACCAAATTATATTGTATTATAAATGTAAAATGTTACCCCATATGCCCTAGTTCAGGTTCTATCTGGTGCTTGGCAGAATTAAGGACTCATCCATTTGGAGCATTTTATTCCAATTGTGTACCTGGATGAGTATTGATGGTACAGTACTCTTCTTGCAATCCAGATGATGAATTATTGTATCAGTATCCACAGTACAAGAAGAGAGAAAAGTCTGGTATTCTGTGCTTTTTCATCCCACCACTTATAGATAATGTGTTAGTTTGTCATTTGTTTGTTCCACTTTGTACTGAGGGTGAAGTGAAGGTGGCAAAAGTTTAAATTTAAAGCTAATCCACTATTAAACTCACATACGAACATAAGGAAAAGTCACCAGGTCTTGAGCTTCCAATATAAGCTATAAATAGACTCTAATGCAAATGTCAGAAAGAAAATTCAGACAAAGATATAAACAATGGCTCAGCAGCTCCAGAGATAAGGCTAGAAGGGAAACAAAGCAAAATTCACATGTTAAGTTAGAACAGGGGTTCCCAACCTACGGCCTGTGGGCTGAACCCAGCCCATGGCACCATTTCATGTGGCCCACCGCCACCGCTGCCACACCCAGAAGTGGAAGCAGGCATGTTTATGACAGCTGTAAAATGTGCCCCCACATGCATATATGCGGTTACATCAGCCATAGATGCTCCCAACTCACATACATATTGTTGCAAATGCAGAAGCAAGCACATTTACTTCAATTTCGGGGGGGGGGCATGGTCTGTTCTGGGGGCTTAGCTATCTGGAGGTGTGGTCAGTCCCACAGTGTAAAAAGGTTGGGAACCCCTGACTTAGACGGTAAAGAAAAACACTTTGGATTTCTGACAATCCCTGCTGCTGGATCTCTTGAAGCCAAAGGGGTCTTCTCCAAAGAGTGTTCCTTAGCAGACTGGTTAGCTTAGGATGCTAAAAGCTTCTCATCATCACTAAATCAACTTACAGTGTGAACAAACAAAGCCATGTAGTTAGAAGCAAGGGTTGGTTATCTGCTTCTCTTTCTCTCAAAAGTTGCTACTACTGTTGCTTTCAATGTTATTCTACTATAGGAACCAAACAAAACCCAACAAAAACGATTGTCTTAGAAGGGTTTCTTCAAACTCTATGAAATAGTTTAGAGCCAATTTATCAGATGAGAAGAAAAGGAGAGTTTTACGAATAATGGTGGGCAAAAACCACAGTAAACTTTGCACTCCCTCAGTAACAAGTGGTACTAGACAACATGAGTGAATGGGGGGAAACTAAGCCATCTGGATGAACCCTAAGATAGAACCGTCCAATGTGTCTGTCAGACAATCAGCTTTTGGACAATCAGGCCATTTGCTTTATAGATATGAAGTGCCAGCATCTGATAGTTCTTCCCTATGTAACTGGCCTCGTATGCACATCTAATTTAAAAACAAAAACACCACACCCAAGACTACTTCCACATTCCAGAAGTTTTCACAGAATGCTGTTTGCTGCTGCTGTTTCTACAGCCTACTTTACAGCAAAATGCTTACCCACAAGATTCAAATGGAAAGGGCTTCTTTGTGATCAGTCTCACTCGCCCTGGAAGTGGGCGATATGTGAAGTTGCTTTTCCTACTGACATTGCCATATCCCAAAGGGCAGCAAGGCTAATGTTGGAACAAATAGTTTCATCCATCTTTCACAAATACTTACTTTCTACAATCATACTTTCTTTTTACAGTACTGACATTTGGAATCTAGCTATTTTGAAATAGCTCTCATTCTGTCCCATTAATGTATGGTTTCAGCCTTACTGTTAATAGAGAAAGGTAGTGGTCTAAGTATCTGTTCAGAGTTAAACTAGATAATGCTGCTAACATGTCATGAGGAGATGAAAGCATGTTCATGTTTTGGCAAAGCCATTTCCTCCAAGCTTTATGGCTGAATATCACTTGTAAGAAAAGCCCATATTTGCTCCCAATGAACAGTCACAAAGCAAAGGACGTTGTGGAAGGAGAGCAAAACTTGTGTTAGGCAGTCAGTCATCTTTCAGCAGGTAAGGAATCCCCTGTCCTAACAACTGACTACTGTAACCTCTAGTCAAGAGGTTCATAACCTTTTTAAACCAGAGAGCTGGATCATGCCCCTTCAGACTGGTGGCGGGCCAGACTAGTGGTGGTGGTAGCAGTGATGGGGGGGGGGGAGTGATCCCACCAGTGGCAGTGGAAGCACCCACCTTTTCCCCCACACTGCCACGTCCACTGCCAACACTCCCCCACACCAGCCTGCCAATACTTTTCCCATGCTGCCACTGTCGCAAACACTCCCACCCCCACACCGCCACCACTGCTGCAAACACTCAACCCACACCACTGGCGCTGCTGTTTCCCTGCTTACCGCCCTGCTGTGAAGGAGGGGCCTTGCTTGTCCTTACCAGCACTCAACCAGAGCAGCACCCAGGAAGGACTCAGGTAGCTGCATAGGTCTGACCCCTCTGCTTCTGCCACCACCACCGCCATCCTTTTCCCCTTCACCTGGCTTGGCATGTCTCTAATGCAAATCTGTAGCAGGGTGGAGGGGGAAAGGGCAGTGGCGACGGTGGCAGGAGTGAGGGTGTGGGTTGGATGGCATGGCACCATGGGCCAGATCCAGCCCACGGGGCGTAGGTTGAGAACCTCTGTTCTATTCTGAACATTGAAGCCTTCTAGAGACCACATTATGATTGACTGAGGACTGCATCACCATATCAACATTCTCCAGAGAGGGTTTTTTCCCACTTCAGGATAGCACTCATGTCAGATTTGATGGAGATGTCAGATACTACACAGATGTCATAGTCCCTCCATGCTGATCCTGTAACTGACATATCCAAATTGTGTTAAGTAACATGAAAGTTAACATACCTCCATGTATCATGTTCTGGTATAATTACCATATTAGCATGTGATTTAAATCAGGGATTAATTTGTCCGGTCATATTTCTCGATTTATTTCTGCACAGTAGGTATGGTGATCATCACTTTGTGCAGACATGCACAAAGCTCTCAAATATTCCCTAAGGCTTGAATTGTCTCTTTTTTCACACCTCACAATGTCTTGGAATGTGAAGGAGCTATTAAATCTACAGAGCGTGTTGAATTTTGGAGTGAGGAAATAAAAATTTTAAAACCTGGTGCTTCTGAAGGCAAGTTTCTATATCATTTGAAGTACCTTACTTTATGATTTCCCTGCTTATAATAACTGTTTACCTAACTGGAAATACTGAGCTAATTCGGTAGCCTGATGCAAAACTTCTCATGTTTATGACACTCTACAACAGGGGTGCCCAAACTTTTCAGGCCTTGGGGAGGTCACATGGTTCAGGGGGACAGTAACTATGGCCCACAGGCCAGATCCAGCCCCCAATGCCAATTCATCCAGCCTGTGAAGCCCTTGTTGCTCTCGGAAGCAGAAGTAAAACGTGCCCAAGGGCTTCATGTGCTGGATGAATTGGCGTTGGGGGCTGGATCTGGCCTGTGGGGCCATAGTTTGGGCACCCCTGCTCTACAGCAAACAAGATCTGTGTTAGTTTTGTGATGAGGTTGTGCTAACAAGCATTGAACAGTTCAGGCAGCATATTAGATATCCAATAGAATACCACATGTGTTACATTAATGAAGCTTCTTATTGAATGACGGTAAAGAAATGTGATCTGTCCTGATGTTTACAAGAGACATCACTGAGAAATCCATTAAAGCTGGGTTTGTGTGTGTGTGTGTGTGTGTGTGTGTTTTTTTTGGCTAGAGAAAGAGCAGGATATTATTATGGTCATCATAAATTACTATTCATATTTTTTGGAATAGTAGCCATGTTAGTCTGTTGTTCAGGCATATCAGAAAACAAAATAAAAAAACACTGTAGCACTTTAAAGACTAACTGCTATAGTTTTATTGTTAGTTTTCGTGGATCAAGTCCATTCCTTGTCTGAAGAAGTGGACCTGTTCCACGAAAGCTAAAAATAAAAATATAGCAATTAGTCTTTAAAGTGCTACAGTGTTTTTTATTTTGATTTCTGATATTCGTATTTTGTTATCCTAAAATAACCAAGTTGGAAGGAATAGACCATCGAGCCAAACCCTCTGCTCAATGCAGGAATCCAAATAAAAGCATATTTAACAGGTGGTTCCCCGCATTTTCTCATGAATGATCCAACATTGGAGTGCTTACCATCTCCTGAGGTCACTGATTCCATTATTGTACTGCTCTGACAGCTAGGAAGCTATTTCCTGATATTCAGCCTATATCTGCCTTCCTGTAACTTGAGCCCATTATTACATTTCCTGCACTCTGATATGATCGAGAACAAATCCTGCCCTTCCACTTTATGACTCTCTTTGAAGTGTTTGAAAAGTATTATCATATCACCCTTCAGTCTCCTTTTCACAAGGCTAGACACAGTTAGTTCTTTCAGTCTTCCCTCATAGGGTTTGGTTTCCAGTGTCCTGATCATCTTTGGTGCCATCTTTTGCATTTTAGAATGAGGTTCCTTAATGTGAAATTATATGGTTGCTCTAACAGTTAATAATGTGTGTTGTCATGCCAATTCTGACCTGCAGCAACCCTTTCCAGGGGTTTCTAGGTAAAGATTACTCAAAAGTGATTTACCACTTCCTTCTTCTGAGGATCCCCTGGGACTGTGTTTCTTGCCGAAGGCCACACAGGCTGGCTCTTCTCCCAGGAAATTGAGTGGGGGAATCAAACTCCCAACTTCTAGGGGTGGAGACAGAAATTTAAATCACTGAGCTATTCAGCCACCTATGATGATTCTACCATGAATTAATTGGAGAATCGGGCCCCAAGATGATATACTGTGGACCACTTCCAAACAGAAGCACATTAGGTGGTGGTGGCATGTGACCATAGGACTAAGTCACTGCTCAAAATATCTCTTCAGCCATATCAAAAGACTTTTATATGGTTGTGGTGCCTCTGACACGAATATAGAAAGAAAAGCCAAATCAAGAGACTCTTAGCCTTGTGGGTGGGGGTTAAGAGATGCATTGCGTACAGCATTTTTCATATGTACATTGAAAAAATCAAGTCTACAAAAAAGAAGAGAAGACATTTTCTCAGTGCATGTGGAATCAAACAAAAAGACATTTTGAATGAAAGTTCAATATCCTTTTGAAAATAAATCCATATGGCTGACATTTACAGATCCACATAATCTTTAGGGCTGGTGGCACAGACAGGAGGTACGTAAATTTGATCAGAATCTGGTGTTTTCACATCTGGAAAATCTTTTAAGTTTACCCTTTCAGAAGCAAAGATTAGCTATCTCTTGCCCATATAGTAGCTACACAAGTGCACACATGGAGATAACAAATAAAGACCAGCCGATAAACTCTAAAGTGAGCTGGTTTTCCATACTATTTTGATTTGCTTGCTCACTGTGATGATCTCACTGACATTTGCAATTCTGCTTCTCTTGTGAGATGGACAAGAGCACAAAGACCTAGAATGACTTTGATGATAATGTTCATTGCAAGAAGGAAGCCTAAAGTCATAAGCCACTTTGATGTATTTGGTAGCCCAGGAGGAGACCTGAGAAGAAGATCCAACAGAGGGTATTGGAATGGCATGGGAGCTATTCACTATACAAAAATGATTGTAGTTGCTTCCTGAAAGGAGTCAAAGAAGGTTTGCCTCTTCTCAATTGCCCTTCAGACATCTGCTTGTGGCAAGTAAAAACAGCCTCCAACCAACAAGGCAGGACAAAAATGTAACCTTGACCATCACCCTTCAAGATGTTTACCTACCACAGATATATGTTGGCAGGTTTGTTATTGTGTACTTAGCTCAAATGACTTGCCTTCCACGCTGTCCTAGCCTATGCCACAGCTTGCAGCCTTGCACAAAATGTACGGTGTGGAATTGAAGTTGTTTAGGGAGATCAATTTGGCTGTCTTAATGGTCTGCCTAATAAGCATGAAATCTTTCTCTTAAACCCTACAGTGTCATCTGGGTATCATTTGAGTGAGTTATATACTGCTGCTTTGATCCTTGACTGCAAACAACGTTGCCAGGAGCTTGCTTTCAGATCTGCAGCTAAATGAGATCCTTAGTATACATTTTTCCTTGACAAGTCACACTGCTGCAAGATGAGAGGAATCAAAAGAAGTCACCTTGCCTGCTGTGATCTTGCCTAGAGAACTCCTTGTGTAAAAGCCTCACAGCTTCATTCCTAATGGAGCAGCAAAGCAAAAACACACTGGGAGTCTAATCACCACCCTGACATTTCTGTCCTAGCTTGACTAAGTGGTTAAGCCTTTTTTGCTAGGACAGGAATGCTGCTCTGACTTCACAAGGGACTGAGAAGTTACCTTGTACAGTGATGAAATATATAGGTAGGGTCACAGGTTGAAATTAGCCACATTGAATATGATAGGACTTTCATTTGGGTCAACAGCACAGGTTTTCCACCCAAAAATGCAACTCTATGTATGCAGTCCTGTGGTATCTTGGTAAGTCTAAAGACAAGAGTTGAAACAAAAGAAGTCCTCATTTCAACTCCCGCCTTAACCAAAAGTACACGAGAGGACTTGAGACAAGCTATTAGAGTCCTAATATCGTTTGTCAATAGATATGAGAATATCTGCCAAGCTCCAGCTTTTACACTTTTTGAAACCTCAAATTCTTTCTGTCTCAAAAGTGACGAAACTGTCAGGTTTTGGTAAATACTTCAAACGTGGACTGAAACAAAATTTTCCTCTACCGACACTATATAAACCCAACAGGCACAGCATTTTTAGCACGGAGAGAACCAGATCATTCTTGTCTAAGGGAAGAAAACTTGATCTGCAAGAGCTCACATTAAAATATGAGTTCTTACAGTGTCACAATTTTTTGTCTTTGTTATATATATTTACTTATTTTTATTTTATTTTTTCTCTGATGGTGCTCATCTCCATTTATGCCAGTGATGTTGCATCTGAAGACATTTTTGTGCTCATGTAGCACAGGTGTTAAAGATGAGCTACTTAGGTAAAAAGAGGTGACTTTTGTATGTTTATTTGTTTGTTTATAATTCAATTTTTATAGCCGCCTACTCTCCACATCGTGGCAACTCAGAGCGGCTTACAAAATTAGTACAGTACACAAGATGATAAAACAAAAAAGAGACCAACAAGAGGGAAAGCTAGTGAAAGTTCAGATAGGCAGCCCTTTTAACCCCCCGGCAGGTGGAAAGAGTCCGGTGTCAATGGAGACATCTTCAGCCGCCCGCATGGCCAGGGCAGCGGTTAGCCGTCCGCACACCCGTTTGTAGTTAACACTACCATTGTCCAATGCAAAAATATCCAGACGTAGCCTTTCAAGAGTCAGGCCCTGCTCATTCTGAGCCTAGATGGAGAAAGTTGCCTGTAGACATCTTTCATGTTCATGCTTTTTGAATCCCAAGTTCTTTTTATCCTGAGTATGAAGAGATACATGAGTTAGGATAAATTCTCATTTTAAAATGAACTGAAATGCATTCTGGCCTAGCAATTCACCACCATCTTTAGTTTGATGGTGATACTAACAACTGGTTTTCTACAAACATTATGGCAGAGGTGCCCAAACTTTTTGGGCCGTGGGCCAATCATGTGGTTCAGGGAGCCAGTCACTAAGGCCCGGGGACCGAGTGCGGCCCCTGATGCCAATTCCCCCGGCCTATGAAGCCCTCGTCACTCCTGGAAGCGGAAGTAAAATGCGCCTGTACGGGCGCATTTTACTTCTGATTCCAGGAGTGATTAGGGCTTCGCAGGCCGGGTGAATTGGCATCGGGGGCCGCACTCGGCCCCCAGGCTTTAGTTTGGGCACCACTGCATTAAGGGCTTGCAATAGTGTCAAAAAGAGGGGAGGGTGATATACAGGTAATGTACAGGTGATGCCTCCCTTAAATGGTGCTTATCTGCATCCTACCTTCTTCCACATGTCAGCATAAGCAAAGCTGATATCTAAGATGGAGGCAAATCCCATTGAAATGAATGGAGTTCACCTTCAAGCACATTGTTTCTAAGAGCTGCACAACACCTCAGATAACCCTAAATACCAGCATGAAACAGAAATTGAAAGATGCTAATTAAGTCACTATTAGGTTTCAATTAAATTAACAACAAGCTGTATTAGAATTCATAATCTAATTTGTTAATCAGCCTGCAGCAGAATCTCTTGGTGGGAAGTACAGGGAGGTTAAACCAAGCATTGCAAATGATTGAATATATTAAAGCTGGAACAAAACTAAAAGGGGATACAAAGTACATTTTGAAGACCAAACACCAGATACAGACTCTCCCCTACTAAAAGCTTACAATTCAACATCATGGCAACAATGCTGCTCCCTCACTTGAGGGAGAAACGAACAAGAGAATGAGCCTCAACATCCTCTGACTGGATATGAGTCTCAGATCCACTGGCTCAGATCAAGGAAGAACTTTATGGCAAGAAGAAACATTCTTGAGGGTACACAGGAACAAAATCAAATTAGAAGATGGAGGAAGTAGATCACTGGACAATGAATAGTATTAAAGGAGGATATGACTGAGGAACTCAACCTCCCCTACATCACTTGGAGGACTGTGAATAGGCTGAGGGTTGGAGTCCCTAAATATAAGACCAACATACTCGCATGGGGGCTGCTGGCAAACAGCAACACACTGTGTGAATGTGGCAAGATACAGAATCCAGCTCATTTGCTGGTCTGCCAGTTACTACCGGAAACATGTACCAATGAGGATTTAAGTTTGGCCAATGACAAAGCCAAGAAAGTACAGTAACTTCATTTTGACAGTTGAAAGCTTGAGCTAGACATGAAAGAAAAATACGTTTTGTGAGGGAACCTGTTTCAAGTTAGTTATCAGAATATTATAAATTTGGTTCTTGTGCGTTTGAAAGGGCAAAGGCATGTGGGAGGAGAAAATAATTGCACAAGGCTGTTACTGAGACATTTCTCCAGGCAAAATACCACCAGAAAAAACTGTGGTGTCCAATCTATCCAATTTGGGACTACTGTACTTAAGGAGTGGTATCATTTGGATGCTATATCCTGTCTCTAACAACGTCCAGCAGCAGCAATTGTAGCCAGAACTTGGGAGAGGCATTTTTAGGCTATGACTCTCAAACTACCCTACTGTTATTTTTAAAAGGAAGGGAGTGAAGAGGGTGGGAAATTATTTATTTTCCTAATACTCACCAGGAGTTTCATCTCTAGATTTTAATGAGGTCTAATTAGTGGCACTTTGGGGAAAGATCCCAGCTATTCCACCCTTCTTACAACCCTGTTTAACCTTAGCTCACTTCTTCCAAGAATGTTACAATATACTACAATCCAATGTAGAGGTGCCATTTTGAACACTGGCCAAAATATTCATTTCTAAAGCATGGCTGTTTTCACCTAACCTTCACCAGAGATATTTGACTATGCCTACCTGACAGATTAAGGACTACGGTGGGTTAGTGGGTTAAGAGGCTGAATTTTATGACCAGAAGGTCAGCAGTTCAAGACTTGAGTGCTGCACAAGGGAGTAAGCACCCATCACCTCTCCCAGCTCCTGCGAACCTAACCGTTAAAAGGTAAGAAATTTCAAGTAGATAAATAGATACCACTTTGGCAGAAAAGGTAACAGAATTTTGCATGCTCCAACATCTAGTCATTTCTGCCACTTGACCACTGAAATTTCTACAGACACAGTTGGTGCTGGCTCCTTGGCTACAAACGGAGATGAGCATCACCATCACCACCACCACCCTAGAGTCAGATATGACTGGCTTTCGAGCAAGGGAGACCTTTACCTTTTCTGGACAGATTGATTGCTGTGCAAAATGGAGTCCAATGCTTTCCCCTTCCACGTGTCTGGTCTATCACTCAAAAAGCAAGAGAGACAGAGGGTGGACGTGTCTTACCACTGGAGCAGAAAAAGCTCCTTGGAGGAATGACCTCTGCTCTCCAGCAGCCTGTCCTACTGAAGGTGCCACAACATAGCAGCACAGCACGTACTCTATTGCAGAAAGTCCCTCAGTCCTCCAGATCCCACCACTCTCAGTCTGTGCAGGCAACTCTGAGCTAGGCAGAATCGTCAGTTGGATTTTCTTTCAAGGTAAGCACTTCTTTTCCAAGGGACCAGAACAAGTGGTCAATAGCTCATGACTTCAATGGCTACAACTGCAGAGAAGCTTCCGGGTCTTAGTTTTTCACTTTTGATTTTAATTTATTTTACTCCATCAATTTGGTGATATCCTGATTTGCACCATTACTTGATCAGGATATAATCTTTGTTGTTGTTTAAAAAATGAACTTAAGATGGCCATTTTTTTCTGAAGGAAAACCAGTTAAAATTGATGTAGAATGTGCCCCTGCTCCAGATTGAATCTGATTGTGATTTGTAAAAAAAAAAATCCCCAACCTAAAAATGAGGCAAGCAGAAATGGCACCCCGGGGGGGTTGGGGGGAGCAATTTTCAGCACAAAAAAAAATCAGGCACAGGGTCCAAATCCAGATTGGAAGGATATCACTTTATCTTCAAGAGAGGAGGAAAGAAGAGTTTAGGATTGTGTGTGTGTTTCCAGAGGACTAACAGCCTTGGATGTCAAAGTCCACAGGGAACGGTGATGGTTCCCAAGTGGATTAAATCCCAGTTGGAGCCATCTTGATGGAGGGCAGCAGCTTCATCAATACTGGGGCTGATGAGGACTTTGTGTGTGCCAAAAGGGCTCAGGACCAGGAAGTGACTCATGGAACTGGATCAGTGGTACAGGGGTCATGCTGCAATGTGGAAGGGAGAGGAAAGGCCACTGTATTATATTCTCAGGACAGTCTTCATGCCTGATCGCCATGATGGTTGCAATACTGTACATACAGTATTCGAATTCAGATACAGAAGTATAATACCATGTAGTTTTAAAGCTAACCACAGGAGGGCAGCATTCCATTCTAATTAAAAACCAATTTCCTAGGCCCCCTTTTTTGTTTTGTTTTTTCTTTGTTTCAGAAGATGAGAAAACAGCTGGCAGAATTTCTGTTTTAAAGCACCTCATTCCTGTTGCTTGTGATTGTGTTGTTACAAGTCACTATTCTTAACATGTTTTGTTGTTGTCGTTGTTGTTCAGTCGCACAGTCGATTCCGACCCTTTGCGACCCCATGGACCACTGTCCGCCAGGCACCTTTTAAAAATTGTCATGTTACTTTTCATGTTTCTTGTTTTTTCAGTACTCTGGGGTAGGGCAAAAATTGTTAGGACTGATAATGGCCTAAAACTTGCAATTGCAGCTAAAATCTTTCTTAACATACCTAACGTGGCCCTTTGGAGAAAACAGTGACCCTTACACCAACAAGGGGGGGCCCCTTGTTACACTGATTTTGAAATGTAAGGTTGTTACAGGCGTTAGTCATCACTTCTTGCTTCCAAGCTCTGTGAAGAATGTTGGAAGGGGAGAGGGGGGGCATTGTTTACATTAACATTATCATAGCAACATCTCTCTACTTTTAGAGCTGAGATACTTTTGTGTTAGAACATTTAGATCAGGGGTGCCCAAACTATGGCCCAGAGGCCGAATCCGTTCTCCCAACACCAATTCATCTGGCCCACAAAGCCCTCGTTGCTCCTGGAAGCGGAAGTAAAACCTGTACAGGCACATTTTACTTCTGCTTCCAGGAGCAAGGAAGGCTTCCCGGGTGAGATAAATTGGCTTTGGGGGCCAGATTCGGCCCCTGGACCATAGTGACCAGCTCCCTGAACCATGTGACTGGCCTGCGGCCCGAAAAGTTTGGGCACCCAGAATTTAGATGGTGAGGCAGACAGATGAGAACCTTCTGAGCAGGGAAAAATTGTGTCATAATGCACAAATGCTCCATTGTTTGTTGATTAAGGCTTTAATTCAGATATTGCATTAGATGTTAAATATGTACATGAAAGTATGCAGTCAGCTAGTTTTGGAAAAGAAACTTAATAGCTAGCGATCAGTAGCTGTACATGGAAAAAGACATCCACAAATATAATGAATTCTGAAACAGATAAAAACATAAAATCCAGCAACTGGAGTGGTGTCCCTGCTGAACAAGGCCATATATCTCCAGATCACAAGTTGGGAGTGTTAGTCGTGACAGCCAATGTGGTCAGAATGCAGAAGTGGACCTGAGTTTTGCTAGGAATACAGCGATGCTAACCACTATCGCCACAACAGGTTCAAACCTTCCCACTATGACATTGAGCCAGTCAGCGGCTGAAATCTTGGTGTGCTTTTGCACAAATAGCATAACTTTTGGCAGCACATTGCCATGAGCTAAGAAATCCATAAGATTTTATCTATTACATGCTGAATTGCATGATTTGGCATGCAACTGGTAGGGTCTAAAGGTAAAGGTCTCCCTTGCTCGAAAGCCAGTCATATCCAACTCTAGGGTTCAGTGCTCATCTCTATTTCATAGCTGAAGAGCCAGTGCTGTTTGCATTTCCAGACATTTCTGTGGTCATGTGGCAGGCATGACTAGACACCAGAACGCACAGAACATTGTTTACCTCTCCACCGAAGTGGTCCCTATTTATCTACTTGCAATTTCTTGCTTTCAAACTGCTAGGTTGGCTGGAGTTGGGACAGAGATGGGAGCTCATTCCATCCTGCAGTATTTGGGTATCGAACTGCTGACCTGCCACCTTCCAGTCAGCATCTTAGCCACTTGAGCCACTGTAGTCCCTGGTAGGTCTACAAATATGTATTTAACTGACACGATTTGCCTTTAAAAAATTACTCCATTTGTGTAACTGCAAAAGGATTTCAGCCAATATCCATTAGCCAAACAAACTTCACAGGGTTGATGTGAAGAGAAAATGGGTAGGTACAAATGTTGTAATGTAAAGGACAATAGTTAATTGTTTGTTTGTTTTTGGAGAGGAATGGAAGAAGTCACTGAATCCAACCTCTCTCATATCCTCTAACAGTTGTCAACATGAAAAGCAGCAGCCACTTGTTTGGCGGCTGTGTGCATGTAGGCGCACATCAAAACCCACAGCTGTGCATAAGTATTTGTGGATCAGCATCAATGTACTCAGAATGTAACAGTGCCTCTTGTGAGCCTTGGCTACATATACAGTATAGAAAAGGAGTGGTATTGATCACAGTTTTACTCAGGAAAGTTGCTTTAAAACACAGTGGGCATGTTCTGAACAGCAATTAGCACACTATGCTAAATAAATGTTGAAAGATCTGAGCAGCAAATAGGTAGAGTGTGAAAATTGGTTTACTCTCTAAAGAGCACATTCAAATCATGTGGATCTACAGCAGGGAAAGGAAATATTCAGGGAGTCAGGCAAGGAGTACATGTATCTGCCACCCATTTGTGTCCTTTAAAAATAAAGAGAATTTGATTTAAACCAAAACTGGATTTCAAAAATTGAACAATAATGTGGGGTGGTGGGAGCTGATGTTGAGCCTGGAAGTAGAATCTTACCTACTTCCACTTTCAGAATAATGCAGCCCATAATGGGTTTATTTTCTGCAGAACTACATGGTGGATCTAGAGCAGGGTTGCCTAAACCACGGCCTGGGGGCTGCATCTGGCCCCCAACACCAATTTATCTGGCCCATGATGCCCTTGTTGCTCCCAAAGTGGAAGTAAAACGTACCCCTGACCCATGTGACCAGCCCACGGCCCAAAAAGTTTGGACACCCCTGGTCTAGAGTGTGTGGGGAAACTGGTGGCCAGGTGCACTCAATTTGCCTTTCACTGCTCTAAAGTAATGCACATTTTTATGTCAGTGCACCTCCTGAATGCATACATTAGAGCTCACAATGTATCTATACACTTGGATTTGTCCTCTTGGCTTCCATCAGAGATGTCTGAGAGAGTCTGTGCAGAGGTAATATTTTAAAGCAATCCTAGGGTAATAGTGGGCAGTTCAATCTCTCCGAGATTCGGATATGTCTGCCAAATATGGAGGCTTTCTTCCTTTCATATATGAGGATATGGTTTTATATTGGGAGAGAACCAAACAGCTATCCATGTACTAGAAGACCAAGTTTGGCCTTAGGACGGATAATTTTCCTCCTCAAGGGTTAAGGTGTATGTCAAGGACCCACATCTTGAAGATTTGCATACTTATTTCAGATAGTGGTACCATTTTAAGCTGCCCAGACCTTGCACTCAACATTGCTAACTCAACAAAATGATAAATGCAAACAATTGACTACTTCAGAGAGACTCCCAGATACGAACATTGCAGGTCGCTGCCACCCTCTTCAGGGATCTTCAGTGTACTTCTTGACATTGAACCTTGCATTAATGAGAGGTTCAAATCCCTTCCTTTGTCTCCTATGCTGGAGCAGAATGAGCAGAAGGACCAGCACAATTAAAACTATCAGAGCTCCTCCAATGGTGGATCCAATCATAAGTGCCCAAGCATGAGCCTCTTCAGCAGATTCTGTAACAGCAGAAAAACAAACTCAGTCATGTTATGTGAACTACCAGCTGGTATCCAGATCAGAAGTATCATGGGGGAGGAAAGAGCAAAAGCCCCCAGAGCCAAGCTCCAGATGGGACTCAGGCTCCTCCACACTTAGGGTTTGAGTTGTAATGGAGAAGAATACACTGCTGCTAACGGTGCAGTTCAAAACATTTATTTTGCCCCCTCACTTCCTTGCACATAAGAAGGCTGTTGGTGCTGGAAGAAAAACTCCTCCAAGATGGAGCTCTCCCAGCGTGGGAAACTACAAATCCCATCATCCCTAAAAGCCTGCTCAATGGAGATGATGGCGTTTATGGTTCTGTCCACCTAGAAGCGGGTACCAGGTGGCGGGAAACTGTCACAGCTTCCCGGCAGCATCTGATGCAATCCCTGTTTGATTCAGCAAAGTGGCCAGAGGACTTCTTAGAAAGAGACTGGGCTTGTAA
Organism: Furcifer pardalis; assembly: GCA_030440675.1. Taxonomy (NCBI): domain Eukaryota; kingdom Metazoa; phylum Chordata; class Lepidosauria; order Squamata; family Chamaeleonidae; genus Furcifer; species Furcifer pardalis. Next base: position 190,014,123 of record CP126890.1, on the reverse strand, counting down.
AAAAATTCCTTTAGAAAGAGAGATAGCAGGATTGGGAATGAATGAGCTTTTGTTTCTCTCTGTGAGAAAGAATTAGGCCATGATCTCTTTGGTTTTTGCTATTTGATTTTGATCCAAGTGAACAAGTGAAACCACAGAAGGGCAAATCCTTCTTGTGATATCCTGTATTTGTATAACAAAAAAAATATTGCCCTTATTTACAGTATTTTTGTTCCCTGATCTACTTTTTTTTTTACTCTTGGGTCCTCATATAATGGCAACCTTGCGTTGCTGGCTAATCTTTCTCACACTAGGTCAGGCGAAAGGGACTGCAGAATGAATTCATCAAAAGGTGCCTTTGTTATGGCAGTTCCATGTCTCACCTAGACATGGAAGAAGAAGAAGAAGAAGAAGAAGAAGAAGAAGAAGAAGAGGAGGAGGAGGAGGAGGAGGAGGAGGAGGAGGAGGAGGAGCCTCCTTGAGATTTGGACACATTTGGATCAGAGAGAACTTTTGGAACTTTATTCTCTGCAGAACCCATGGACAGTTTGCTTGCTTGCTTGTTTGTTTGTTTTGTTCCATAACAATCAATTTGGGGCAGTCTTTATGCTGTTGTTTCATTTAAAGCCTTGGATATCTGCAGTGCTTGTTTAGAAAACAGCCACACCAAACCATGAGAACAACCCCTTAGCACAGTAGTTCTCAACCATTTTAAGCTGGGGGCCGGGTCACACACCCTCAGACAGCTTCGGGGACCAGATAGCCATTTTGCTCTTTCTTTATCACATGGCACTTCCTGGTGTGGTGGAGGTGGTGGTGGGCCACATGAAATGGTGTCACAGGCCACATCCAGCCCACGGGCCACAGATTGAGAATCCCTGCCCTAGCATATACTGCTCTGATACATTGTGGCTGTAAGTTCTACACTGTAATTCAGAAAAACTGTACTACCTGGCAGGTCAATAGCGTAGCTGTAGCCTAGTTGTTCAGCAGTTAAAAACAGTTCCTCATTGGTGATGGGTGGGAAGAAGGGCACCATGTTGAACATCCGGTTGTGACCAATGGGTGCTAGCTCCTGAGGCCATGCGCTGTCAGAGGGGTGAAAACGTTTCATCCATTCATCAAAAATAGCATCAGTAAAGGCATGGAGAACCTGAAATGCAAAGCACATGAATGATAAATCTGCACTAATATCACCATGCAGATTTAATGAAACCCATCAGCTACTCTTTGTAGAGTAGAGCCCTGATGGCAGAGTGGTTAAACTTCTGTACTGCAGCCAAAACTGCTGACATTGTGAGTTTGATCCTGATGGGGATCAAGGTTGACTCAATCTTCCATTTTTCCAAGGTTTCTAAAATGAGTACCCAGTGTGTGATTACCTTTTGAGCTGCCAAGAGATTGCACTAAGTGCTATGGGCAGAGTTGCCACAATTCTCTCCCACAAAACCGGGACAGCCGTATATTTGACAAAAATGGATGGGTTAGCTACAAAATTGCCTTTTTAAAACAAACATAATATAATGACAGCTATAAAACACTTTCACATTAAATATATCAATATATAAATGAATTTATTAACAACAGTTAATTCTTACTATAAGATGATCTGTTGTACTTCTGAGAAGTCACATTGCAGTCAACTCTTAACATCCTCAGTTCCAGAAAACACACTGATCACACTTATCAGGTGGTGGTGAGGCAAGGATGTTAATATTTGTCTCCAGGTATACTCCAACTTCAATGTGGCAGGAAATCACTTGTTTGATGACGAGAGTTCAAATTTATTTCAATGGTGTGTTATAATACACAATTAGTAAGTTTTAAAAATCTGGGACTTTAACATGATTTTTACTGAACTGGCTGGGACAATTTTTCCAACCATGAATCTGGGACAATCCTGATTTTCCGGGACATATGGCAACCCTAGCTATGGAGCAGTATGTAAGTGTTTACATCTAGCACAATAGCTATTAATTTGACATGTGGAGTCACCCATCATGCTGGCAGAGGATCATGGGAGTTGCATTATGATCCAAAACATTCGAGGGCAACAAGTTGGGAAGGAGGCTTTTGAAGATAAAGGAGGGCAACCATAGCCTTTCAGCTATTTTGGCCTCCAGTTCCCAAAAGCCTGCATAGCAGGTGCTGAGAAACTGTAGAAATTGTGATCCTCAAAAAATCAAATAAAAATAAGGACATACCACAAAGATAGGATCATTCACTGCCGAGTGAGGAAGAGCACCTGTCCCATTCAAAACAGAGTGTGCCAAGTTATGGAGACTCATGACTGGCGTGTCCAAGGTTCCGTCTGGCTTATCAAACCCTTCCAAAGCATTCCTGTGATAAGCAACAAGCAAAGTAAAGCATTATCATCCTGTAGTTCCTGACCTATAAGAAATTTCATTCTTGAGAAAAAAATGATTAATAATAGTGATTCCCATGCTTGCGTCCCCAAAGATATATTTGGACTGCAGTTTCTTTGGCTCTACTCAGTGATGGGTAGCAACAAGTTCACTCCAGTTCTACAGAACCAGTAGTAACCTTTCCCAGTGTCCCGGAGAACCAGTAGCAGCTTTTGGGGGAACCACCTCAGGGGCTTACTTTTTCGCCGGTTCCCCCACTGCACATGCTCTACAAGGGCTTTGTGTGCATATGTGGCCTCCTTGCTGTCCTCCCAAGCAGGGAGGAGGAAGAGAAGCTGCTTGCCTGAAGCTCCCTATAGCCTGCTCCTCAGGGTAAGTGACACACCTTTGGGTGTGGGGTGGGTGAATCTATTCTAATGTGTATTTATTTTAATGTGTATTTTTATGTGTTTTATGTGTATTTAATTTGTATTTTTATGTGTTTTTATGTCTATTTAATGTGTATTTAATGTGTATTTATTTTAATGTGTATTTTATGTGTTTTATGTGCTTTTATGTCTATTTAATGTGTATTTATTTTAATGTGTATTTTATGTGTTTTTATGTGTATTTTTATGTCTATTTAATTTGGATTTTTATGTGTACAGTACTTATTTTTATGGGGGGGGGTTGCTGGCTCAGCCCACATCATTGGCTCCGCCCATGACATTGGCTCTGCCCTCTATGTTGGCTCCACCCACAGTGTGGTAATAAAAAAATTGGCTGCCCACCACTTCCTAGGGCTTCCAGGAGCTGTAGTCCAATGATATCCAGGAATTCAAATCTGAAAATTATTTATCTGTGCAGAACAAACCTGAAGCTAAAAGTGGAATTCCGAAAGAAGGGAGGCTTATCAAAATCTTGAAGAGACAGACAGTGCTGAACATCATCCGAGGTTGGAAGCCGATCACCATCATGGCTAAATGGGTTCCTTCTCAAATGCCCTTCATTGGTTCCATTGCATAGTTTCACCAAACGGTTATAATCATCCAAACTGAGAATTAGAACAAAGAAACAGGGAGTCATTAGACTAGACTATTGTGCCAAAAATTGCTGTCATTGATATAGAAAGAGCCTGCCAATTCTGATTGGCCTATGAGGAAGGGTAACTAACTAGTGTAGGTAAAGGTGGCTGACTCTAGGGTTCAGTGCTCATTTCTATTTATATTTCTATTTAGATCACTAAAGATACTAATAATTTCTAGACAAAGGATAGGAAATCTTGATTCTCCAGATGCTTTTAGTCTACAAGTCTGAATAATAATAATTTCATATCAGAAATTATTCTGGGTTTGAAAGGATTTTTGCTGGAGAAACTCCACTCAGGGGATGCCCAAATGAGGCTCCTTTCATGTCCCCAAGAACTGGGACAGAGACAGGCACTTGGTCCGTCATGCAGCACCCAGGTCTTGAACTGCCAACTTGCTGGCCTTCCAGCTAAGAAGGCAAGATTCTTAACCACTGGTCCACCACAGTCCCTACAAGTCTGAAGAGCACTAGCTAGCATCACCGATGCTGAGAGATTGTGGGCCTGTCCAAATGGAGGAATTTGGAGCAGGCTGCTGTATGCTTAAAAGTTTCTAATCTTTTATGAGATCTATTTTATCTTTAACTTGAGCAATCCTTCCATCCAACAGAATAATTAGGAGAAGGGGGGACAAAAACCTGTGGCCTAAGTGCCATGCCAGAAAGGAGTGGAGCAGGTCCTAAAAAGGGCAGAGTATGTAAACTGGAGGTGTCTGATGGGGAACCTAACTACATTGAGAAATTGAGGAGGAAACCAAACATGGTGAGAAACCCAGACCCCAGGTCATTTTACATGTAGGAGGAGGGCTAAACTTGAAGCAAGAGAAAAGTACCAAGAGGGAAGGGAGTAAGGCAGACAGTACTTGAATTACATGTGGAAGGGAAGCCATGATGATGAGTGGTAGGTGGGTGTACAGGTAGCTAACTAGATTTCTTCTTGACCAAAGATCAAGAAGAATAACTGCTTACTTAAATGTCACCAAAATCCTTCTACTAGAAGTATCCAGATTTATGTTTTGGGACTACAACACAAATCAGGACACCTGTATCTCTTACCTGTTGCATATTATTTCCCATTGTGAAAACCTTGAATTCCGACTGATTAGTTGTGGGTCATCTGGACTTGATGCTCCAAGAAGTTCATCAGTGCACACATCACATTTATTCTGGCCTGTAGCAAAATTCCAGTAAGGCAACCCAAAGGAGTCATTGCCAATCATACGCTAGGCAACAATGAAGTCAAAGAAAGATGGAGAAGAGATACAACTTCAGATAAGTATAGATATGCAGTGGTGTATATATGAATTATAATTGCTTGCTTTTTTTACAACTCACGAGACCTTTGCAATGCATATCAAAAGTGTATTTCATTTGCCAAGTTAATACAGTGGTACCTCGCTTAAGGAGCATAATGTATTCCACGGGATTGCTCTTTAAGCGAGTTTGCTCTTTAAGCGAAACACCATTGTAAGTGACCAATTGTGACTTCTGGTGAGTGGGTGGGGATTGAGAACCCTGATTTAGTTGTTAAGCGAGTTTTGGGTTGCTTATAGTTGTTAAGTGAGGTGAAAATTCTGCTCTTTAAGCAAGTTAGTCTCTAAATGAGGTGCTCATTATGCAAGGTTTTACTGTACCATCTAATTCTCTAACATACTTATACCAGCAACCTATTGAAACATACTGTACCACCATTGATAAAGAACAGGATGGAATAATAGGTATAACTATGAATATGTTACACAGACCAAAACTAGACAGGTCTGCCCATCCTATATTCCTCCCAAGTATCTGTAAAAATCTGGAACTACTAGCATTTGTTTAGCATTAAAAGAATATTATACAACTAGAGGAGATATATAAAAACAGAGCAAAATAATCTGATGCAGAAGTTTGTTATTTGTGAAGAAAGGTTAGTGAACTTAGGCTTGTTTTTAAGATTCTTGGAAATAAGGTATTCATAGAAAGACTAATGTAAGTTTGTAAAATGAGGTCGACCTTGCTCGAAAGCCAGTCATATCAAACTCTAGGGTTCAGTGCTCATCTCTGTTTATAGCCAAAGAGCCAGCACAGTCTGCATCTGCAGACGTTTCCGCGGACATGTGGCATGCATGCCTCAACAGAATGCTGTTTACCTTCCCACTGAAGTGGTACCTCTTTATCTACTTGCAAGTTCTTGCTTTTGAAATCCTAGGTTGGCAGGAGCTGGGACAGAGACAGGAGTTCACTCTGTCATGCCCAGAAATTGAACTCCGACCTTCCTGTCAGTGAATTCAGTGTCTTAACCACTTGAACCACCTTATCGTAAGACTATGAATTGTGTAGAATGAGTAATTAAAGCAAACTCATATTCTTCCTCACAGAAGCACATTAGAATGCAGGGACGTCCTGTGAAACTAATTGCAAGATAATGTTTCTAGTGTCCCGCCTGGTTGCCTTCCTTCTCATTTTGACTAGGCTTCCCTGGGCAGTAGGACAAGTGTGAATGATGTTATCTGTATGTAGATCAGTCCATTTTGGCTCACCCTGCTGAGAATCCCTCCTTTCTAAATGTGTTGTGGAACCCAGCAGGTAGCCCATGGCTCCTTTCAAGTATCTATCCTAATAAGTATTTTCTCTAACCTGCAGGTCTCTTTCCAGCAGCAGCAGATGATACCTATGCCAAGTCACAAAGGCAGGTCCTTGATGGGAAAAGTCAATTGCTGTGAAAGGACGGCCTGGTCCTATGGAGATAATATCAAAGTCATTTAACATTAGGAAAAAAGACTATAAATCAAGGGGATAGAGATAAGAGTTATTATTCAGAAGTCACCTTTCTTATTTCTGTCTTTATCTCTCCAAATTTCAGGCATCTTTTGTCTTGTGTATTTTATTTCACTGGTTTGTTTTGTAGGTTGGCATGCCATTGAATTAAATACTATAAAGACCTTTACTTCTAAACAGGTGGGGTTATTGCTAAGACTGAGGAAGGGGTATATTTAAGGAGGTGTGGTTGTCCTGGTGCTATTGCATGATACAGTAAAATAAATGTATTTTTTAAAAGAAAGGGGGTGTTTCTCTCCAACACATATGAGCAACTGGACTACAGTTGTGAAAGAAGGAAGACTTGATTTTAAAAGGGAGTTATCGTGCTTTTTAGTATTGCAAAGAAACTGTGTTTTATCCATTCATGTCTTATAATGTTTATATTCTTGGAGTGACTGCAGTCCCACCTCAAAGACATGTCATTTGTAGGGAGACAATATTTTTATGCTGACTGAAGTCCCCTTTTTTATGAAGGGAGATGCCTTTCTGGTGGCTAATCTTAGAGATCTGCTGAAAGGGGGGGGGGGAGCCCTATGTTTCACTGACTAAGAACTACTGTTAAAAAGCCAAAAAGAGAGAGAGGATATGGAAAAGAGGCAGAATCACAAAGGAACCAGGTTATATCGCATCCAGACTTTCATTTGACCAAGGACTCTGTCACAGTAGTGGCACAAAGCTAGGCAAGAGTGAGAATAAGCTTAAATAATTCTCAGCATCTATTGACTTGATTTAGCAGAGCTTCAGTTGATCTAATAGGTGGCCCTTCACCTGTTTGTCCTCTTTGAATTGTACTTTAACTTAATCTCACTTAGGTGTTTTTAAATACTGTAGAAAGCAGCCTTCATGAACTACCACGCTAGCATTGTTGCTTTTAACATACAAAAGTGGGCATCCTCAAGAGGAAGAGTCTGTAGTGCATGTAGGCTTCCCACATGAACAGAATCTAGAAAGTGTAAATTCAGAACTCTGGCTCATATGGACAGCAGCCTCCCCCTCTTCCAACTGGTACTTCTTCATGCTGAAAACAATGGTGGGAGGTGGGCTTGGGACTTGCACACTATGCGTACTCTCTATATGCTTTCAGAATCCTGAAATAGGGCTTGAGTAGGCCCCAATCCTAACTTTGTTAGTACGCATAAGGCAAGTGTAGCAACTTAAAAAGGAAGATTCACAGTGAACCTCCACATGGCTTCTGTAAGAAGGTGTCTTCTTCTGAATTGGTCAAGCAAGTCAACAAATGGACAAACAGAGGTTCTCTAAGAAATATACTTGCAGAGATTCTGACCAGAAGAACTGAAAATCTCAAAAGTCTGTAAAAAAATAAGAGTTAATGACAGTTGATTGTTTTTGAATGACAAAGTAGGAGAAAGTGGGGGTTAGACTCAATGGCCTCAATGGCCCTTTCCAACTCAGTTATTCTATGATTCTATGAATGCTCAGCATAAGAGAACTGGGCTGGAAAGTCTGAGTGCAAGAGCCAATGGCTGAAGGGAACTGGCAGATGATCACTGAGATTGTGGAGAAACTTCAAGCGGGCAGCAGAGTCTTGGATGAGAAGGTACAAAACAGCAAGCAATTCCTGCAACAGAAGCACTATTCAGTTATTGTTAAATCATGTGAGAAGTGCATGCAGCGAAGGGGAAGAAACTAGGCCCTGTCCTTCTACCATCATGTTTCTCAAGATGGAGCCCCTGTTGCTTCTGTGCAAGTTCTGCATGTGAGCCAGAAAACACACACACACACATTCTGGCTCACAGAGGGAGCCCACAGGGTTTGAAAAGTCCCTCTCTCTTCAAGCCCTTGCTTCTGTGTGATCAAAGTGACAGAGTGTAAGGAGAAAGCTCCCTTCCCTCATCACATGTGTTCTGCACATGTTTTAATTACGATGCACTAAATAGGATTAGAATAATTCCAGAAAACAAAGCGGTGGAAGAAAAGGAAGACAACTTGACAGCTTGCATTCCTGGCTTGCTGAGTATTGGGGATGGATTCTAGAGAATTCTTATGTAAGGGGAAATCTTTTTAACAGCTTGTTTAGCTGAGAAAGGTTCCTTAACAACAACAACAACATCGACGACAACGATGACAATGACGAGGAGGAGGAGGAGGAGAAGAAGAAGAAGAAATGTGACATCAAGTTGGTTCCAACTTATGGCAACCCACCCCAGGGTTTATTAGGCATACAGTACTCAGAAGTGGTTTACCATTCCCTCCTTCTGTGGATTCTCTAGGACTGTGCAGTTTTGCTCATGGCTAAGCTTGGTTATTCTTCTGAGAAGGCCAATGCTGACCTCTAGATACCAAACTCATTTTGCTATCAAGTCAGCTTAGAAAATATAGCCATGAACATTTAAGTGCTTTAAGCAGTACAAGCCTATCATTTAAAGCCGGGGCAGCCAACCTATGGCCCATGGGATGGACCCGGCCCATGGCACCATTTCATGTGGCCCATCACTACCTTCGCTGTGAGTGGAAGAAGAAGCAGAAGTGGACACGGACGCATTTACGACAGCCATAAAACGTCCATGTGTGTGTAAATGCTCCTCCACCTGCCATAAATGCTGCTTTAAATGCACCTGTGGCTGTCACACATTTTACAGCAGTGTTTATGGCAGGAGGAACTACATGACCAGCCCACTCAGCTGTCTGGGGGTGTGGTCCCCCAGAAGCCCTAACGGGAGCGGGTGCCAGCGTCCACCAGGAGGCGGCAAATTTGGCTTAGGACCTGGGCAGCTGAAATCAATGCTACACTACTGAGTGTGGGTCACAAGTTGGGCAAATTGAGCTATACGGAACAATGTGGGGGAAATTCACAAATACAGGTTTTTCTCGTTCACCCCTTCCTCCTGTACCTTTCACAGCTCTTTGATCTGAAGACTGTCCCAAATTATAATTATTCCTATGCTACAAAAACCATAACTTGCTCATCTCACAGATCATGTTTTCTGTTCGGCTAGCAACTCTGGTCTTTGGTTGTCTGTCTGCAAATGCAATTAATCCCCCTCCCCAAGTGGGAGAATATTTAACACATGATTTCAGCTTTCTACATGGGGTACATAGAAAGAGCTTCCTCAAAGATTGTGGTATTTTTGAATCACAATTGGGAATACCCTGGTAACGGCAACCTTGTGGTGCCAGCTAATCTTTCTCACACTAGGTCAGGCAAATGGAACTGCAGCATGAAGTCATCAAAAGGTGGCTTCATTTTGGCAGTTTCACTTCTGGTCTAGACATGGAGGAGGAGGAGGAGGAGGAGGAGGAGGAGGAGGAGGAGGAGGAAGAAGAAGAAGAAGAAGAAGAAGAAGAAGAAGAAGAAGAAGAAGAAGAAGAAGAAGAAGAAGAAGAAGAAGAAGAAGAAGAAGAAGAAGAAGAAGAAGAAGAAGAAGAAGAAGAAGAAGAAGAAGAAGAAGAAGAAGAAGAAGAAGAAGAAGAAGAAGAAGAAGCTTTCTACATCCCATCCCTCCAAAATGCAAACCACCAACCTAAGAGAGTGTCTCTGACAGAGTAATAGTGCAGCCACACATAAAAGTTATAAATGCTGCAATTAGCAACTTGTGGGTCATTTCCACTGGGACCAAGCAAACTCAGCCAATGTTCCTTTGCAATCACATAGTCTGGGTGAACCGTTGTCTTTGCACGGTGTAGAGCATCTAGGAATTGTTCTTTCTCTTCATCAGTCAAAGAATGGATGTTCTTCCGGACAACCAGAGGCTTCTTCTCATCACAAGTGGGGCCCTTCCAGCCAAATTTACAGTCCCCACAGTTATGGCCAGCAAAGTTTCCTGCATTGAAAGAGAGCATCATTTATGTCACAGTATATATATGAGTGCATGTCTGGCCGGACATCCTGCTACAGTAATGGAGTAGACTGCACAGCCAGCGACTCAATGCCGAGTGTCAGACGGAAGTTAACTAAACTGATTCCCTAAAGGGGCCAATGGCTACAGGCAGATGAACACCTTTAGGTGGGGTGATGGTCTCCTAAGTGGAGGAAATGCCACTGCAAACCATTACATTGGGCTCAACGGCAAAATGAACGGAGGAGGAACTTTGATTCCCAACAGTCATGGAGGTGGAAGAGGCCATGTTAGATGGACTGGCTGTGAAGGCACACCATCTCCATATCCTCAAGGCAGTGGCAGCCCATTGCAGTCCCGGTGTTAAATCCTGCATGTCTTATTTCATGTGTGCTGCAGGAGATGGCTCCGTGATCATAGTGTGTGGGTCACTTCATGGTTAGCTGGGATCCACCTTAAACAAATTCCTGCTTCAGGAAAAAATACATTCTCGGATACGAGTTGCAGTCAACAACAATATATATGAGTAAACAAATGAACAGAAAGAGAGAGAAGTCATAGATACTTCACTGTAATGTTATAACCCACCAAGGCCAGCCCATGGTACTGTGGTGTCTGAGGTGAAGAAGCTGCCACATACTGGTCCTAATTCTAATTCTAGCTGTAGCAGCTAAACAGACAGACAATTGATTCTTACTTTAACATTGGTACAGGGCAAGCCCGACGGCATCCACAGCTCAGTTCTCCAATTCTTCACCACTGATTTTTGCACCTCTTGCCTCCCTCTGCCTGAGGTGTGACCAGTCCTCCAGATGGGCTGAATTTTTTTTTAATGTTTGTTTTCCTGCTTTAGCCATAATGAATTTCCTAGGGCCTAGGCAGCAGGGGCTGTGGTTGCTTATTGGTTAAGATGCTGAACTTGAAGACTGGAAGGTCAGCAGTTCAATTCCAGAGTACTGCAGGACAGAATGATCTCCCGTCATTGTTCCAGCTCCTGCCAACCTACCAGTTTGAAAGCAAGATATTGCAAGTAGATAAATAGGTACCACTTCACTGGGAAGGCAAACAGAATGCCATGCATGCCTGCCACAATATATTGCCTGGCAATATATAGCCATTATACTTTGTAGTTGGTGATAAAATTCCAGCTAAAGAAAGATTTGCAGAATAATAGATTATTATACAGTAACACCTTGCATAAAGAGTGCCTTGCTTAAAGACTAACTCGCTTAAAGAGCAGAATTTTATCTGAATGGTCACCTCGGTTAACAACTAAAACCAACCAAAAATTCGCTTAACAACTAAATCGGGGTTCACAATCCCCCCCCCCAGAAGTCACAATTGGTTGCTTACAATGGTGTTTCACTTAAAGAGCAAACTCGCTTAAAGAGCAATCGCATGGAACGCATTATGCTCTTTAAGCAAGGTACCACTGTATACAGTAAAACCTCGTATAACGATTTTAATTCATTCTACAGGTCTGTTCACTATGTGATTTTTTTTCGTTGTACAATTTTTCCTATGGAAAAAATCGTACAACAATTATTTTTTTTGCTAAGCAGTTTTTCCCATTGAAAATACATTGTACAATTTTTTCCATAGAAAAAAATTGTCATGGGAGGTGCCATTTTTAGAGGGGGGGAAACTATTTGTTAAGTGATTTTTTTGCTATATTGGGTGTTCATTATACGAAGTTCCACTGTATATATTTTATTGCTAGAGTTTTAGAAGATTCCTATAGACCAGGTGTTTTCAACCAGCAGCCCATGAACCGGACTGGGCCCATGGCACAATTTCATTCAGCCCATGTCGCCGCTTCTGCCATCTCCTCCTCAATCCTTGTCTCCTCCGCTTGGCTTGGCATGTCCCTAACGGTGCTCTGTTACAACATCTGCCCTGCTACGGCTCACTGTTAGGGACATGCCAAGCCAAGCAAAGGGGACAAGGATTGACGCAGCAGTGGCAGAAGCAGAAATGGTGATCAGAGTGAAGGCATGGGTCAGATGAGTTGATTCTCCTCCTCCTCAGCTTCCGCACCCATGTGGGCCAGTCCCTGCCAGAAAGAAGCACCCACCCATTGCTTGCTTGTGCCGTCCTGCAGCCAGCCTGAGGTGGTCCCTGGTCAAGCTGTGCCAGCTCGCTCCAGTGCTGGAGCCTTGGCTGTTGGGTGGGACCAAAGGGCATGTGGCGATAGAGCCTTTCAACACCCCAGGTGTCTCATGTGAGGGTTGGAAAGGCAACATGGGCACTGCCTTCATGTCATCTCCTTCCTCCTCACCTCATTATGGTAATCAGGGAAGCTGTGTGTGTAGGAGCGGTGGGGGCTCAGGTTGGTCCTGCCGGTGGTGGGGGCGGTGGGAGGGGAAGTAGTGGGAGGTCCCAAAGGTAGTGTCAATGGCAAAACAGGACCACCCTAAGCCCCCACCACTCACCCACAACCACTGTCACCTTCGGCGGCAGTGGGGGACCCAAGTCCAGCCCACCAACAGTCAGAGGGGGCATGAACCGGCCTCCAGCTTTAAAAGGTTAGGGACCCCTGCTATAGACAATTACCAGAATTAGCATCTTGATTACTGCAAGGCACTGTACGTGGTGCTGCCCTTGAAGAGTGTTTGGTACTGGCGAAATACATGGCAGCTAAGCTGCTAGCTAATGCAAGGTACAGTACTGAGATCATTCTACAGCATTACTGAAAGATTTGCCAATTGCTTTCTGACTATAAATTATGGAGCTGGTTTTAGTCTTCAAAGTATTAAATGACTTGGATTCTACTATTTAAGCTTGGATACCTATTTATCAACAGCTGACAACATCTCATTAGGAATCTATATGAACATTATGACCTTCAGAAGAGATCCTCTTCAAAATGCTACAATTTGCAAAGGATGAATGATGGGTGCACTTTTCTTGGGTTACTCCAAGACTGAGTAATGCATTCCACGGGGCTATAATTAAGCCTACTTTTTCTGCCTTTAGGAAAGGTACCGTACTTATAGGCAATATCTTGAAACAGGCCTTTTAAACCATGTAATATTTATTGGGATTATATGAACTATCTTGTTTATAAGCTATTTTTTTAAAAAAAATATGTGCTCTTTTTCTCTGCTTCTGTCCTTTTTTAGGAAACTTGGAAGTCACTGTGAGCACTATTTTGTGGTGGAAACAAAGTAAATAGAAACAACTCCACATTGATTGGGATAGGATTGCATTGTTATAGTAAGAGATGGTGAGTGATATCCAAACTTAATCATCCTTAGAGCAGATCTATTAAAACAAATTGGACTTAGTAATAATTAACTGCTTTCCATGAATCTACTCTATGCATTTATATCTTGATCCAATGCATAGAGTACATGGAGTAGAAATCCATCATCATGGTATACATTGGGATTTTTTTACCAACCACCTGAAGCAAGGGCTGATTTGAATCAGTCTGGTTCCTTTTTGTTCCCAAAGTAGCTATTTTTCCCCACCAATGCTCTGGGGCTTATAGTTTTTCAAGCCACAACAGTTCAAATGACATGTTTCCATGTGGAAAGATGGGATTCAGTATATGCATTCAAATAATACTGTCTATACTCAAGTATAAGTCTAGTTTTTTAACCCCCAAAATAAGGTCCAAAGGGGGAACTCGACTTATACTTGGGTCAACGACCCCAAGGGTCACAAAATGAGGTGGTGCAAATTCAAACATACATTTTTAAAAAGCACTAACACGACCGTAAAAACTCAAAAACATACCCATACAAATGTCTAAATTAATTAATTTTACCATATTTTGTTGTATTTTAATTATTGAAACTCACTAGCAGCTGCTGCTGCATTTTCCATCCCCGACTTATACTCCGGTCAATCTATTTTCCTAGTTTTAGAGGTCCAAATTAGGTACCTAGACTTATATTCGGGACAACCTATAGTCAAGTATATATGGTAATAAGATCAGGCAGCCGGGGGGGGGGGAGCAAAATTACAGCAATTAGCAATCATACTTATGTGTTGCCTCATAGCACTTAGAGCAGTCATTCCCAACCCTGTTTGGCCATGCCTCACCTGAGCATCTCTAAAATCCTGATCCCCCACAAAGAATATAATTCTTATTATTGAAAAAGTGAACTCCTATTCATGTGGAAGAAGCCTCAAAATCCATTAACTTGGTCTCACTCATTCTCAAATTGCCCCCTTTAAAATCAAATTGTCCCCCTGTGGGGATGTGTTGGGAACCATGGACTTAGAGCAATCTCCAGGCAGATCACAGGTAACTAACATTGCAGGACTTTCCTAGGATGTTCTAGGCTTCTCCCAGTGTCCAAACTGGGGAGTCTTGCTGCTCCAACCCGCTTCCTCTCACCTGCGCAGTGACAACTTCTGTTGAAAAACTTCAGTGGCCAGCGTTCCCGATCGTCCACATTGCGAAGAGTGTAGGGGCCACTCCAGGGTCTGGTGTCTGCTTCCACCTCCCTGCAGGTGCCTCTGCCTTCCTGTGCACCACACACGTTGTCAGGATTAGACCCCAATGCTGGGCAGCACTGCTTGGTCTGAAGCATCTCCACAGTCATACATGCTCGTGGGAATTGTGCCACAACTTGTGGGGGCCAAAACAGGCTCAGACACCCCAGGAGAACCCAGAGAATCAGCTTCCGCCATTGGAGCAACAAGATGTTCGGTATCACGTTCCAAAGTTTCCTCAGGCTCATCGCTCAGCCGTGAAGCTTCCAGCGTGTGTGATAGAGTGGAGGCAATTTTGATTAGCAATCTCTGGACTTGACTATGTGAGGCAGATTTTGCATACCAGAGAAAGAGAGCTTCTTTTGTTCCTCTCTCCCTGTGAGGTTGGAGGTTGGGATGTTTCCTTAATCCTGGATTATAATGTGGTTAAAAGGCAGTTCTTTGTTTGCCAGGAGGCCAGAGCTGGAGGGCTTTATGGGGAGGGGGTGTCAGCGCTCTATAATTAGGAGGATTAGCCTGCTGCAACCCCTCGTGTTTAGCACATGACATCAAGGAGAAAGGGGGCCTCTGGAGAAGTGGGGGGAATGTCTGAAGACCCTTTACCCTGGACTAAGGAGGCAACAGTCTTTGACTTGCTTGATTTTTCTCCTCAAATGCTTTGCAAAACCCCTGGAAACAATAATCATGCTGCATGCTTAAAGCAAGACAAGGCTGCATTTTATCACCCTGTTTATTCAACTTATACACAGAGTACATCATGTGCAATGCAAGGATGGAGGAATCGCAATATGGGATCAAAATTGCTGGGAGAAACATCAACAACTTGAGATACGCAGAAGATACCACCCTAATGGCAGGAAGTGAGGAAGACTTAAAGAAGCTCCTGATTAGGTTGAAAAAAGAGAGTGCAAAACCTGGCTTGAGACTCAATATAAAGAAAACCAAGATAATGGCAACAGGCCCTATCAGTCCCTGGAAACTAGATGGGGAAGAAGTAGAAGCAGTGACAGATTTTACTTTTTTAGGGTCCATGATCACTGCAAATGGAGCTTGCAGCCATGAAATAAAAAGGCGACTGATTCTTGGAGACAAGCGATAAGAAACCTGGGGAACATAGTGAAAAGTAGAAACATCACATTGCAAACAAAAATTAGTACAGTATAGTCAAAGCAATGGTATTCCTGGTGGTAATGTATAGTTGTGAGAGCTGGACCATTAGGAAAGCTGAGCGCAGAAGAATAGGTGCCTTTGAGATGTGGTGTTGGAGGAGAGTTTTGAGAGTCCCCTGGATAGTGAGGAGAACAAATAGGTCATTCTTAGAAGAACTCAACCCTGACTGCTTCTTAGAAGGTCAAATAGTAAAGATGAAGCTGAAGTACTTTGGACATCAAATCAGAAGAGAGGATTCACTTGAGAAAGCCTTGATGCTGGAAAAGTTGGAGGGCAAAAGAAGAAAGGGGTGGCCAAAAATGAGAGGGCTAGATGGTATTGTAGACACAATGGGCACAGAGCTGGGTGGGTTGAGGAGGATGGTGGAGGACAGGGATGCCTGGAGGACAATGATCCATAGGGTTGCAAAGGGTTGGAATTGACTGTGTGACTGAACAACAAAAAATACTTAAAGATGTAAGTTTCCTTGAAAGAAATATAACACCAACTGTAAAATTATTGTATTGGGTTTATAAACCCTTGATATCTTTGATAGAATGGAGTCATTATTCAGCTAGGAGTCCGCTCATTGGTGGACATCTCTGCGTCAACATTCCACACATGCAAATGGACCTGGAAAATCAAGCCCATCTGCATGTAGGTTTCTAGCCATTTGGATATCATGTCACCTGCTGACTAGGCCAATCATGATGTGTGCCTTCCGCTTTCACCTTGCCCAAGGGATCCAACGAAGGACACTTTGGTGATTCTTAGTCCCGACCTAACATCATTGACAAGTAATAGGCAACAGTACCTAATCTGACCGCTCAAACACCCATGTCACTTTGTCCCAAATTTAGGGTTCAAGATGGCTGAAACTAATATTGAAAAACAATTAAGACATAAAATAATTAAAAGACAATGTTAAAATTTAAACAGGAGTCAGAATCCAGCTGGCAATTTGTACATGAATAAGGGAAATAACATAAGTATTGGCAGCAAATTCATTAAGGAGACATAGCCATCTAGGAACATAAGCAAGTAAACACAAATAATTAAAACAGATCTTTCCTCCAGGAATTTTGTAAACTAGTAATGGCTAAACTTTTTAGAGAGGCTTTTTGTGATATCCTGTTCTCCCCTGCTCAACAATTATGGTTATTTCATTCATTGGTTTGTTTATGCCCCACTGCATTTATTTATCTTTCTATTTGTTTTTATTATTATTATTTTATTATTTATTAAATTTGATACCCCGCCCCAATCGGGAGGACCCGACTCTGGGCGGATTACATCCTGATAAAAACAGAAATAAAACCTAAACACTCAATATCAATAAAAGCGTCAAAATTAAAAAATCATCAGAAGTTAAAACAACACAGAACTACACACCAGTATTCCCACATTCCAACCCAGGGAGGCAGTCCTTATATAAGCCACTTGGTATGGGAACCCACGTTCCCGGGTCCCCAAACCTGTCCTGCCAGCCAGGTTTTCACGCCCTTCTGGAAGGGTAAGAGCTCTGTCTGAAGGCGCAGTTCGGTGGGCAGGAGGTTCCAGAGGGTCGGGGCGGACACGGAGAAGGCTCTCCTCCTAGTACAGGCGAGGCGCGCCTCTCTCGCCGAAGGAATAACAAGGGAGCCTCTCCGATCCGCCCTGGTGGGCTGGACAGATGTTCTTGGGGTGACGCGGTCTCTTAGGTATCCTGGCCCACTACCATATAGGGCTTTAAAGGTAATAACCAGCACCTTGAATTGCACCCGGAGACATACTGGCAGCCAGTGCAGCTCCCGGAGCAGCGGCAAAGCATGAGCATAACGCCCACACCCCACCACTACCCGGGCCGCCGCATTCTGGACCAGCTGGAGTCTCCGGATGGTCATCAGGGGCAGCCCCATGTAGAGCGCATTACAATAATCAAGTCTGGAGGTGACCAACGCATGTGTGACCATAAGCAGGGCATCCCGGTCTAGGAGTGGGCGTAACTGGCGTATTACACGAAGTTGTACAAAAGCCCTCCTGGCCACGGCTGCCACCTGCTCTTCGAACAGTAGCCGTGAGTCCAGGAGGACCCCCAGATTACGCACCGGGTCTTTTTGTGGCAAAACTGCCCCATCCAGAACCAAAGATGGCAGCTCCTGTGTTAACACAGGCCCCCTTCCCACAGCCACTCAGTCTTGCCAGGATTCAGCTGTAGCCCGTTGTCCCCCATCCAGACCTTAACAGCCTTCAGACACCTGGAAAGGACTCCCACCGCACCGCTTGGGTCCCCACGGGCGGAGATGTATAACTGGGTATCATCTGCATATTGATGATACCTTACCCCGTGGGAACAGATGATCTCACCCAGCGGCTTCATATAGATGTTAAATAGGAGAGGAGAAAGTACCAAGCCCTGAGGCACCCCATATTGCAGGGGCCTAGGGCTGGACTTCTCCTTCTCCAGGTACACCGATTGGGTCCTGCCCCTCAGGAATGTCTGTTGCCTTTATGTATTTCAATTGATGTATTTATATGGTTGTTCTAATCTTCTTATTCACCACCCTGTATGGTCTTGGACCAAAAGGTGGTTTATAAGTGTAACAAACAAACAACATTAAATAAGTAAATACGTAAATAAGTGTGTGTGTGCATGTGTGCATGTGTGCAAGTGTGTCCTTGCATATGCACATATATTTATTTATTTATTTATATAAAAGATTGGGTGTTTTCTTCTTCTTCTTCTTCTTCCATGTCTAGGCCAGATGTGAAACTGCCAAAATGAAGCCATCTTTTGGTGAGTTTGTTCTGTGTGTGTGTGTGGGCACACACACACACACACACACACACGGAGACACACACGGAGACACACATCTTCAAAGAGGAATTCACCAGAATCTACTCAGTTGGAAAGCACAGAATGAGCAAAGAAAGGGAATCCCTACTAGTATCTCCAGTCATAAACTGGAGATAACAGCAGGGGCTCCTAACTCCACTGCGTTGGGACAAGGGGTAGAGCCTGAGGAGTTGTTCTGTTTAATTTGAGATGTGGGTATAGTCCATAGGCTGGAAGTTTCCTATCCCTTTTTTTTAATGCTCACTTTCCACAGCAGGTACACACCTGGATGCTGAGCTATTCCTCAGTAGTCCATGTTTCAAATTTAGTAAATAGATTATAACTGTAGCTATGGCTGATGGTTATTGAAACTGTTAAAATTTTCAGTAGCTATACACACTGAAACCAAAAACATCAAGTTTCTTTTTTGTTACAAAGTAGCTTAGCAAAACTGTGTTCTGAAAAATAGTATAAGCATATTTCAAATAAATACAGTAAAACCTCATATAACACTAAAACCTGGTTCCACAAGTTTGGTGTTATATGATTTTTAGTGTTATCTGATGCATGTTAAAATCCTATGGGATCCATAGAGATACATTGTAACCACACAGGCTTTAGCGGTTGTTATCTGAAGCATCCCATAGGATCTTAATGTTATCTGATGCAATTCTTCCCCCCAGATTCCTTAATGTTATGCGATTTTAGTGTTATTCGATACTAATGTTATATGAGGTATTACTTGTACATAAATTTTCTAGGCATATCTACTAGGCTAAAAGTAAAGCAGATTGCTACCTGGAAAAGCACCTTTCTAGATTGCAGTCCAGGTATGAAACATTCCTCTCAAAGGAGTTTTTTTAGCATTTTCTTTTTCTATTTTCAGGATTCTATTATCATGATTTTAAAGCTGAGAGCTCCCTGGATTGGAAGGAGATCAAATCAGTCAATCCTGAAGGAAATCAACCCTGACTGCTCCTTGGAATGTCAAATACTGAAGCTGAAGCTCAAGTACTTTGGCCACCAAATGAGAACATAGGACTCACTGGATAAGGCCCTGATGCTAGGAAAGATTGAAGGCAAGAGGAGAAGGGGGCGGCAGAGGATGAGATGGCTAAATGGCATCGTTGATGCAGATCTGGGCTACAGAGGATGGCAGATGTCAGGAGCCTGGTGCGTGATGGTCCATGGGGTCACAAAGGGTCGGACTCAACTGTGTGACTGAACAACAACAAAGTTTTATAAAAGTGGTTCAATTCAGTTTGATTGCTCTTTTCTAAGTACAACTCATTCTGAATCTAGCCCCAGTGAGTGAGTGAGTGAGTGAGCAAGTAGAATAATCAAAACTGGAAGCATCAGCTAATGCTGAGTACATAGTTCTAAATCAATCATAATGCTACCAGAGTAGAGCTGTTCCTCTGGATCACAATACAATACACTAGTATGTAAGCTTGCCCATGAGTACTGAAGCCCTCTTGTTTACTGACTATGATCTTGTATTAATTCAACTATTCTGTGTTTCTACATTGTCAACCCAGATTGCAAGAAACATAATAATGGACTCAATGTGTCTGGGCATTGGCATTGCCAGATACAAACCCCAATTCATAAGAAAGTAAAAAAAATTGTTTCCCATTGTAAATATACACATTTCTTTTGTCCCATTACCACCTCTACTCAAACAAGTTTTGCAGTGCTTCTAAACCAGATGTATTAAGGTGGAACAACTGATAGATCTCTGGATATTTTGAAGTAGACTGGAACAGGGTTGTGACTCTCCCATTAGTTTAAATACATTGACAGTCCACCCCTATTTTCAACACACCTTGCCTCTACTGAACCTGGTTAATGGGTTGATCATAGAGATGAGGGTATATGGCATGGACAGTGAGATTTCTCATGCAAATAGCCTTCAGTTCTCAATTTTAAAGAGATGTTTCTGTAACCTATAGATAGTTAAAAACACTATTACCAAACAACTGCAGTTATAAGAAAACAAACAAAAATAACAAAACTGGAAAGGAGGTCAGGAAACAAAAGAAAATAAGTTTTATAACCTATAGCATATTATTATAAAGTCACTCTGCAAGACCTTGAAATTTTTAAAATAATAACTAGAAGCCAATATGGATTTCTCAAGAACAAATCATGTGAGATTAATGTTATCTCATTTTCCAATGAGGTATCTTCCTTGGTAAACCATGGGAATGCTGTAGATATAATATATCTTGACTTCATCAAAGGCTTTGACAAAGTGCCCCATGATATTCTGATTAGTAAGATAACTAGATATGGACTGAATATTACAAGTATCAGGTGGATATAAAGTTGGTTACAAAACTGTATTCAGAGGGTGCTTCTTAATGTCTCCTTCTCAAACAGGGAGAGGGTAATAAGTAGGGTACCATAAGGCTCAGTCTTAGGCCCAGTGCTCTTCAGCATTTTCATTAATGACTTGGAGGAGGGAAGGGAAGGGAATAGTTGTCAGATCTACAGATGACACAAAATTTAGAGGAATAACTAATACCTTGGAAGACAAGAACAAAATTTAAAATACCTTGATAGGCTTGAGCAATGGGATGAAAACAACAGAATGAAATTAGGGATAAGTGGAAATTTCTACATCTAGGAGGAACAAACAAATGCACAGTTACAATATGGGAGATACTTGGGACAGTAATACTACAAATGAGAAGGATCTTGGAATTGTTGTGGATCACAAGCTGATTATTAATGAACAGTGCAATGTGGTCACCCAAAAAGCCAATGCTATTTTAAGATGCATAAAGAAAAGTATTGTCTCCAAATCCCATGAGGTACTAAACCCCCTCTTTTCAACACTAGTTAGATCACATGTAGAGTTCTATGTCCAGTTCTGTATACTGCACTTTAAGAAAGATGCTAATAAACTGGAACAAGTTCAGGGGAATGCCACAAGGATGATAAGGACTGGAAACCAAGCCCTATGAGAAAAGACTGAAATACAGTCAAACCTCGCACAAAGAGCGCCTCACTTAAAGAGTAACTCACTTAAAGAGCAGAATTTTCTCTGAACGTTCGCTTCGCTTAACAAATAAAACCAACCAAAAACTCGCTTAACAAATAAATTGTGGTTCGCATTCCCCACACACACACACACACACAATTGATTACTTACAATGGTGTTTCGCTTAAAGAGCAAACTCGCTTAAAGAGCAATCCTGTGGAATTAATTATGCTCTTTAAGCGAGGTACAACTGTAACTGGGCCTGTTTAGTCTTGAGAAAAGGAGACTGAGAGTGGATATGATAGCATTTTTCAAATACTTGAAAGGTAGTCATAACAAAGAACGGCAAGATCTGTTCTCAGTCACAGGGCACATAATAATGGGCTCAAATTACAAGAAGCCAGATATAAGCTTAATATCAAGAAAAAACTGCTAGAGCAGTATGACAATGGAGCCAATGACTTCAGGAGGCAGTGAGTTGTCTAACAATGGAGTAATTCAAAAGAAAACTGGACAGCAATCTGTCAGATCTACTTTGATTTAGATTTCTGCATTGAACAGTGGGCTAGATTCAATGGCTTCATAGGCCCCTTCCAACTCTACTATTCTATAAAGCTTTACCAACACTGTGCTCCAAGATCACAACTAGAAGATGACAAATAGATCACATGTTTTGTATGAATGAGTTGACCAGGGTTCAAATCCAAAGGCCTTTTCAAGCAGGAATGACTGAATTGTTGGCAAGACCCTTCACTGGTTATGTTGAGTAGGAATTGCTGGGAGTTGTCATCCAAAAAAGTAGCTTTTCCAAACATTGCCATCCAATAAATATTCCTTTATTCTTTCTCAAAATTGTATTTATTTCTGCATTCTTGCAATAAGTCTTCTATCTTCAAAAACCCTTCTTCAAAGGGTTTTGACCTGAGGAAATGATTCAAATCCCAAGTCCCCACTGTTTTACAAGTACCTAAGGAGAGCAGGCAGGCACAAAGATTCATTCAATATAAGGGGCAAGCCCATAGGCAGATGGATCAGAGGTATAAAGAGCTTCATTATATTGAATGCTTTGTTGTGTATGGCCATTGGCTGTTTTGATTTCCTTCCCCAGGGTTGACATTTGAATGAACTGACTTGGTTTTGTTTCCAAAAGTAAATTCATTAGCCCTTGAAATGTGCCTGCCCATAAGAAACACCAAGCATAATCACATGCCTTCTAAGTCCAGGCATGTTTGTGTCAGAGTGCCAAAACCACTCCTCTAAGTAGTCACATTGTTAAGAATTGATAGGAAGGATGAGAAGGAGCCTCTTGGAAGAGTGGAAAGCTTTGCAAGTACAATATACAGTTATACCTCACTTAAAGAGCATAATGTGTTCCACAGGATTGCTCTTTAAGCGAGTTTGCTCTTTAAGCAAAACATCATTGAAAATTACCAATGGGGGGGATTGCAACCCCCAATTTATTTGTTAAGCGAGTTTTTGATTGGTTTTATTTGTTAAGCGAAGCGAACATTCAGAGAAAATTCTGCTCTTTAAGCGAGTTACTCTTTAAGTGAGGCACTCTTTATGCGAGGTTTGACTGTATTCAGGTGTCCTCTTGGGCAATGGTATGCAACCAGCTAACCCTTCCCATCCAGAGGCATTGCACAATAAATTTGCTGATGAGCAAAATGACCCAATGGTCCTTTTTAAGATCACAAATTACAATTTCAATTAATATAGAGGGCATCTCCTCTCCTAAAGAGGAACTGTTAGCTTCACTTTGCTGCAAAAGAATATGTGATGTCCTTTATACCCAAGAAGCTTAAGGAAAAATGATGAATGATCAATTGTTCTGAAGATGTGTCTAGTTACTGTGAGGCCCCACAAAAATCCAGAAGTGTCATTTTTGTAAGATCAAGTACCAGAGTTCTCTTGCTGGCAATGCTAAAGATGATAACATAAAAATCTTGACAATTCAACTAGCTATGTCTATAGCAATATTGATTTACAGTATATGACACCTATTTTGCATTCTAATATAGAAAACTAAAACAGTCATTTTCTAAATTAAGATTTCAACGGCTATAGCAATATTTGAGGCTATGAGCAGAATCTCAAACATGGGCAGAATCCCATTCAATTTGCCTTATACATGATCCTAAACTACCCAGTTAATTTCACAGTGGCAAGTGGCAGAGAGAATACAATTCAGATCTAGTTTTTGTTAGTGAGCCTGTTTCTCAGCAATGCTTTAGACTAGAGCAGTGTTTCCCCAACCTTTGAAGTTTGGACTTTAACTCCCAGAAGCCTAAGTCACTCCATTGGCTATTCAGTGCTTTGGGGGATTGACTTAGGCTTCTGGAAATTGAAGTCCAAACACCAAAGGTTGAGGAACACTGCATTAGAGCATAGGTGATCCAGTTCCAAACGCTTAGCAAAGACCCATTCTGTGTCAGATCTACTCAGTCATCCAACTCCAAACTATACAAATACATAAGAAACATTATATATATGTGATATATATAAAAGCTCAATGGGAAAAGTTCATAATAATTATAGATGCAGCTTTGTTTCAGATTGCCACCCAACCAGAGAACTATGATCAGTTTGTAACTTCCACTCTGGAATGTGCTTGTGCCTCCATTCCAAAAGGGTGTTGGACCAACTACCGTATATTCTAGGTCTCTTTTAGAAAAACGTGCGCAACACTTAGATTATACTTTACACTTTGAAGAAAATCCTTTTAGTAAACATGCAATAAAAGCCAGGATAAATTTGTTCTTGCCTCTTTCAGAAATAAAAAGAGCTAAGTGGATAGATAGCATAAAAGACCTTGATATGACAAGCAGCTAGAAAGCTTGGAGACTACTGAAAAGACTGAACAATGATCCAAACCAAAGGACATTGTATGTAAATATAACTCCAAACCAAATAGCGTATCAACTGCTATTGGAAGGAAAGAACAACTAATGCATAGTAGAAATAAAACATTCAGAGTGAATCCACTGGAACTAGAGGAAGCCATAAGTAGACGTAAGAATGGCATGGCAGTGGGACTCAACGATATCCAGATAAAGCAAATTAAACATTT
The DNA here is from genome assembly GCA_030440675.1 of Furcifer pardalis. Lineage (NCBI taxonomy): Eukaryota > Metazoa > Chordata > Lepidosauria > Squamata > Chamaeleonidae > Furcifer > Furcifer pardalis. The sequence goes on along the minus strand of CP126890.1, from coordinate 189,989,648 downwards.
TGGACAAAAGACAAATGAATGGCTCCTTCAACTTTTTAATAACTGCTGGATGAGCAAACACATTCCAAAAATATAGCTTAAGACAAAATTAATTGCTATATTGAAACCAGCAGGGAACACCAGATGTACAAAAATATCTAGTAAATGGCCAACATAATATTATTGAAGCAGCCCAAGTCTAGTTGAAGATGGTCTAATTATGTTTTAATTTGTTTTGAATTTTACCTGATGAGGTGGATTTGATCCACAAAAGTTAACATTAAAATATAACAGTTATTTATTTATTTATTTATTTATTTATTTATTTATTACACTTGATACCCCGCCCCAATCGGGAGAACCCGACTCTGAGCGGCTTACAAAACACTAAAAATAAAAGTAAAAGCATAAGAAACAGTTTACTCCAATAAAACATCAGTTAAAAGGTCATCAAAATATTACCACAAAAATTAAAAACAGTACACAGTCCCACTTCCAGACCCAGGTTGGCAGTCCTTTAAATAAGCCACCTGGTAAGCGAACTCGTATTCCCGGGTCCCCAAACCTGACCTGCCAGCCAGGTTTTCAAGCCCTTCCGGAAGGGCAGGAGCTCTGTCTGAAGGCGCAGTTCAGTGGGCAGGAGGTTCCAGAGGGCCGGGGCGGACACGGAGAAGGCTCTTCTCCTGGTACAGGCGAGATGCGCCATTCTCGCCGAAGGAACAACGAGGGAGCCTCTCCGATCCGCTCTGGTGGGACGGGCAGATGTTCTTGGGGTGACGCGGTCTCTTAGGTATCCTGGCCCACTACCATATAGGGCTTTAAAGGTAATAACCAGCACCTTGAATTGCACCCGGAGACATACTGGCAGCCAATGCAGCTCCCGGAGCAGCGGTGAGGCATGAGCATAACGCCCACACCCCACCACTACCCGGGCTGCCGCATTTTGAACCAGCTGGAGTCTCCGGATGGTCATCAGGGGCAGCCCCATGTAGAGCGCATTGCAGTAATCAAGTCTGGAGGTGACCAACGCATGTGTGACCATAAGCAGAGCATCCCGGTCCAGGAGTGGGCGTAACTGGCGTATTACACGAAGTTGTGCAAAAGCCCTCCTGGCCACGGCTGCCACCTGCTCTTCGAACAGTAGCCGTGAGTCCAGGAGGACCCCCAGATTACGCACCGGGTCTGTTTGGGGCAGGGCTGCCCCATCCAGAACCAAAGGTGGAAGCTCCTTTGTTAACACGGGACCCCTTACCCACAGCCACTCAGTCTTGCCGGGATTCAGCTGTAGCCCGTTGTCCCCCATCCAGACCTTAACAGCCTTCAGACACCTGGAAAGGACTTCCACCGCACCGCTTGGGTCCCCACGGGCGGAGATGTATAACTGGGTATCATCTGCATATTGATGATACCTTACCCCGTGGGAACGGATTATCTCACCCAGCGGCTTCATATAGATGTTAAACAGGAGAGGAGAAAGTACCGAACCCTGAGGCACCCCGCATTGCAGGGGCCTAGGGCTGGACTTCTCCTTCTCCAGGCATACCGACTGGGTCCTGCCCCTCAGGAATGAGGCAAACCAGGACAACACTGTGCCCTGGATCCCCAGACCCTGGAGCCTACCCAGAAGGATGCCATGATCAACAGTATCAAAAGCCGCTGAGAGATCGAGAAGAGCAAGGACAGACGGTTCCCCTCCGTCCCGCTCTCTCCAGAGATCATCCACCAAAGCGACTAGTGCAGTTTCGGTACCATATCCGGGCCTGAATCCCGACTTCAAAGTGCATTAGTCTTCAAAGTGCTATTGTTTTTGTTTTGTTTACTCTGATATGCTTGAATTTTACCTGTATTTCATATATGTCCATAATTTAAAATTGTGCAACACCCTGATAGATAGATAGATAGATAGATAGATAGATAGATAGATAGATAGACAGACAGACAGACAGACAGACAGACAGACTGTTATGAAACATAGGTAGTACTGCTGTTTGCCATGTCCTTCCAAATTAGGAATCACAGGTGTTTTTCCATGTTTGCAACTTGTAGGAAAGGGAAGGGTGGAATCCCAGCTGCCCCACTGAAATGGAAACCTTAAAATAGTGCAGAAAAATCTTGACTCCTCTCTGGTACCTTTCTTACTTTTGGAATGCTATGGAAAATATTCCATATTTTCAGAAATCTGGCTCCAATATGGCTCTCTCAGATGTTTAATAAAGGCTTCTTAGTGGATGACTTTCTTATTTTAATGTTCTTTCTGTACAATTGATGTTTTGTGATAGCTGTGTATGTATGATTTAAAAAACCTTTATACTGTATACTGGTTGTTTTCTAAGGGATTATATTTTTAATGCCATATACAATACTAATTTGAGTTTGTGGGGGGAAAGTCAGAAGTATTTTCTGTGTTGTTTTTCTCTGTTTGGGTTTGGTTCTTTTTTTTTAGCAGAAGACTCTTCTTTGATTATAACAGTGAAAGGAAGAGTTGGAAATATCTTCCAAAGTCCATTTCTGTAGTTCTGACTATAAACTTGATCTAAGTAGAAGTCTTGACTGGTTTTACAGATGGATCATTTGCCAAAAGAGCCATCTCTTACCCTGTTTTCTTTCTCATCAACCCCATCAAGCTTGGGGCAAATGACCCAGAAGAAAGAAAACCTTCCTTCCTCCCCACCACCTTTTTTGTTGTTCAGTCGCACAGTCGATTCCGACCCTTTGTGACCCCATGGACCACTGTCCGCCAGGCACTTCTGTCTTTCACCATCCTCTTCAACTCGCTCAGTTCTGTGCCCATTGTCTCTACAATACCATCTAGCCATCTCATTTTTGGCCGCGCCCCTTTTCTTTTGCCCTCCACCACTACCCTTGCATCACTAAAATAGCCTTCAACTATAAAGTTTTATCTCGTCACTCCACTGCCACTTCTAGCATGCTCACTTATACCTCTGTTTTGAGTAGGATCTGCAGTTATGAATGGGGCAGCGAGACCTGGGGGGGAATAGATGGGAGGTTTCCTTCCAAGAACAGCACTATGATTAGATGACAGATTCAAATTTTATTTATTTATTTATTATATTTCCTGTTTGGCCAGACATCCTGCTACGGTAATGGAGTAGACTGTACAGCCAGTGACTCAACACCAAGTGTCAGGTGGCGATTAACTAACCTGACTCCCTAAAGGGGCCAATAACTATGGGTGTATGAACCCCTTTATGTGGGGTGGTCAGTGGTGGGATGTCAAAAATTTTACTACCCCACCATGATGTCATCACAGTGTGGGCGGAGCTAACATCGTAACATCATGGGCGGAGCCAATGTCATGACGTTGTGGGCATGGACAAAGAAAAATTAAAAAATAATATAAAATAAAATAAAATAAAAATAAGTGCACGCGTGCACACACACACACACACACACACACACACACCTCAACCCACCCACAACAGAAACCCGTAAATAAATTAAATAAATAAATAAAATAAAAATACATTAAAATACACCCACCCACAACACAAATCAACCAGAGCTTTTAAACCAGAGCTTAAAGCTTATTCTGGCTAATCTTTCTCACACTAGGTCAGATGGAAGGAACTACAGAATGAACTCACCACAAGATGGCTTCATTTTGGCACTTTTCAACTTTTCAACAGCTAAAGAAGTTAGGTGCTAAGTCTTTGCCTAACCATTTCTCTAGGATATCTAGGGGAGCAGGCTTTAGGGAACTTCAGGCTAGCAGCTTCTCTTCCTCCTCCCCACTTGTGAGGACAGGAAGGAGGTCGTGTATGCGTGCCAAGCACTGTAGGCGTGCATGCACACCAAGTGCTTGGCATGCATGCATAGTGAAAAGGTAAGCCCCGGAGGTGGTTCCCCCCAAAAGCTGCAACCGGTTCTCCAGGACACTGGAAAAAGTTACTACCGGTTCTGGAGAACTGGTGAGAACCTGTTACATCCCATCACTGGGGGTGATGGTCAGTGGTGGGCTCAAAAAAAATTGCTACCACACTGTGGGTGTGGCCAGAGGGAAAGCCCTGCGTTGCACCTGAATTAGGACTACTTTATTTCAAAACTTGGGTGGCCTGGCAGCCAGAATTTCGGCTACCGGTTCTGGTGAACTGGTGCGAACCTGCTGATGCCCACCGCTGGTGATGTTCCCCTCAGTGGAGGAAATGCCACTGAAAATGAGTGGAGGAGGAACTCTGATTCTCAATGGTCATGGAGGCAGAAGAGGCCATGCCAGATGGATTGGCTGTGAAGGCACACCTTGTTAATATCCTCAAGGCTGCGGCAGTCCCATTGCAGTCCCCATGTTAAATCCTGCATGTCTCATTTCATATGTGCCGCAGGAGATGGCTCCATGATCATAGTGTGTGCGTCACTTCATGGCAAGCTGGGATCCACCTTAAACAAATTCATGTCAATGACATTTTTCCTGCTTCAGGAAAAAAAATGCATTATCGGATGCAAGTTGCAGCCGACAATGACATTTTTATACCGCCTATCTGAGATATTTCCCACTCTGGGTACACAGACAAATAAACAAAGCAACATAATAGAACAAACAAAATAAAATAAGCATCAGAATAAATAACTTTGGAAAAAAATTAAAAAATATATTTAAAGGGGATCTTTTTATTCGGCATAAAATCAGATGTCTTGCTCATGGAATTATCCAAACAGTTAAAAATGCGGGGATTCGCAGCTTTGAATGAAATAAGTTGCTGGGCTGTGCGCTGAGGAGCTGAATGTCATTTCCTCTAAAATTAAATAAAATGAAATGAAAGCACTTCGTATCTCGCTTTCTTTAAAGAACAAGGTTCGACTGAGGTCCCCTGCTTTCGTCCGTGACTTACAGCGTCCTACAACCGCATGAGAACACAGAATTACACTAAATCCTTTGAATGGGGGGCGGGGAGGAGAGGGGAGGAACTTTCTCAGAAGTAAAAATTTTATCTGCCGAAACCCGGGATCGAACCAGGGACCTTTAGATCTTCAGTCTAACGCTCTCCCAACTGAGCTATTTCGGCGGGTGGTTGGCTAGCTTTCGAAGCAAGCTACAAGAAGGACTTCTCCGTTTCCTCTTCACTCTCATAAATTAACGCTCATTCTTGGTTTTGAGTAATGTACCAGTAATACCTCATATAACATTAGTATCGAATAACACGAAAATCGCATAACATTAAGGAATCTGAGGGGAAGAATTGCATCAGATAACATTAGGATCCTATGGGATGCTTCAGATAACAACCGCTATAGCCTGTGTGGTTACAGTGTATCTCTATGGATCCCATAGGATTTTAACATGCATCAGATAACACTAAAAATCATATAACACCAAGACTTGTGGAACCAGGTTTTAGTGTTATATGAGGTTTTACTGTATGTCGTTTGACTGTGGCTTAATTGCGGCTCTGTTGTTGTTCAATGGTTCTAAATGGTATTAACTTAAATGGGGGGGAAAGCCGCAGCTGCCTGAGGCGACTTTTAAGGCTGGGAGGTTTTTAAACAAAAACACAACATATTAATTTTCACCCACCCACCCAGAGAGTAAAAAGCAGGGAGAAGGTCTGGTGGCAACAGGTGGTGGCTGGTAGCCTGCTTGGATAAGTCATGGCCTCCATTGACAGGTTATCAACAGTAGGTAAAGGTCGCCCTTGCTCGAAAGCCAGTCGTATCCGACTCTAGGGTTCAGTGCTCATCTCTGTTTATAGCCAGAGAGCCAGCCCTGTCTGCATCTGCAGACATTTCCATGTTCATGTGGCAGGCATGACTAGACATGGAACACTGTTTACCTTCCCACTGAAGTGGTACCTATTTATCTACCTGCAATTTCTTGCTTTTGAACTGCTAGGTTGGCAGGAGCTGGGACAGAGACAGGGGCTCACTACGCTCTGCAGTACTCGGAAATTGAACTGCTGACCTTCTGCCTCCCAGTCAGTGTCTTAACCACTTGAGCCACGACAGCATTAAAATACTGTACTGTACTGTGATACAGTAAAACCTCGGATAACACTAAAACCTGGTTCCACAAGTCTTGGTGTTATATGATTTTTAGTGTTATCTGATGCATGTTAAAATCCTATGGGATCCATAGAGATACATTGTAACCACACAGGCTTTAGCGGTTGTTATCTGAAGCATCCCATAGGATCTTAATGTTATCTGATGCAATTCTTCCCCCCAGATTCCTTAATGTTATGCGATTTTAGTGTTATTCGATACTAATGTTATATGAGGTATTACTGTATTTGTATAGGTAAAGGGTCTCTTTCATTGCCCTCATGCTAACAATTTTATATCATACAATATCACATAATGGATTTAGTCCCTGAGACGTGGTGGGTGGCTCAAATATTACAATTTTTCCTCTTAAGGCAGAAAACAGGTCTCTTATTTTCATTGAACATATTAAACAAAAACGGACCTCTGCCCTGCTCCACAAATAGGCAACAAGTGGGTTATAAGAAATGGGTCCAGAGATGCTTCCTAGGTCAGTAAACCTTGGATAGTAAATAAAAAAAAATAAAAAGACAAAAATGTTGTGGCAACTAAAAAACTAACTACTGTACAGTACTATATTTTATATACAGATGGTGCCCAAAAATGTATACACATTTTAAGAGTTATCTATGTCTTACTTTTCAATGTTGAATTTAATTACTTCGAGCACCTCTTGTAATTGCACAGTAACATGGCTACCACTTCAAAAAATTCACCTTTGCACCTTGGAGTCTCTTCTGCTACATAATTCAATTTCTTCAAGGAGTCCCTGCAGTTTATGGATTTGAGACATTGTGCTTCCACGTCCTTAAGTCAAAATGCCAGGAAGTGACCCAATATTGATGCAGCAAAGGGTAGCTTGAATGTTGACATCAATGGCTGTAGTCAAGATGGTTTACAGAACACTCTCTTGTGCTCACTACTGTTCACATGTGTTTAAAAATGGACCTTACAATTGCTTTGTTTTTGGGTGAGAAATAGTTAACTGCTGAAAAAAGGAGTCAGCTTCCTGGATTTTCCTGTTTGCTGTCTCTTTGTGATTGATAGATGCCTTTGAGATGTGGTGTTGGAGGAGTTTTGAGAGTCCCCTGGACAGTGAGGAGAACAAATAGGTTGATCTTAGAAGAAATCAACCCTGACTGCTCCCTAGAAGGTCAAATAGTAAAGATGAAGTACTTTGGACATCAAATGAGAAGAGATGATTCACTTGATGCTTGGAAAGGTGGAGGGCAGAAGAATAAGGGGGTGGCAAAAATGAGATGGCTAGATGGTATTGTGGATGCAGTGAGCACAGAGCTGGGTAGGCTGAGGAGGATGGTGGAGGACAGAGGTGCCTGGAGGACAATGGTCCATAGGGTGGCAATTGACTGTGCGACTGAACAACAACAAAAAACAAGAGGGTATCCTGGTTTTTTTTTTAAATGAAAGTTTAAGTAAACATATGGTAGACATAAATTTAAAAAAACCACCCCTTCATTACTTAGTGCTAGAGCGTCCTAGAGTGAGCGAGTGAGTACATTTCTATACCGCCCATCTGGGAAACATTCCCTCTGGGTAGTTGGCATGCATAAAACATAAGAAATAACACAATAATTATGTTATTTAGCATAATAATTAAATAACAACCATAACAAATAACAAAGTAATCAATTACCTAACCAGGCAGTAGATGTTGAAAATAAAATACATTTAACCTCTCCACAACTGAATATCCTGTTCAGAACAAGTAAAATGAATAGTTCATTGACTGTTGGTAGGGTATCTTTAAAAGGCTTTCTGAACAGTGTAGTTTTAAATTGTTTTTAAAGTAAGTCCAGGGAAAGAGCCTGACACAAAAGATAAGCTGTTTCATAATGTGTCATCACGAAGACTTCTCTCTTCATTGACAACTTCTTTGTCATTCTTGGTGTTGGCACTTGGAGCTCCATACTCTGTGTGGACGGGGTGACACAGGCAGATGAACTTTGGGAGAGATGTTGTTTAAAGTGACAAAGTCCCAAACTATTTAAGATGAGCATTGGTTTATATTATAGTTGCTGGGGAAGGATAAGGTAGAACAGCTGGGGTATGGCCATAATTTGGACATCAGCCACAGGTGAAGTGACCGGCCTTGTCTCCAGTGAAAGGTTTGGTTTTTGTTTTTATTACATGCAAATTAGAGAGTAGCTGGGGAAATACAAATAGTTTCATCCTATTGGGTTGTGATTTTTTTCTTTGGAGAACATGCATGGATCTCCATCGCCAGAGTTCATTTAATTTCATAGTTTGACCTAGAAGGCTTTGCTTAGACTGGGGCTTCCCCAACTACCACAGTCTTCATCATAGGCTTACATTTGAAACAGTTACCCAGAAATATGAAAACATTAATTCTAACTTATTAAAATGCCACTGATAAACACACAACCCAGAATAAATGTGATAATGGGAGAGGGTTAGAAAGAAAGAAAAAGGGAGGGGAAATTTTTTTGTTCAAAAAGAAATGAAATACTTTTTAAATCGAAAAGCTAACCAGTGGAGATATGAGGAAAAGCCAGACTTCTTGCTAGGTAAGAGGTGCTCTGGGCTGAATTTCTGCTGGTTCAAAGTGGAACAAGAGGAGACCCTGAAGACTGTTAAACAGCGGCTGCCCATTTTTAAATCAAAAAGCTTCTACTGAGCCTGCTCCAGAGTTAAAAAACGGATGACTTTGAGTTTAAAAGGAGTGTTTTAAGTTTTGAGTATTTCTATCACTACAATAAAAAAGAGGGGATAAGGTAAGTACAAAGGCTAGGTGTTTGGAAATATATTTTAGCGGTTTCTTACTGTAACTGACAAAAATGGTTGCAGGTGTCTACAATGGGGTTGGTACAAGAATCACATCAATAGTTTTAAAATAATTTTTAAAACTTATTTACCAAATATCACCACATTTGCCTCAGAGTAACAGCAGACTGTCTATTTGTATTGTGCTAAATTTGGTGCTGGTCCAAAGCCTGGGTTGCAAGTTTTGAGGTGCCTCATTCTGGACTGTTATTTTTGCTCTGCCAGACAAGAACATCACTGTACTGCCATGCAATAATAATTATCCTACAGATATAACAAAAGTTTGACAAAAAATAGAGAACAGAATAAAACGAAGTATGAAACCTTGCAGCATCTTTTTATGACCGATTTATGTTAATATTGATTTTATGGAATTTAACCCACTTCCTCAACTGACACTGACAATTTGTTATTGTTTTGTTACATACTGTATGCCAAAGCAGTAGCAGGGAATCTGTCTTTAAAAAGTTGCCACAGTGACCCTGGACAAAACCAGAATCACAAAACAAGTCCTGTTTACTTTGTACAACCCGCTGCTTTCAATAAGATCCACAAGCAAAGAAATACAACTCATTACAAGAAAGGTTAGCTGGATTATTGCTTTGCAAGAAAATAAAACCAACACAAACTATTAGTTGAGGAATCTTAAAAACTTAATGTATTTATTAAGTAAGGCACAAGGTATCCAGTTGACAAAAATTACCTTTAAGATCTGGCAAGGCTGTTTGATAAAACATCTCTCAACAAGTTTTGGATGGAAATTTTTAAACTCTCTTGCCAAAGGTTAGGGCCCATCTAGAGAATGGAATGCTGCCAGTGTGCTGGGACTCTCAATCCATACATCTTCTTCCACATCTATACCTTTTCCATCTGACTCTGGTTAGTGAAATTCAGGTTTCTAGTCTGGCAGCCCTTACATACAGATTACTGCTGCTTACATATACAGTAATGGTAAAATGCAGGTTTTGTACTCACAACAACATAATGCAATGTTGAACATATAAATGTGTCTTGTGAACAACCTATGATTTTAAGACAATACATAAAGGACAAATGCACACACAAATATTCATCCAATATTAATGCAAATTTCAGATTGTTGGACTCAATTACAGAGGTAATTTGATGAAATGAACTGCTGCTTTCAGGTGAAATTTGATGAAATGAAATGCTGTCATCCAGTGCTAAACAGGCATAACTGACCCTAATAAATGAACGGCTCTACAGAATTCACATCAATAGTAAACAGGCATGCCTTTGACAGAATTAGCCATTTTTGGTAGTTTTTGCAACAGTTTATCATTAAAGGAAATGAAACTAAAAAAATAATTCTGTTTCTTCATTTCTGTTCTGGGAATTAGAATGAGAAATAGGCCAAAGCTCATAGATGTCTTCCTGTTTAAATAATTATACCTAAGTGATTTCATCTGCAACCAGATTAAACTATTTTTACCTTGTTATATGCAGGTGAGACTATTTTTTTTAAAAAAAAATCGGCAAGCACTCTTCATTATGTTCCACTAGATTTTTCAGTGCTGCACTGACCTGTGCACACTGCCACATTCCAACTTGTCTTGTCAAGAGTAAGCATTTTTTTTCCAATAAAAGCTGATCTATCAATCATCTTAAAATGTACCTTCAGATCTTGCAGATGTTACTTTGGCATAACTGAAAGAAATTGTGGGATTCATGTAAAATTCAAGAAGAAAGGCAGTGTGGTGGGAATTTTGCTTGACAAACTTCAGGGGGAAACCTCCACCAAATGTGTCCTAAATTTAAAGGGATCTCCACTTCAATACTTCTAGACAGGGATCTTACTGGATAGTTACACCAACATACATGCCACAGTAAGCTACAGTAGTGGGGTGCACAGAAGGAGCCTCCTCGAAGACTGTAGTATATTTGAACCACAATTGGGCATAACCTGATAATGGCAACCTTGTGTTGCCAGCTAATCTTTCTCACACTAGGTCAGGCGAAAGGAACTAGAGAATGAACTCACCAAAAGGTGGGTTCATTTTGGCAGTTTCCTGTTTGGCCTAGACACAGAAGAAGCTACAGTAGTGAGCTGTTGCTAGTTAACAAGTTGCTGCTTGTATCCCTTATTCTTATTGTGTATCAGGAGCATAAATTGGTGCATAATAGGGATACAAACCAAAACTTATTAACCAGCAGCAATTCAGGCCACTGCACTTAATACAAACACAATGAAGCAATAGGACTCTGGCCAGTGAATTAAAAATGCCTTTGTGAAACAAATGGAAGAAAGACAAATGAAATGCATCTGGAGTAAGCATCATTATTCTATTGTTATGATAAAACAAATATTTGGCATTAGCAGTCTAATTTCTAAACTACAATTGAATGAAATTAAATCTTTGGTTGTCTACAAAAATAATCACTGAAGTACAGCAATGGCAGAAAATTACCTTTTCTCTTTAGATCACTGACCCTAAGATTACACAACATCATACACTGATTTAAAATGCACACATAATCTTAGCCAGAATAACGAGTCCTCTGCAGCTTTTGTCTTCAAATCCACTACAATCAGAAAATATTCATTAAAAATTGCTCCCAAAATAACACTGTTAAAAGTCATGATCACCATGGTTAAAAGTGCGTGTTTAATTTTTAAAAAAACTGCTTTAATTACATTTTAAATACAAGTTCATATTAAAGTTTCAGCACTGCACTGAAATGCTGATCAAATTAAGTCAGAGCCCAAAGTGAATCTAAAGTTCCATTCTATTTTCTTCCTTGATTATCAATGCTTGATATTTTCTGTACATGAGGCATCTCTACTTTAGATGTGTGAGCAGTTTTTCCCCTTAATGTATTCCTGAGGTAGAATGTTCCCTTCATTTTTCTCTTCAATTTTGTTGCAGACCAAAATCACACAGATTCTTCAGCAACAGGAAAAGGCTCTAAAGCTTTCTCAGCATTTTTCCAGTTATGGAAGTTCTCTTGATACCATTCAACTAGAATAAGAAAAATAACATTTAAAAGAAAACAGACATTATAAAGAATACTGTAATAGGGATGTATATATTTAAAAGACAGATCTTGCTGTAATCAAAATGTACCAGGCTACAGCCTTCTTGGCTCACTATCTAGTTCTAATAATAAACTTACTTTACCAGTTTGGAGGCATTTTTGTCTTCTGATGATATAGAAAAGTATCAAGCTACACTAACAATATGACATGATTCAGAAACCAAAATGCATGAATGAAACACAGATTCTGACAGCTGAAATATAACTACCTTCAGAATGGCAACCATATCAGTCATTTAGTATTAATGGTACCAGAAACACTGATTATTTCAGAAAACTAAAATACAGTGGAACCTTGGTTAACGTAATTAATGCGTTCTGACATTTCTTACAATGAAAATTACTTTAACCAAATTTCCGCATTGAAAACCAAAATACTTTAACAGAAACGTGGTTTCCCATAGGAATGCATTGAAAACCAATTAATCCATTGCAAAAAAAAAGTTCTGTTAACTGAGCCACTATTTTCTATGGATTTCCTTTTGTTATGTTAACTGAGCTGTTCGTTAACCACTGTGACCTTAAGCAGGGGTTCTCAACCTTTTAAAACTATGGGCCAGACCATCCCCCCCTCAGATAACTGAGCGGGCTCTACTGGTGGTTCCCCTTGCCATAAACACTGCCATAAAATGCATCCATGGCTGTAGTAAACGTGCCCACTTCCGGTGGCGATGCGGGCCACATGAAAATGTGCTGTGGGATGGGTCTGGCCCATGGGCCTTAGGTTGAGAACTCCTTACCTAAATGGAGAAGGAAATTACTTTCACTACACAGTATACACTAATTACAAATTAGAGCCAGGCAAAGACAAGGAACTCAACTCATACAGTGATCCCTCCTTTGCAACCCATGAAATCACCCCTTAGGATCTAGGACCTTCCATAGTGGCATGACATGTGCCACAAGGGCTACAATGGAAGGTAACATTTATGAAATTCAATAGGAAGACCTACTTTCCACTCAGACAAGGACTCCGTCCAGTTGCAAGTCACTGGCATTGGATGGCCAGACAGAAACTGCTCAGTGGAGTTATGCCATTTAAAATCTAGCTGGTACCAAGCTCAAAAAATCTATATTGCATGTAAATCTATAAATTAGCTTCCTTCTGCTGCTCTATCAATTACTAATTTAATACTTCATGCTAAACTACACACTCTAGAAAAAAATAAAATTGAACATTATATGGCAATATCGTCAATGCAAAACCTCAAATATGGATAATTTATAGTCTTATGTCTCCATCTGCTTTCCCAAACTCTCAAAATACAGTGTCTATTCTGACGCTCACAGAAGTCAAAGTCACTTCCCCTTATTATTATTATGCCAATAAAATGTATATGTAGCCTGAAGTACCTTGCTTTAGCGATCTTATTTTGTCAATTAACACCAGAAAAATGGAAAACTTGCTTTCCAAAATGATCTATATAATCAACTCCTTAGGAATAAACAGTATTCTGTTCAACCCCCATTTCCAGACATATGGACAGCAGAACATACTTGTCTTCTTTATTCCTTCCTTCCAAGATACTATCGGTCTCCAACCTAAGCTGTGTATTTTCCCCGAGTTCATTGGATATCCCAAGTCATTTGTAGGTCTTAAAAAGAGAGAGAGGAGATAGTTTCAGGGCAAACATCTTTTTCAAATAACATGCACACATCGTTGTCAAAAAACAATTAGAAGTTTTCCATTTTCTTTTTCTGGATTAATCCTTCATAGATATTGCCTCTTCCTCCTGCCACTACTATATAATCTGAGATGTGATTTACATATGCCCGCTACTGAAATAATTTCTAATCTGTGATGGCTTGACTGTAACTACAGAATTATGTATGAAATCATCACAAGAGACATTAATAATTTTAATGATCTACCATTCTGCAGATGAGTTTCAATTTCTAATGATTATTTCATAAGATGAATTTGGGACTTAATACCACTCAATTTGGGCAGTTCAAGATATCTGTACTTAGGAAACACAGTCCAAAACTGTAACTTGAAATGCTGCATGACGGGTTAAATTAAAAGCATAAATGACCCAAAGCTTTCAGTAAGCTTCATGACTGGTAAGTGGATCAAATATTGCTTAACCTACCGCAAAACCACATAGTTCGCATAACCCATCTTCTTGCTCGAAACAGTGAGACAGAGACAGGAAAATCATCTTATTAGAAAGAAAATAGAGGTGGGCAAGAGAAGGTGATTTCCAGGACCCATTAAATAGATGTGTTTTTTACTCCATTTTTAATGGAGCCAGACTTTACTGGAGTATGCAGCCAAACTGCTTGCTTTATAAAACTATGAAATACAGTGAACCCCTGCTTTACAGAACTAATCCGTTCTATGGGGTTTTCTTTAAAGCGATTTTTCCTTAAAGCGAAGCAGTTTCCCATAGGAATGCATTGAAAATCAATACAGTAATACTTCGGATAACGTTTACCTCGGATAACGCTAAAATCTCATAACGTTAAGTAATCTGGGGAGGAGAATTGGATCGAATAACGTTAAGGTCCTATGGGATGGATCAGATAACAACCGCTAAAGCCTGTGCAGCTACAATGTATCTCTATGGAGCTTTAACGTTATCCGATCCATCCCATAGGATTTTAACATGGATCGGATAACACTAAAAATCGGATAACACCAAGACTTGTGGAACCAAGTCTTGGCGTGATCTGAGGTATTACTGCATTTACATTCCAGAGGTTAGAAAAAAGCCAAAAATGTATTTTATTTTATTTTCAAAACTCTTTCTAAAGTGGCAAAAACACAACAAAAAGTTCCAAAGTGCACATCTGAACAGATAAAATACGTTAATTTGGCTTTTTTCTGAGATTGGGAATTTATTAGTTTGATTTGCAATGCATATTTGGCACATTTTTGTCAGCACCATCTACTGGCCGGCCCTGGTAATAGCTGGAAATGATGAGGGGACGGGGAAATTTTAGCACTTCCTAGTTACAGGGATTGCTTCTGGTGCCAAAAAATGACGAAAATTATGGAAAAAAGAGCAAAATGCTCCAAACAACCTCCCACCACTGTGAGAAGCATAGGAACACCCAAAAACAACCCCTTTCCGTGTAGCGATGTTTTTTTCTGTAAGTGGGGCGCCATTTCCTTGGGATTTCCTTCTGTATAGCCAGTTTTCCATTAAGCGAGCCTTCCATAAAGTGGGGTTCTACTGTATTCCAGTAAAAATAACAAACACTAGTTTTTGTGTTTAAAAATTGCTTAAATGCAGAAGGCTTCAAGTAGTTGCAGCCGCAAGCAAGTCATTTGACTTTTACTATTAAAAGCATTAATTCTGTTTTTAAATTGAAACAACAAAAACCCTCCCAGGAATGTACAAACATCAATACCAATCACGATGCTTCCATTTTAACTATAAGTCCTTATAGTCCAAAATAAATATAACACGAAAGAGAAAGAGATTGCCAAGAAATGGAAAGCAGCATTAAATCCTAGCTTTGTATTGCATGGTCAAAGCCA
Organism: Furcifer pardalis; assembly: GCA_030440675.1. NCBI lineage: Eukaryota > Metazoa > Chordata > Lepidosauria > Squamata > Chamaeleonidae > Furcifer > Furcifer pardalis. The sequence continues at coordinate 189,974,329 of CP126890.1, read as the reverse complement.
TCAGGGCAATGAATATACGTCATTAAAACCAATATAAAATATACACCAATACAGTTAAAATTAGCTCATAATACAGATATACAGTATACTATGCAGTGGTACCTCACTTTACAAATTTAATGTGTTCCACGTGATGTTTCATCCATGTGATGTTTTGTATTATGAAAAATTCGTAAACTAAAGCACATTTCCCTATAGGAATGCACTGAAAACTGATTAATCTGTTCCAAAAATTCATAAAGCAAGGCATTATGTTCAATGGATTTTCATTCATAAAGCAAAAATTGTTAACCGAAGTGTTCATAAAGCAAGGTACCACTGTATATAGCTTCTACTGATGCATTCAACATATATATTTCTGGAATTTATTCATATCTCTGCTGTTAGTGCTTGTGAACATTAACCTGCAGATAAAAGGCAACTTACATTTCACATTTTCATTGTGAAAGGTGAAAAGCCCCAGATTTCTTTCTAAACTTAGACTTGAGAAGGTGCTGAAGGATCTCACCCCAACAGTTTGGAGTAAAGCCTCTTTGAGGCTACAAGTTCGATGGGAGTCTGGGGAGCATCCGTGCTATGGGAGATTACATCCACAACCCTCTTCTGCCATCCCACCCTTTTCACTTTGGAGGAAAAAAAGGGGATTCAGGAACCTCCACGTCTCTCTTTCCCTGTAGCGGCCACGTCAGCAGAGGGAGAGGCAAGCAGAGGGAGAAGCAGATAACCATGATGTTTGACTTGGCAACAAAAGCAAGCCAAAAGCTACAGATTCCTGAATATGGAGCTAAATGGTAAACTTTAATCCAGCAGAAACAATTATTTTACATGGGCACAGGTATGACAAGACTGATATCTGAAATCAAAACTGTTCCTGGTAATTATCCATATCCTACCTGTCTTTAACATAATCCATCCAATATTCTGTTTCAGCATCTGAATTAGTATTTTTTATCTATTAACAAAAAAAATCAAAGAAAAAATGAAAAGCATGTCAATTTCTATTACCTTCTGCATAGAGCTACTACTAATGAACCAACATTAATATATTTTATATAGATTTAGCCAACATTTTAATGAATAAAAGCACTTTCAGAATCAATGTAACATATACAGTAATACCTCTGATAACGCTAAGACTTGGTTCCACAAGTCTTGGTGTTATCCAATTTTTAGTGTTATTCAATCCATGTTAAAATCCTATGGGATGGATCGGATAACGTTAAAGCTCCATAGAGATACATTGTAACCGCACAGGCTTTAGCAGTTGTTATCCGTTCCATCCCATAGGACCTTAACGTTATTCGATCCAATTCTCCTCCCCAGATAACTTAATGTTATGTAATTTTAGCATTATCCGTGGTATTACTGTACCTGTATTCATCATACTGCAATAGAAACCTCTGAATGCTGGAAATATAACACATTGGATGAAATCCTGGCGTACAATTATAAAAACAGCATAAAAGGTTATGCTGCTGGTGCAGCAGGATTTCAGCCAATGGTTTGGATTCATGATCACTTGTAATTAGAACAGAGTAACTGAAATCAGTGGCCTAAAACCAACAGCTGATCCCAACTAGAGCACCAATTAAATCAGTGTGATTTACATGCATTCTAGCTTAACCATTCAACCATTAACTTAACTAATCTAATCTAGATCATGAACTGAAATTAAGCAAATGAGAAAATTAAAAGAAAAAAACTAGAAATTGATTTTAAAAATATACCTCCAATATTAAAAAGAAAGAAAAGGTTATTTATGGGTTAAGCTGCACAGGGAACATGGTTGGTTAGTTAGCTACGTGACACCAAGTCAGATCTAATTTATACTGACCTTACTAGAGCTTTCAAGGTAAGTGAGATATTTAAAAAGTAGTTTTACCAGTTCCAAAATCACTGTCCATGGCCAAGTGGGGATCTGAACCCTGATCTAGTTATCCACTCTATCCACTAGACCACATTGCTATCTACAGGTGACACTAGGACCAATTAAAAAGCAACCTGCCACTCCTGGTGGTTTCTAGGAATAACTTTTTTAAAACTAGAAATAGAAGCAACCAGGAGGCTGGAGGCCTTCAAAATAGTTTTTGAGATACGTGAAACCCAAGGGCAATGCTTTGCTACCTATCAAGATGTGAAGTTGTCATGTAGAGAGAATGTTAACTTAAAGGAGATAGAAGTAGCCCTGAAAATATTATCGTATTTTTAAAATAAGGCTTATGAAAAGTCACTATAAAATAATTAGCTAGTCTCAACTAAGTCTGAAAGAGAAGTCATCGTATCATAACATGCCTGACAGATTTTTTTTATAAGTTATCACTGTAAATAGATGGGAGAATTGAAAGTGATGCTGAAATATGTAAAACATTACAATGTATATAACCAGAGATAGCATCTGCAGGTCCTATAACTTGCTTTCTCTGTAGTATTGTACCCTGATTTTATAGTACCTTATTGTAGTAGACCCTTTCTTTTACAAGCTTTTTTTCCTCCAGGCTTTGCAAAATGTTAAGTCTAAATAAAATCCATTGGGGTCTTAGTAGCAAACTGTCAGATTCTGAGTTACAAGCCCTGGTATTTAAAGGAATTGCAAGAGCAATAGTTTCCTATTATAAAATTACTGTTGATGCACCAGGCCCAGCAGAAAAGATTGTTGACAGTTGATGAAAGGGAGAAAAAAGCATAAATAATGCCCAGAAAAGGTAGTCAAGATAAAGGATCAACACAACTATGTAACAAATCAGAGACATGTAACTATAACAGCAGCAACTGAGGACAAGATTTTCAGATTGAAACTGGCTCAGCTGATTAAGCATTCAGAATAATTTTTGTGCATTACTTATAAATGACTTGAAGGCTAAAATTACTTATAGTCAAACCTCGCATAAAGTGCATTTCGCTTAAAGAGTAACTCACTTAAAGAGCAGAATTTTCTCTGAATGTTCGCTTCACTTAACAAATAAAGCCAACCAAAAACTCACTTAACAAATAAATTGGGGTTCGCAATCCCCCCCCCCCAATTGGTCATTTACAATGGTGTTTCGCTTAAAGAGCAAACTCGCTTAAAGAGCAATCCTGTGGAACGCATAATGCTCTTTAAGCGAGGTACCACTGTACAGTACTTACTATAAGCTTCTGCATTTTTGGAAGTAACTGAAAATTTATTTTTGGTATTTATTGTACCTCTTTTGCTACTGCATTTTGGGTTGAATTGTGACTTGAATATTTGTCTACATCTTAAATGTAATTTCCAACTACTTTTAAGCATTTGTGCCTAATTTTTCATAAATGTACGATTTTTTTTTATGTCTTTCACAACTGTGAAGTATTTTTGTGCATATGGAACACAGAAGCAATGTAAATAAATAAAGCCTATAGAAACAGACAAATTGATGTTGCCTAAAATTATTAGCACAACAAAGGATGTGTGCCTTGATACCAAGATGAATTTTGAGAAGACTAGAAATGATTGTCTGATTACTTCCTGGAATGAACCCTTTAGTGCAAGGGTTCTCAAACTTTTCATGCCATGGGCCAGTCACATGGTTCCTTCTGCCGTAAAATGTGTTGGTGGCTGTTGTAAAACATGTTTATGGCATGAGTGTATGCAGGTGTGTTTTAGGGCAGGAGGAATCACTCAACTACGTGCCCACTTCTGGTAGCGGCAAGGGTGTCACAGGCCAAATGAAATGGTGCCAAAAGCCATTTCTGGCCCGTGGGCCATAGTTTGGCCACAGATCACAGGCTTCTGACTTTTTTTTCCTTAGAGGCCTATAAACTTTTGTAGGGCTCTTGAAGCAATTATCGGGCATCAGACTCTCTGACCTGACATACCCTTGCTTGCTAAGTATGATTAATCCTGGATATAACTCTGAGTAACGTGACCAACAAAAATGCCAAAGCATAATGCTAAATTCCTCAATGCAAGTATTTAATTAAAAACTTCCAAAACAGCTGCTACACACCAAAAATACCTGTCTTGCTACTTTTATAAGACACAAAAGGCTTTAAAGATACAGTAATACCTCGGATAACATTAAGACTTGGTTCCACAAGTCTTGGTGTTATCCGATTTTTAGTGTTATCCGATGCATGTTAAAATCCTATGGGATATATCGGATAACGTTAAAACTCCATAGAGATACATTGTAACCGCACAGGCTTTAGCAGTTGTTATCCGATCCATCCCATAGGACCTTAACGTTATTCAATCCAATTCTCCTCCCCAGATAACTTAACGTTATGCGATTTTAGCGTTATCCGAGGTAAACGTTATCCGAGGTATTACTGTACAGTAAAACCTCGCATAAAGAGCGCTTCGCTTAGGGACTAACTCGCTTAAGGAGCAGAATTTTCTCTGAATGGTCGCTTCACTTAAGAACTAAAACCAACAAAAATCTCGCTTAACAAATAAATCGGGGTTCGCAATCCCCCCCCACAATTGGTCATTTACAATGGTGTTTCGCTTAAAGAGCAAACTCGCTTAAAGAGCAATCCCGTGGAACGCATTGTGCTCTTTAAGCAAGGTACAACTGTACTGCAAAGCAGTGCTGATCAAAATGCATCTTGGAGTTGTGTAAACACGAAACGATGATTTACAGGCAAATAGTCTGTGTGGGACAATGGGTTTTCAAGGTTCAGCTTGGATTCCTTATTAAAAAATAATTAAGAGTTCTTCTTCATTGTCACATCAATGTTGGAAAATGTGTAAATGTCGTAGAATTATGCTGAAATATACCAGCTATGAATATATTCAGAAATGCATAATTTCATTGGTCAACCCATTCTTGAAATGCAGGAACTGGTGATAGGCAAGCCGAAGCTTTTCCCCTACTAAACTGATCTTGAGAGAAAGCTATTTTTCCATCTTAAAACAAAGGCAATTTCCACATGGATATATGGATGGCTCTTGCGTTCATTAGCATACAGTATAAGCTAACTTGCATTGCTATCAGTCATAAATCCACTTGCTCCATGATTGGAAACATTTCTAAATACAGTAAAACACCAGATAACGATTGGATCGGATAACGCTAAAATCGCATAACGTTAAGTAATCTGGGGAGGAGAATTGGATCGAATAACGTTAAGGTCCTATGGGATGGATCGGATAACAACCGCTAAAGCCTGTGCAGTTACAATGTATCTCTATGGAGCTTTAACATTATCTGATCCATCTCATAGGATTTTAACATGCATCGGATAACACTAAAAATCGGATAACACCAAATCATTGCAGACTTGGTGTGTCAAATCCTCTGTAAGTTCCAGTGATTCAATAGGCCTGTTCTAGCTGCAGCTCACTACTAGGTTTTAGCTAAAGATGTAAAAGTTCCAGAAATTTTGAAACGATGGAAAAACCCTGAAAATTTTCAGAAAAATTGAAGAAATGCAACATTAGCACTTTTTTTTAAAAAAAATTGAAAGTCACTGTTACTTTAGGAACATAATAAAATATTACTACTTTGATTTGACATAAAATTATCACAATTGGTATATTAAAAATACAGTGTATCCAAACAATTATTACAAACAGAATTTACTCCTTTTTTATTTATACTTGTAAGAAATGGAGCAACAATCTCCTAAACTATATAGTTTTGCTAGTTTATGTGAAGCAGGCAAAAAAAACCTTTTTTAACCAAAAAAATTTTTTCTCTCCACAGTATCAAATAGGCATAAAGCATGCATTTCCATAAAAAGAATTGAAGGGGAGGGATGGTGGAATGTGTGAAAGGGATTAAGATTTAATGCATAGGCATGACATTTAAACAGAATCATTTTCTGGGCTATACTGTAAATGGTTTATAAAACTTATTTTGGTAATATATGAATACCATGTCTTAAATATTTTATTCACCATGCTAAAATAAAACATTCCATAATCTATTTTCTTCCCTTTTACAATTTTGTCAATTTTTCAGAGGAAAAACAAAAAAATGCTTCAGGAAATGCTTCTTGGCCTTCACATCTCTAGTTTTAGTCACTGCATACTGGCATCAAGAGCAAATGCAGAGTTGGCAAGCTTCATCCAGCAAAAATAAATGACTAAAAATCCTCAATTTTGCATCTGCTCCAGTTACCACATACACTAGTACCCCGGATAACGTTATGACTTGGTTCCACAAGTCATGTCGTTATCCGGTTTTTAACATTGTGCAATGCATTGATCGCACAAAGTTAAAAAAAGCCCTGTGTCTAGGACTGATGTGAAACTGCCAAAATGAAAGCACCTTTAGGTGAGTTTATTCAGCAGTTTCTTTTGAACCGATTGCGGTCCAAAAATACCACAATCTTCAAGGAGGCTCTGTGTACCCCAGTTATAGTGCTAATAGCTACCATCAAGTCCATTCCAACTAATGATGACCCTTTTTCATAGTTTCCTCAATACAGAGTACTTAGAAGTGGGTTATCATTCCCTTCTAACTGGGAGAGTGAGGTTGTATTTTATAATTTTTACTGTACTGTTGCTGTTTTGACTGTAAGCAGCCCTGAGTCGCTTTGGTGAGTGGGCGGCAATATAAATCTGAATAAATAAATAAATAAACTTGCCAAAAGGTACATAGACTCACTCTTCTATGCAGAATCACAGCAAGAAGTTGAGTTTTCAGTCTCTGTAGTCAGACACTTAAGTCACTGAAATAGCTCTGCTGTTTAGCCACCAGTATTCAATTTGCTACTCACTAGATGGATCAATTCTTTTGCAAGCTGTACAATAGACATCTCAAAACTGGTCCCAATGTTATAGATTTCACCTGGCTTTCCCTTCTTCATGACAGTAAGAAATGCTTCTGCTACATCAGTGGCATAAAGGAAATTTCTTTTCTGAAGTCCTGAGCCATGAATGCAGCTAAAGGGAAAATAAAACATTAGATAATTTTAGCACGAGCTTTTAAAAAAGGCAGTTGCTATTCCCCATCAAAGTAGATGGGTAAAATTACATTGCCAAACAAAACTTATGAAAAGCTAGACAGATGTGATCTCTAGAGCTTTAATGTTGATTCAGCTTACTACTGTCTGTAATACAATCTGTGAATTGTATAACAGGGAAAAGCAAAGTACAGTATATAGGAAATGAAGCCCCGAATCCTTTTAGCAGTTGTGGAATATAACTGCTGCTCTGCAGGTTGCCCCAATTATTACGTGAGCTGGAACTATCTTCTCCATAAATACAATCCATGGCAATGACAAAAAGCTGGGGCCAAGATTTAAAGAAATGAAAAAGTTCTGCTGGACTCAAAAGCTTATCGGTCTGTAATAATAACTTTGTGCCAGAAATTATTCTGGGTTGAAAGGATTTTTGTGGAAGAAGCTCTGCTTAGGGAATGCCCAAATGAAGCTCCTTTCATCTCCCAAGAACTGGGACAGAGTCAGATGCTCAATCCCTCATGGAGTACCAGGTCTCAAACTGCTAATTTGCCAGCCTTCCAGCTAACAAGGCAAGCTTCTTAACCACTGAGCCAATGCAGCCCTGAATATCAGTCTGTGATACTCTACTTATGAAGACAGGGTCCAAGTCAAAAATCTGTGACCTCTGGTGGACAAAAAAGAGTGTTAAGAACACCTCAGCTATTGCCATTCAGTCAAAATATAGTATACCTGCAGCTCTGTCAATGGAATGACTATGTTTCCACTGATAAAAACTAAATCACTGGCCTTACGGGTTCTGGCTTTTAGCCATAGTGTTTAATTTCATATATTTAATAGTTTAGTGTGCGGTGTTTAATGATGTTTTGGCAACAATCATTTTGAGAGGGAGAAAAACAATGAATGCCAGTGTGACACATACCATTTTCTGTTCTGCTGCAAGAGGGAAATAAATTTCGGAATAACCTAAAAAAAGCACAGAGTCAATTGTTGCAGTTCAGTCTGTTTCAGAACCAAATGTAAACCATACTAGCCAGAATCCTGTTTTGTCTGATCAGCATACAATCAATAGTCCTTTACAGGGGTCAACATTTTCTGGTCTACCACAAGATGATGTTAAGTTATACCCTTATGTCGTCGTCGTCAGCTGCTACTCATATCCGAGCACACATTTTTCCTGGAGGTCATTTTCTCAGCTGGTGGATGTATCTCTGGTGACACATTATATAAATGTAAATCTATTCTTTTTAACGGGGTGATCTCCACTTTCATAAAAGCAAGCCTGAGATTCTGCAAAACAACACAAGCAGTGGATCCACAGGATTCGATCCGCCATTTTCATCTCATGAAATATTTTATGAAGACTTATTACATTTTCAGAAAATAATTTTTTTAAACTCTCCCACCATCCTGCACTCAATAACTAGTGCATGAAGTGGTCTGCACACTAAAACGACTCCTCACACCCATTTTCTTTCCTTTAGATGAAGATCAACCCACGAACATGAAAGCACCAGTGACACAAACTTGGGTAAGGACAGACTGAATCCATGCTTTGGATTCAGACAGCTAATTATTATGTCTGAGAAGGGTTGTATGTGTACAATCCTGGCTGCTGGACTGAAGTGGGAAAATGTATGTACTACTCCTGGTGATACAAATGGTTCCAAACATAACACACAGATTATCTGTGTGGATGCTTGTTTAACATCTTTCATATTAAATATTGTGTATATCAGTAATCTGTCATTTACAACACAGACATCGACTAAGCTTACACACTTCATCACTGCCAAGCATTTACTAATAGTAGGGCATTGGCCACATCAAAGAATATTGGGGCCAATTTTCTGTTCTCTTCTGCTGTAAAAACTAATTTCTTGAGCCCCTCCTTTCTTTGATAAAACATGAAGCCCAAAGGCCAGATTCTGTGATCTTTGTGCTAGAAAGCAATAAACTAGTTATGGAATTAAATTACTTGGGAAAAATCAATTTATGGGACAACTTTAGACAATTTCCCAGAGACGGGACAACCCCATAGAAGTGTGAATGAAACACCCAGTGATAATAGTGTCTACCCAAGGCCAGCCTATTACAGCTATAGATCTTCTTCAACAAAAAACTTCATCTTAACACTTAAAATTTGTCATAGAATAGATATTTCCACAATATGATTGCTTTAGAGACTATTAGGATCTTTATAAAAGAGAGAAACATCTTCATTAGACTTACTTTTTCTGGAAACTGGTGGGGTCCATAAACATTGCTGCTCCGTGTGATAACCACTGGAAACTTTAAAGTATATACAATACGTATTAATAGCTATTACCAGCATGCATCCAATCAAAACTGCCACAAAAAGCTTACTGAAACTTCTTTCAAAAATAGAAGAAACAGTAGCCAATATTCCATTTAAAGCTCTAAGGAATAATGGAAAAATTAAAATAAAATTTCAGAGAACAGTGGAACCTCGCATAACGAATGCTTCGTATAATGAAAATTTCATACAACGAAGCATTTATGCAGCAATCGCAATACCCCGCATAACGATTTTTTTTCGTTATACTGGGTTTTTGTTAAGCAGGGTATACCCCGATTAACAAAAACCCTATATAACATTTTATTTTCGTTATGTGGGGTCTTCGCCCATTTGATCTGCATAATGAAAAAACCGCATAACGAAGAGCTCCATGGAACGGAGCTTTTTTATTATGCAGGGTTCTACTGAATTATCTAATTTCATGCCATTTTATGTATTACATAACATCATCTATAGGCTTATCATCAAGCATACAAGCTAAATAATTATTGCTTCCTGGCCAATGTATCTATATAATACATATGATGCCAATGTTGCATTTTAATGTAATTAGGAGAATACATTGGTCAATATTTAGTGATGTCATTCCACTAGCATAAATATCATTTGTGCTCAACTATGGACATCACATGACAGTTTCCAACTGCACAATCAGCTTCCTCTTTTGGAAGAATATGAAGAAATAAGAAGATGATAGTGGGACAGCTTTCATCTCTCTTAAAGAATTCTCTCTTGGTTTGGCAAATGTTTCTGGAAAAACAAATGGTGTTCTATCTCTTTTGTCAGAAAGTTGATATAGGTCACCCTTGCTCGAAAGCCAGTCATATCTGACTCTAGGGTGTGGTGCTCATCTATTTACAGCCAAAGACCCAGCACTGTCTGTCTGCAGACATTTCTGTGGTCATGTGGCAGGCATGACTAGACACCAGAATGCTGTTACCTTCCTACTGAAGCAGCACCTATTTATCTACTTTTGAACTGCTAGGATGGCAGGAACTAAGACAGAGACAGGAACTCACTCCACCATGCAGCACTTGGGTCTCAAACTACTGACCTGCCAACCTTCCATTTGGCAAGTTCAGCATCTTAACCACTAAGCTACTGCAGTCCCAAGATAGACAAAAATAAGCTGAAATCTTGTTGCTTAGCATAATAAGTTGCAGTAGAGTAGGTGCTCTGAATCAGTGGCAGTCTGGTAAATCAATTCATCTGTTAACCTCATTGATTCAATCTTTTCTACTTTAATTGTGACTTAGTAAGTCAGAACTAAATTAATACCATTTAACCAATGGGACTTATGGAGAAGTTGGCTTAACAAATCCCCATTGATTCAATTGGCCTACTCTAACGCAATCTACTATATTAAACAACAGCTCAGCCGTAGTGTAGCAGCTCACGCTAATCTACAGTCATACCTCGCATAACAAATTTAATTCGTTCTGCGAGGTTGCTCGCTATGCGAAAAATTCGCTATGCGAGTCTGACTCGCATAACGAATTTTTCGCTATGCGAGTCAGACTTTCCCTATGGAAAAACTCGCATGATGAGTGTTTCTATGGGGAAAACTTGCATAGCGAAAAAATTCGCTATGCAAGTTTTCCCCATAGAAACACTCATTATGCGAGTTTTTCCATAGGGAAAAGTCCGACTCGCATAGCGAAAAAATCGTTATGCATGTCAGATGGCTTAGCAAAAAACTTGCTCGTTATGCGAGTTTTTTGCTAAGCGAAACGCTCGTTATGCGAGGTTTGACTGTATATAGATTTAGAAGTATTATCTTTACATTCTTGTGCATGTTTTCCATTACTTTCTACATGGTTTCATAAAAGTATTTTTGTAAAGAAGAACCAGGCCCAGGAAGTATGTAAGACAAAGAAGCACAAACTTCATTTCTGCTTACCTGGTATCTTTCCCAATAAGATTGCACAAAGCATTCAGCAGCTGACTTGGAAGTAGCATAAGGATTTGTAGGTTTTTTAGGTGAGGATTCATCAAATTCCTATAACAAGAATTTTTTAATACTCTGGATAGTCAGTGCATTGCAAAACATTTCACATGAATTTATCAGATTAAAAATGGCTCCAATAAATAAGAAAATAAATTCCCAAATTTAAAAATGGTGTCAATTATCAAATTAGAAAATAATGTCTCCTTTGTGAAAAAAATTATACCAGCATGTATTTCCACTGTAAGATTTTTTTTTTCATTCCAGTATTTTCATGTCCCTAATTATTGCTGTAAATGAAGGACAAAAGGCTTACTATGCTGCGCTCAAAAATGTCCAGTTCTAACATGTATTCAAATATTTAGGTTGGTCAGGAGAATTGAAAAGCATCATTCAAACTATAATCATTTTCCATTCACAAGCAGCTATCACAAGATCTTGTTCTAATTAAATTGCCCAGAGGCAAACATTTCTTTCAAACTCACCTGACCACAGCTTTCTCCATAAACTTCATCAGTACTGACGTAGATGAACTTCTCCACGTTAGCCTCATAAGCAGCACCAACAAGAATATAGGTACCATAAACATTAACATAGTTGAATTCACGTTTGTGCCAGAATGAAAGATCTATGTTTTAAACAGAAAGAATAAAGGGAAATACAGTAAAACACCGGATAACGATTGGATCGGATAACGCTAAAATCGCATAACGTTAAGTAATCTGGGGAGAAGAATTGGATCGGATAATGTTAAGGTCCTATGGGATGGATCGGATAAAAACCGCTAAAGCCTGTGCGGTTACAATGTATCTCTATGGAGCTTTAACGTTATCCGATCCATCCCATAGGATTTTAACATGCATCGGATAACACTAAAAATCAGTAACACCAAGACTTGTGGAACCAAGTTTTAGCGTTATCCGGTGTTTTACTGTAAGTGTTCAGTTTGGGCATCTGGAGTCACTAAAGGCCACAGATAGTCTCCTTTGAAGGAGCTCAAGATCTGAAACCAGACTTTGTTTTAAAATACACAAATTACCTCCCCAAACTATATAACATGTTACTTTTTGAAATTATGGAAGCTTGTCCCAAAAAACCATGAGATAAAATATTTCCCTCTCCAATCAAAGAAAGGGAGGGTTACACCCCCAAATGTGGGTACAATAACTTCCACCAGTTTTACTGCTCTGCTGGTAGTGATGGTGACAATGGCACAAAAAGAGTGCACACAAGAAAAACTTTGGATCCAAATCTATCCTCTCTCAGTCCCCAAATTCCCAGTACAGTAAAACCTCGGATAATGCTAAAACTTGGTTCCACAAGTCTTGTTGTTATCCAATGCATGTTAAAATCCTATGGGATGCATCGGATAATGTTAAAGCTCCATAGAGATATATTGTAACTGTACAGGCTTTACGGTTGTTATCCTATGCATCCCATAGGATCTAAACGTTATTCGATGCAATTCTCTCCCCCCCCCCTAGATTGCTTAACGTTATGCGATTTTAGCGTTATCTGATGCAAACGTTATCCGAGGTATTACTGTACATCCACCTCTGAAGCTAGTCAGTAAGAAGGGATTTTTTTGAAAACTGACCAACCAGTGACAGGACAAGTATATCAAGGAAAAGCCACAACACCCATTTTCTGCCCTATGAGAGTTGGTGATTCTTCCGCTATGGATTTTTCCTTCCCAACACATTTTGTTTGCTCTCTATCTAATTAAAAGTTAACTTGCCATGAAGAACAGTAGTAAGAACACAATGACAAAATTGTTAAATTTCTGCACAATGACAAGAATATTAAAACTTTGGAAGTCATCTAAATTTGGCTGCTACTTTTTTACAGTGGTGTCCTTTTCTTTAAATGACAGTCTTTTTTTCTAATTGAAAAAGCAAAGTATAAATGCTCTAAAACTGACATGTGTTATTCTTGAATTAAACAACTAGATATCACAAGACGTTCAAATCATTGCCAAGAAATGACAAAACTCTTTAGAACTTAAAACTACAATTAAAAGCCACAAGCACAGCTAATTAAGTGTACAGAAGCTATTAGTTTCAACAGGCAACATCTAGTGTTACTGTAACCAAATTATTTACTGAATTAAATCATGTTGCTTAGTGTAGTAAATCACACTATAATAGGCTCTTATGATTGAACTGTGGATTTTGTCATTCAAATAGGTCCACTCTTAACTACGACTTAGAGAGAGACCATACGGATCCTTTTTGGGACCACTTCTGAAGCAGTCAGATGAAATCTCTTCTGGGCAATCACATTAATCATGTAGAAAAATGTACTCCAGCCTCACCACAATCCATGCCCAAGCAGGACCTTGGGGGGAGGAGGGGCTAGCAGGCTGGAGCAATCCCCCAGCAGAGGGAAGGGTCACTTTAAGTGAAATCTTTCCCAGTAAAGCAACCCTTTCTGGTTTGATCAGGCCTTTGCAACCATCTGACTGCTCCTTTACTTTAACATAGTAAGTTATAGAGTACAGTAGACCCATTTGAATCAACTAAGCTTACTGAGATGACTCACTACGTCAGTGGTGGTGAACCTTTTAGAGACCAAATGCCCAAACTCAACAGGCTGCCATCTGCGCCGCAGAAGGGCAAGACAAACTCTGTGCTGGGGGGAGTGCTGGGGGAAGGGAGGAAATGCTCCCATTGGGTAGCTGGGCAGAGCAAAATCTGTGCTGAGGTGACCACATGCATGCCCACAGAGAGGGCTATTAGTGTTCCCTCTGGTACGTGTGCCATAGGTTCACCACCACAGCACTAAATCCTCACTGATTCTATGGGCCTACTCTATTGTGAGTTATTATGCGAACCAACAAGATTTTGGCTATTATGGATTCAGACCACTCTCTGCAACTATAAGGAATAAAGAACCATTTTAATGCTCAAAGTCTCCAAGGTCCTTACAGCAGTTTGTCAGCCATGGGGAGGGCAGCAGTCCCCAGTGGCTCAACTATGATTTAAGGCAGTGTTTCCCAACCTTTGGTTTTTGGACTTCATTTCCCAGAAGCCCAGATGTTCTTGGACTTCAATTCCCAGAAGCCCAAGCCCCTGTGAATCCACACGAAGGGGTTTACTGCGATTCATCCAGCCTGCACCACCCTCGTCGCTCCTGGAACTGGAAGTAAAACGTGTCTGTACGGAAGTGACGAGGGCGGCGCAGGCCATATGAATTGCAGTAAACCCCTTCATGTGGATTCACAGGGGCTTGGGCTTCTGGGAATTGAAGTCCAAGAACATCTGGAGTGCCAAGGTTCACCATCACAGGCCTGAATCAATTCCCCAAAGCACTGATCAGCCAATGTACTGACTTAGGCTTCTGGGAATTGAAGCCCCTTGTGTGGCATGGGTCCCATACTGGGAACCACTGATTTAATGGTTAAATAAAAAGTTGTATCAGTTGCTAACAGTAATATGTAATAACTCACGTATAGGAATCCATACTTCTTCAACATCAAAATATGTCTCCATATTGGTATAAACACTGCCTTTGCCTTTCCCCCCACAAAAATATTTTATTACAGCAAATACGTTTATTATAGTGACATGCAGTGCTCACCTACATGTGTTTGAGCTGCAAAATGTAATACTATATCAATTTTTTCGTTCTCAAAAATTTCTTTAATGAAACTGCGATCACAAATGTCCCCCTAAAAGGAGGAAAAGAGGAAAACCTAAAATTAATAGCCAGCAAGAGCTTTCTGTGTACAGCCACTTCTCCTCAACTGTACTAACTTGTTCCTCCCTACTTTTTAAAAGAACAGTAAAAAGTTCAATATATATTTATGGCATTTGGTCCATGACCCTCCAGATGTTTGGGGCCTATAGAACCTACCAGCCCCAGGCACAGTAAGCTATGTTAAGGGGGTCGAGATCACTGCAACTTGACAAATATCTGGAGTGCCATACTTGCCCATCCTGATACATGGAATGCCCAAAATCATTATTATTATTATTATTTTATAAAATCAATGTTACTTATGCTATCTCAGATATAAGCCCACGAGATGAGTAGGACTTATTTCTCAAGTTAGTCCATACAATACTTCAATCTTGTTTACAGTTTTAGAACTATGCATTACCAAATTCTAACTTACCTGGACAAACTTGTAGTTGTGTTTCTGAGAAATTAAGTCAAGATTTTTTAAACTTGCACAATAATCCAGCTTAAAGAAAAGAAGAGACACAGATACTGTTTTATTATATAGCATGCAAAGAATCAAAAATAAAACTCCTATGGAGCAAGAAAGATCTGCATACAGAAACAGCCTTGTGAATGAATATGCATAATAGACACCAACAGCCAATTCCATTGTGGGACAGAAACACACTAGATGTGCTTTCTTTTGTTTAATTTAAGCAAAATTTCAAAATCACAAGGCTATTTTTTAAAATCCATCACAGAGTATTTAAAATAACAGCTATAATAAATGCACATAAAATAACATATCATATTTGCTGGACTTTCAAAACAAATATGTGTAACACTGCAAACATCTAGAACAGGGGTCGGCAACCTATGGCCCGTGGGCCAGATCCTGCTCATGGCACCAAATCATCCAGCACACACCCTCACTCCAACCGCCGTCGTCACCACAAGCGGCCACCAGTCCAGCCGACTCAACTGTCTGAGGAAGCGTGACCCGGCCACCGACCTAAAAAGGTTGTTGACTCCTGATTTAGAGGTACAGTACACACAATTGAATAGCCTGGTGTGGAGCACAATCACCCAACAACATGCTCAATCAGTTACTTACACCATAATGATCATGGAAATAACACTAATTAAACTTTAAAAGAATACCATTTATTACACGGCTACAAATACTTTTTGTGACTAAAGCCAAACGGAAGCAGGAAAAGATAATAGAAGGACTATAGATAACATTTTTTCAAAATATATAAATAAATCTATAATACAACCTTTAAACTGTCATATTACAATCATATTTATGTAACAGTTTAAAATATTCACTATGTATACATTCTCTCACAGATTTGCTCTCATGATCAGCTAATTGCATGCTAATATTGGCATGATATATTTTTTAAACCTAATAATAGAAGTGCACACATTGGTGCACACAAAATTAGATTACAGTAATCTAAGTGGGACTGCCCTTAAAAACAGTATGGAAACATCAGCAGGTCCAAAATACAGAACTGCAGATTTCTAGAACTAGTAGATTTGATCATATATCCCCAGTCTAGACCCACCTACATTGGCCATGCTAGTTTCCGTGCTCAATTCAAAGTGCTGGTTATGCCCACTAAAGCCCTTAAGAGTTTGGAACCCAGGTATCTGTCAGAATGTCACCCCCTAAAAACAGCTCCCTGTATCACATCTTCCCAACCCACAAAGTTAAGGATAGCCCCACCAAGTGAAGCTAGAAAGGTAACAACAAAGAAACAGGCTTCCTGACAAAAGCCCCATATTATAAAATAAATTGTGCACGTAAGTACATTAGTCTTAGTCCTTCCTAGTATTCAAGAAGCTACCTGGATTGTATAGAGCAGTTTTTAAGAACATATCTTCAAATGGTAATAATTGTGATGTTTGAATCCTAGGCTTCCCATTGTTCATCACACTCAATTGTAGTGTTATTGGATGGTTTTATTATAGAAAAGATGTGGGTGCTTATGTCTGTCTGTTTGTATGTCACCAGGGTACTATGCCTTCACTAATCAGATGGTATAAAAAACAAATGGCTTGGGGTTTGGTTGGACGAAGACTCAGAAGTCCTTCCACTTCACCAAGAAATTCATTTTGCGACTTTGGGCTGCTTACAGTCCATCAACTCAACCGACTTCACAGAGCTTTTTGTGATGAGAAAGAGGAAGAATGAGAGAAATGTGCCTTACTGAAATAGGTGAGCATATATTTTATGTAACTGTTGGTGAACACAGGCAATCATGAGGTCAACTCTTTAAATGTTGACAACTCTGCTGGATCAGAATACAGTTTATGCAGCAAAGCAATTATTTTTAGCTTACAGAAAAAACATAGAACTCTACAGATCATAGGATTCTGAAATTCTGGTCCAACGAAGTAACTTTTCCTACTCCATCAACATCTGACATTCATTTGGCAAGAACTCAAACAGGGGCATCCTAGTAACTGCAGCCACACTTTAAAACTCCTTAGCAAACAATGATTTTGTGTTATCTTACTCAGTTTTACTCTAACATATAAAAAGATATTTATTTCAACAGGTATTTGTGACTGTTAGAATTGTAGAAGAGTCAAATTAAAAGGCCATCAATTCCACCCCCACCCCGGCTTGGTGCAGGAATCCAAATCAAAGTAGATCTGGCAGATGGCTGTCCAATTAATGCTCCAGCACTGGTTCACTCACTACTTCCTGAGATAACTGGATCCATTTACTTCAAAAATACATTTTGGTATTTTCTGTCTGCATCTCAATAATGCATTTGTTCTGTGATCCTCCCAGGGAAGTGATTTTCTGTAATAACTAAATAACTAGTTTCAAATTCAATTTTCATAACAGTTTACAGCATGTCAAGATTTTACATGATATCTGAAGCCTAACATGTCTGTCAAAAATGCATTGCCATTCAACTGATTTCTCTTCTGAACCTCCATGGCATATTTGGGAGGTATCTGACATGAGTTTCCAAATTAAATTCAATGTTTATTTTAACCAAAAGATCTTACCTTATCAAGATTAATAATCATATAGTTTGGATATTTTTGTACAAGAGAAACCACCACATGAGATGCTCTGAAGATTTTGAAAGAGAAAACACACAAACAAAAATATATATCAACAGCAAATTTCATAAAACATTTCAGATAAAACATATACATCAACACTCTTCTGTTTCCCTCGTTTTTACAATTCTTATGTGACCATCCCAACTGTTTTCTTCTATCACTAGAGCTGGCAAAGCCTAACACATATAAATGTCCTAACAAGTCTTGCCATTCTAACTATTCTAGTCTATTGTATCTGAAGTCATCTGCCACAGTGAAGACATATCACTTATAAGTGGCTTGGAAAAGTCTGCAGAGCACTAAATGAGAATTTCCTGTAACACTAAGCAAATAAAATTTCCATGAAAGATGCACAGTGTACAGTATTTAGACAAATGTAGGGAAAACGATTGAATCTGGGATATTTGTGATTCTAGGATGCCTGTGATACAGAGCAAAGAGCTTCTATTTGCCATCAGAGAAAAGCAATGCATCTGAAGGTGCTCTGCATTTCATTCATTATCTGAGCTATAAAGGTTTTACAAGAAGATCAGTGTCATGGTTCCAGAGTTCGGGGAATCACATTCTAGCCAGTCAGACACACTAACCTCCTTCATTTATCTTGAGCTGGTATGTTCAGGGAGGTTTCAGACGTGGTAAAGCTATGTACCCTGAGTGAAACCATATGACGCTTAACATACCAGTCTCCCATCCTTGGCAGTCCTCCTTAAAACAAAAATCTACAAGGTGAGGCAAAGCTGGCATGTCAACCTTGCAAGTAGCTGCTTAAGAGAAGGACTAATTTCAAGTAGCATAAATTTTTAAGCTAAAAAATCACTCTTTCATTTGGTGGAAAGGTTTTTTTTTTATCTTATTAAAGGGGGGAAAGGAAAGGACAAAACAATTCCACACAGCTCCACAAAAAAGAGTCCCCCAAAAATACAGGAGGACTTATTTTGTTGCTGTTCAGTCACACAGTTGACTCCGATCCTTTGCGACCCCATGGACCACCGCCCTCCAGGCTCCTCTGTTCTCCACCATCCTCCTCAACCCGCCCAGCTCTGTGCCCACTGCATCTACAATATCATCCAGCCATCTCATTTTTGGCAGTTCCCTTCTTCTTTTGCCCTCTACCTTTCCCAGCATCAAGGCTTTCTCAAGTGAATCCTCTCTTCTCATTTGCACCCTAATAAAGATCAGCACAGTTCTTAGTCATACATAGCAATCCTGCAACACTGACAGTAGGTGAGCAAAACACTGAAGGTAAGCTGACAAATCAGTTATTCTAATTTCCTTTTATACCTTAGTTGCCCATTCAATTAGCACATTGAATCACATTCATTGTTTTCACAGACAAAGTACACAGTTGTAATATTTTCCTCGCTGTCTATCCCTAGAAAAAGAAACAGTCTGGCTTTTGAAGTGAAGAGTTAACTCTGGGATGTTAACCTCCTCAGTCCTTCTTTGAAGTTCTCTTTGGTAGGAGATCAACTGAATGAGCTACTGGTAATTGTCCCCTTTGTTCAGGAGACAGACTGGCTTTTGGCTTGTACCTTTCCAGCCAACATTTCCAGTCATGTACGCAGAAGCTCATTAAGCTTCTAGCAGAATTCTATATTCCACCCCCCACCCCAGTATCTCAATTTCATTTTGATTAACACTTTGAATTGAGAACTGCAGAAATCAAAAGTATACACAGTGTCAGCATACTGAGCTTTCAGCATTAAAACTGAAGGGGTTCTGACACTTTAACTCCCAATAAATCCCAAAATTTCTGCAGACACTCCTTTTACTAGGACACTGGGGAGATATTAAACTGAGATCATAGTGCATATATATACCTTTGCAGCTGCCTAGCCAGCTGTTTTGCAGAGCTGCAGGGCAACATTACAGTTATGTAGATTAGCTCTTTCATCCTGATTCTTTCCCCTCTTCTTTCCTCAAATTTGTTTCCTATTCTATTACAACTGAATGTGTGAGACTGTGGAAGGATGTTTGCTACAGAGGGTTTTAGGTGATTTTATCACAACTCTTGGGAGCGGGGTGGGAGTGGGGTTAGAGTTGTAGCCTCCTTTATTTGAACATGAATCACGAAGGTGGTTTTCCATGTTTGCCTGATTTTCACCAACAGATTCAAACCCATGTCAAGCTAATTTTATCTTAAAACACCATGATTCGCACTTCTCATTACTGCATAGACAAATATCCGCTAATGTATACTGAATAAAGGCCCAAGAAAGATGGGGCATTTTAAAATACAGTGGAACCTTGGTTAACGTAATTAATGTGTTCTCTGGGATGTTTCTTACAGCAAAAATTACTTTAACCGAATTTCCCATAGGAATACAATGAACAAATTTCCCATAGGAATGCACTGAAAACCAAAATACATTAACCAAAAATCAGTTTCCCATAGGAATGCATCGAAAACCAATTACTGTAATCTGTTTTGGAAAAAATTCCATAAACTGAACCACTATTTTCTATGGATTTCCTTTTGTTATGTGATTTTTATGTTAACCAAGCCATCAGTTAACCAAGGTTCCACTGTACAGGAATTTTGCATATCGCTAAAGTATGGGAAGGGACTGCAGTAGCTCAAGTGGCTAAGATGCTGACTGGGAGGCGGAAGGTCAGCAGTTCGATTCCTGAGTACTGCAGGATGGAATGAGCTCCTGTCTTTGTCCCAGCTCTTGCCAACCTAGCAGTTCGAAAGAAAGAAATTGCAAGTAGATAAATAGGGACCACTTCATTGGGAAGGTAACAGTGTTCGCTGCGCTCCGGGGTCTAGTCGTGCCTGACCACATGACCACGGAAATATCTGCAGAAGCAGACAGTACTGGCTCTTTGGCTATGAAGTAGAGATGAGCACTGAACCACTACAGATTAGTAGATGGATGCAAAATAAACATTAGTAGATGGATGCAAAATAAACATTGTGGCATTACACATCTGCTAATGAGTTAATTGAGGATGGAATGAGTGACCTAACCAGAGGCTGACTACTATGTTCTGTGAAATGATCTGAGAATCACTGACCATCTTTCTAAAATTTCTTCTGTAAAGGTGGTATGGGTATATTACAGTATAACACTCTGTTAGTTGTGGCATTTTACATTTGATAAACATGAGTAAGTCTTTAAGGTGCCACAATGTGTGTGGCTTCTTTTCTTTTTTGTCTTGTTTTGTTTACTCTCTAATACGCTTGAAACACAGACTACCACAGCCACCTCTACAAAAATTAAAACCTAAACGTGTAACTCTGTCCAAATGTGGGACCCTAAATGTGGGTCTGCAGTGGCTCAAGTGGCTAAGAGGCTGACTGGGAGGTGGCAGGTCAGCAGCTTGATTCCCGAGTACTGCAGGATGGAGTGGGCTCCCGTCTCTGTCCTAGCTCCTGCCAACCTAGCAAGAAATTTCTAAGTACAGTACAGTAAAACCTCGGATAACGTTAAAACCTGGTTCCACGAGTCTTGGTGTTATACGATTTTTAGTGTTATCCGATGCATGTTAAAATCCTATGGGATCCATAGAGATACATTGTAACCACACAGGCTTTAGCGGTTGTTATCCGATGCATCCCATAGGATCCTAATGTTATCTGATGCAATTCTTCCCCTCAGATTCCTTAATGTTATGCGATTTTAGTGTTATTCGATACTAATGTTATATGAGGTATTACTTGTACTTGGCGCTGCCTGCCTGCCTGCCTGCCTTCCTTTCCAAGCAAGCCACATAGAGGGGCAACGCAGGCACAGAAAATCCCCACTAAAAATAAGCAAACAGCGCCGCCCTGCGCAGGTTTCCTCGCCAAGCCAAGCCACTCCCGCCTAATTCCCGCCCGGGCCGCCCCGGATTGAAGCCCGGCGGCGGGTCCTTCTTCCACCCGCCCGGCGACTTACATGAAGCCCGCGCCCCCGGTCACCAGGACCCGCTTAGCGAAGCCCGCAAGCGAGGCGACCGCCTGCGGCCGGGCGGAGAGCCCCGCGGACATTCTCCAGCCTGCCGTCCGGAGAACCCCTCCTACGTCATTTCCGTCGAGGACTCCATTTCCGCCCGCGAGAGGTATTGCCCTTCCCCGCCCGGAAGTCTCTTCGGCTTGGAGGAGCTTCTCGCGCGGATACGCGAGTTCTAGTAGAGAGCGTGGGAGCCGCATTGGCCAGCAAGACAAGAGGCCACGCAATTTTGCTACCCCCCCCCTTCCTGGGTCCTGGGAGGGGTGCAAACCTGTTGCTGCCCACCACTGGTTCCTCCTTGCCCTCTTTATACTCACCCTTTGTTGTTCAGTCGCTGAGTCGATTCTTACTCTTTGCGACCCTATGGAGCATTGTCCTCCAGCATCCTCCTCAATCCGCCCAACTCTGTGCCCATTGTGTCTGCAATGGCATCTTCTAGCCATCTCATCTTTGGCTGCCCCCTTCTTCTTTTGCCCTCACCTTTCCCAGCATCAAGGCTTTCTCAAGCGAATCATCTCATTTGGTGTCCAAAGTACTTTAGCTTCATCTTTACAATGTGACCTTCTAAGGAGCAGTCAGGGTTGATTTCTTCTAAGGTTGACCTATTTGTTCTCCTCGCTGTTCAGGGGACTCTCAAAACTCCTCCAACACATTTCAAAGGTGTCTATTCTGCACTCAACTTTCCTAATGGTCCAGCTCTCACCATACATGTGTATACACTACCTTCATACACCACATTCATATGTACCAGTGATGGGATGTAACAGGTTCTCACCAGTTCGCCAGAACCGGTAGTAACTTTTCCCAGTGTCCCGGAGAACTGTTAGCAGCTTTGGGGGGGAACCACCTTCGGGGCTTACCTTTTCACTGCGCATGCGTGCCGAGCACTTGGGGTGCATGCATGCCTACAGTGATTGGTGCATATGCACGGCCTCCTTGCTATCCTTCTTGCTGTCCTCCTTGCTGTCCATGTGTTGTGGGTGTGGGTTGAGGAGTGTGTGAGTGTGTGTGCTTATTTTTATTTTATTCTTTTTCTTTCGCTCCGCCTACAATGTCATGATGTCATGATGTTGGCTTCACCCACACTGTGATGACATCACGGTGGGGTAGTAAAATTTTTGACATCCCACCACTGATATGTACAGTAGTTGACAAAATCCTGTGAAGTCAGCAGCCATTTGTAAACCTTTTGCCCTAATAAATATGCTTCTTTTTAAACAGGCCACTTGTTTTTCCTGTTGTCTTCCCTTCCTACATGTTTGGAATCCTTATTTCAGTGAAGGAGAGTGTGGTGAGCAGAAGTTTCTAAATCCCCTACTTTTTAAAAAAAATAACTAAAACTGCAGTCCAACCCAAATCCCAACTTGAAAGTAGACCACCCTAGCTCAAAAGCCAGTTGGATTCATCTCTACTAGGGTTCAGTGCTCATCTCCGTTTATAGACAAAGAGCCGTCTACAGATGCAGACATTTTCGGGGACATGTGGCAGGCATGCCTCAACACCGGAGTGCATGGAACACTGTTTACTTTCCCATCGAAGTGGTACCTATTTATCTACGGTATTTGCAATTTCTTGCTTTTGAACTTGAAGGTAACCTCCATTGAATTCTATGAACATGAGACATCTACGCAGACATGTTTGTAAGATTGCACCAAATGCCAGCTTTTATTTCCTAAAATGTATTTCCCTACCATCTTCCTGGTTTCCAACCTAACTACTCTTTCAAGACTGTATGCCTGTGCCTCCATACATACACAGCCTTCAAGGTGGTTGCAAGAGTCCAAAAGGCAGGCCTACTAAGTTGTGTAAGCTTCTGGGCAAAGAACGTTTGATTGTTTAATAGCCAGCAGGAGATCCTACCCTCTCCTGTTCTATTTCCCCAAATCCTGAACAAATTGTCCCAAGTACGTAAAACCTCATATAACACTAAAACCTGGTTCCACAAGTCTTGGTGTTATATGATTTTTAGTGTTATCTGATCCTCTATGGGATCCATAGAGATACATTGTAACCACAGAGGCTTTCGCGGTTGTTATCTGAAGCATCCCATAGGATCTTAATGTTATCTGATGCAATTCTTCCCCCCAGATTCCTTAATGTTATGCGATTTTAGTGTTATTCGATACTAATCTTATATGAGGTATTATATCATTGGTTCTCTTTGGAAGTTGAGGCAGCAGCTGAGACGAATAGACATGATGGCTCTCCAGATGTTTTTGGACTGCAGGTACCATCATCCCTCACCTATTATTATTCTGCCAAAATGAAGCCACCTTTTAGCGAGTTTGTTCTGCAGTTTCTTTCACCTGGCCTAGTGTGAGAAAAACTAGCTGGCAACACAAGGTGACTGTTACCAGGGTACACCCAACTGTGGTTCAAAAATCTTTGAGGAGGTTCTTTCTGTGTACCCCATCCCTTTCCTGTTATAACCATACTGGCCAGGGAGTTGGAGCCCAATAGCGTCAGCCAGCCACCATCCCAACAGTAAGGGTCACCCTTGCTTGTGCAGTATCTAGCCCTAGGGTCCAGTGCTCATCTGTTTATAGCCAAAGAGCCAGCATTGCCTGCACCTGTAAACTTTTCCATGGACACGTGGAAGGCATGATTAGGCATCAAAGAGCACAGCATGTGGTTGCCTTTCCAACCGAAGTGGCACCTATTTATCTACTTTGAATTTCTTTTGAAACGCTGGGCAGGAGCTGGGACAGAGACGGGAGTTCACTCGTCGTGCCTCACTCGGGTCTCGACCTTCCGACCTTCCAGTCCAACGTGTTAACCAGTCCCTGGTATATCATCCCAAGAAGACACAGATACAAGTAAAACCTCATATAACACTAAAACCTGGTTCCACAAGTCTTGGTGTTATATGATTTTTAGTGTTATCTGATCCTCTATGGGATCCATAGAGATACATTGTAACCACACAGGCTTTAGCGGTTGTTATCTGAAGCATCCCATAGGATCTTAATGTTATCTGATGCAATTCTTCCCCCCAGATTCCTTAATGTTATGCGATTTTAGTGTTATTCGATACTAATCTTATATGAGGTATTACATCATTGGTTCTCTTTGGAAGTTGAGGCAGCAGCTGAGACGAATAGACATGATGGCTCTCCAGATGTTTTTGGACTGCAGGTACCATCATCCCTCACCTATTATTATTCTGCCAAAATGAAGCCACCTTTTAGCGAGTTTGTTCTGCAGTTTCTTTCACCTGGCCTAGTGTGAGAAAAACTAGCTGGCAACACAAGGTGACTGTTACCAGGGTACACCCAACTGTGGTTCAAAAATCTTTGAGGAGGTTCTTTCTGTGTACCCCATCCCTTTCCTGTTATAACCATACTGGCCAGGGAGTTGGAGCCCAATAGCGTCAGCCAGCCACCATCCCAACAGTAAGGGTCACCCTTGCTTGTGCAGTATCTAGCCCTAGGGTCCAGTGCTCATCTGTTTATAGCCAAAGAGCCAGCATTGCCTGCACCTGTAAACTTTTCCATGGACACGTGGAAGGCATGATTAGGCATCAAAGAGCACAGCATGTGGTTGCCTTTCCAACCGAAGTGGCACCTATTTATCTACTTTGAATTTCTTTTGAAACGCTGGGCAGGAGCTGGGACAGAGACGGGAGTTCACTCGTCGTGCCTCACTCGGGTCTCGACCTTCCGACCTTCCAGTCCAACGTGTTAACCAGTCCCTGGTATATCATCCCAAGAAGACACAGATACAAGTAAAACCTCATATAACACTAAAACCTGGTTCCACAAGTCTTGGTGTTATATGATTTTTAGTGTTATCTGATCCTCTATGGGATCCATAGAGATACATTGTAACCACACAGGCTTTCGCGGTTGTTATCTGAAGCATCCCATAGGATCTTAATGTTATCTGATGCAATTCTTCCCCCCAGATTCCTTAATGTTATGCGATTTTAGTGTTATTCGATACTAATCTTATATGAGGTATTACATCATTGGTTCTCTTTGGAAGTTGAGGCAGCAGCTGAGACGAATAGACATGATGGCTCTCCAGATGTTTTTGGACTGCAGGTACCATCATCCCTCACCTATTATTATTCTGCCAAAATGAAGCCACCTTTTAGCGAGTTTGTTCTGCAGTTTCTTTCACCTGGCCTAGTGTGAGAAAAACTAGCTGGCAACACAAGGTGACTGTTACCAGGGTACACCCAACTGTGGTTCAAAAATCTTTGAGGAGGTTCTTTCTGTGTACCCCATCCCTTTCCTGTTATAACCATACTGGCCAGGGAGTTGGAGCCCAATAGCGTCAGCCAGCCACCATCCCAACAGTAAGGGTCACCCTTGCTTGTGCAGTATCTAGCCCTAGGGTCCAGTGCTCATCTGTTTATAGCCAAAGAGCCAGCATTGCCTGCACCTGTAAACTTTTCCATGGACACGTGGAAGGCATGATTAGGCATCAAAGAGCACAGCATGTGGTTGCCTTTCCAACCGAAGTGGCACCTATTTATCTACTTTGAATTTCTTTTGAAACGCTGGGCAGGAGCTGGGACAGAGACGGGAGTTCACTCGTCGTGCCTCACTCGGGTCTCGACCTTCCGACCTTCCAGTCCAACGTGTTAACCAGTCCCTGGTATATCATCCCAAGAAGACACAGATACAAGTAAAACCTCATATAACACTAAAACCTGGTTCCACAAGTCTTGGTGTTATATGATTTTTAGTGTTATCTGATCCTCTATGGGATCCATAGAGATACATTGTAACCACACAGGCTTTAGCGGTTGTTATCTGAAGCATCCCATAGGATCTTAATGTTATCTGATGCAATTCTTCCCCCCAGATTCCTTAATGTTATGCGATTTTAGTGTTATTCGATACTAATCTTATATGAGGTATTACATCATTGGTTCTCTTTGGAAGTTGAGGCAGCAGCTGAGACGAATAGACATGATGGCTCTCCAGATGTTTTTGGACTGCAGGTACCATCATCCCTCACCTATTATTATTCTGCCAAAATGAAGCCACCTTTTAGCGAGTTTGTTCTGCAGTTTCTTTCACCTGGCCTAGTGTGAGAAAAACTAGCTGGCAACACAAGGTGACTGTTACCAGGGTACACCCAACTGTGGTTCAAAAATCTTTGAGGAGGTTCTTTCTGTGTACCCCATCCCTTTCCTGTTATAACCATACTGGCCAGGGAGTTGGAGCCCAATAGCGTCAGCCAGCCACCATCCCAACAGTAAGGGTCACCCTTGCTTGTGCAGTATCTAGCCCTAGGGTCCAGTGCTCATCTGTTTAT
This sequence comes from Furcifer pardalis, assembly GCA_030440675.1. Taxonomy (NCBI): domain Eukaryota; kingdom Metazoa; phylum Chordata; class Lepidosauria; order Squamata; family Chamaeleonidae; genus Furcifer; species Furcifer pardalis. The sequence continues at coordinate 189,947,238 of CP126890.1, read as the reverse complement.
AGCCAAAGAGCCAGCATTGCCTGCACCTGTAAACTTTTCCATGGACACGTGGAAGGCATGATTAGGCATCAAAGAGCACAGCATGTGGTTGCCTTTCCAACCGAAGTGGCACCTATTTATCTACTTTGAATTTCTTTTGAAACGCTGGGCAGGAGCTGGGACAGAGACGGGAGTTCACTCGTCGTGCCTCACTCGGGTCTCGACCTTCCGACCTTCCAGTCCAACGTGTTAACCAGTCCCTGGTATATCATCCCAAGAAGACACAGATACAAGTAAAACCTCATATAACACTAAAACCTGGTTCCACAAGTCTTGGTGTTATATGATTTTTAGTGTTATCTGATCCTCTATGGGATCCATAGAGATACATTGTAACCACACAGGCTTTCGCGGTTGTTATCTGAAGCATCCCATAGGATCTTAATGTTATCTGATGCAATTCTTCCCCCCAGATTCCTTAATGTTATGCGATTTTAGTGTTATTCGATACTAATCTTATATGAGGTATTACATCATTGGTTCTCTTTGGAAGTTGAGGCAGCAGCTGAGACGAATAGACATGATGGCTCTCCAGATGTTTTTGGACTGCAGGTACCATCATCCCTCACCTATTATTATTCTGCCAAAATGAAGCCACCTTTTAGCGAGTTTGTTCTGCAGTTTCTTTCACCTGGCCTAGTGTGAGAAAAACTAGCTGGCAACACAAGGTGACTGTTACCAGGGTACACCCAACTGTGGTTCAAAAATCTTTGAGGAGGTTCTTTCTGTGTACCCCATCCCTTTCCTGTTATAACCATACTGGCCAGGGAGTTGGAGCCCAATAGCGTCAGCCAGCCACCATCCCAACAGTAAGGGTCACCCTTGCTTGTGCAGTATCTAGCCCTAGGGTCCAGTGCTCATCTGTTTATAGCCAAAGAGCCAGCATTGCCTGCACCTGTAAACTTTTCCATGGACACGTGGAAGGCATGATTAGGCATCAAAGAGCACAGCATGTGGTTGCCTTTCCAACCGAAGTGGCACCTATTTATCTACTTTGAATTTCTTTTGAAACGCTGGGCAGGAGCTGGGACAGAGACGGGAGTTCACTCGTCGTGCCTCACTCGGGTCTCGACCTTCCGACCTTCCAGTCCAACGTGTTAACCAGTCCCTGGTATATCATCCCAAGAAGACACAGATACAAGTAAAACCTCATATAACACTAAAACCTGGTTCCACAAGTCTTGGTGTTATATGATTTTTAGTGTTATCTGATCCTCTATGGGATCCATAGAGATACATTGTAACCACACAGGCTTTAGCGGTTGTTATCTGAAGCATCCCATAGGATCTTAATGTTATCTGATGCAATTCTTCCCCCCAGATTCCTTAATGTTATGCGATTTTAGTGTTATTCGATACTAATCTTATATGAGGTATTACATCATTGGTTCTCTTTGGAAGTTGAGGCAGCAGCTGAGACGAATAGACATGATGGCTCTCCAGATGTTTTTGGACTGCAGGTACCATCATCCCTCACCTATTATTATTCTGCCAAAATGAAGCCACCTTTTAGCGAGTTTGTTCTGCAGTTTCTTTCACCTGGCCTAGTGTGAGAAAAACTAGCTGGCAACACAAGGTGACTGTTACCAGGGTACACCCAACTGTGGTTCAAAAATCTTTGAGGAGGTTCTTTCTGTGTACCCCATCCCTTTCCTGTTATAACCATACTGGCCAGGGAGTTGGAGCCCAATAGCGTCAGCCAGCCACCATCCCAACAGTAAGGGTCACCCTTGCTTGTGCAGTATCTAGCCCTAGGGTCCAGTGCTCATCTGTTTATAGCCAAAGAGCCAGCATTGCCTGCACCTGTAAACTTTTCCATGGACACGTGGAAGGCATGATTAGGCATCAAAGAGCACAGCATGTGGTTGCCTTTCCAACCGAAGTGGCACCTATTTATCTACTTTGAATTTCTTTTGAAACGCTGGGCAGGAGCTGGGACAGAGACGGGAGTTCACTCGTCGTGCCTCACTCGGGTCTCGACCTTCCGACCTTCCAGTCCAACGTGTTAACCAGTCCCTGGTATATCATCCCAAGAAGACACAGATACAAGTAAAACCTCATATAACACTAAAACCTGGTTCCACAAGTCTTGGTGTTATATGATTTTTAGTGTTATCTGATCCTCTATGGGATCCATAGAGATACATTGTAACCACACAGGCTTTCGCGGTTGTTATCTGAAGCATCCCATAGGATCTT